>CM032353.1:72059497-72590407 GCA_019023105.1 Diglossa brunneiventris | reverse complement strand
TCCCATGGATTATTCCCGTTCCCCATGGATTATTCCCAGTATCCCGTGGCTGTTTCCCTGTGTTTCCCCAGTACTACGTGTACGGGATGAGCAGGGTGAATTCCCAGTTCCCCATGGATGAATTCCCAGTTCCCCATGGATGAATTCCCGTTCCCCATGGATTATTCCCCATATCCCATGGATTATTCCCCATATCCCATGGCTGTTTCCCCGTCTCTCCCCAGTACTACGTGTACGAGGTGAGCGGGGTGAATTCCCTGTTCCCCATGGATGAATTCCCCATTCCCCATGGATTATTCCCAGTATCCCATGGCTGTTTCCCTGTCTCTCCCCAGTACTACATGTACAAGGTGAGCGGGGTGAATTCCCCATTCCCCATGGATGAATTCCCATTCCCCATGGTTGTTTCCCTGTGTTTCCCCAGTACTACATGTACGGGATGAGCGGAGTGAATTCCCCATTCCCCATGGATGAATTCCCATTCCCCATGGACTATTCCCGTTCCCCATGGATTATTCCCCATATCCCATGGATGATTCCCTATGGCTGTTTCCATGTCTCTCCCCAGTACTACATGTACGAGGTGGGCGGGGTGAATTCCCATTCCCCATGGATTATTCCCAGTATCCCATGGCTGTTTCCCTGTCTCTCCCCAGTACTACGTGTACGAGGTGGGCGGGTTGAATTCCCCATTCCCCATGGATGATTCCCATTCCCCCATGGATTATTCCATTGCCCATGGATTATTCCCCTGTTTCCCATGGATTATCTCCATTCCCCATGGATGATTTCCCAGTTCCCTATGGATGAATTCCCATTCCCCATGGCTGTTTCCATGTCTCTCCCCAGTACTACGTGTACGAGGTGAGCGGGGTGAATTCCCCATTCCCCATGGATGAATTCCCCGTTCCTCATGGATGAATTCCCATTCCCCATGGATTATCCCCAGTACCCCATGGCTGTTTCCCCGTCTCTCCCCAGTACTACATGTACAAGGTGAGCGGGGTGAATTCCCTGTTCCCCATAGATGAATTCCCATTCCCCATGGATGAATTCCCCATTCCCCATGGATGATTCCCAGTATCCCATGGATTATCCCCAGTATCCCATGGCTGTTTCCCTGTCTCCCCAGTACTACGTGTACGAGGTGGGCGGGGTGAATTCCCCATTCCCCATGGATTATCCCCAGTATCCCATGGCTGTTTCCCCGTCTCTCCCCAGTACTACGTGTACGAGGTGGGCGGGGTGAATTCCCTGTTCCCCATAGATGAATTCCCCGTTCCCCATGGATTATCCCCATTCCCCATGGATGAATTCCCTGTTCCTCATGGATGATTCCCATTCCCCATGAATTATCCCCATATCCCATGGCTGTTTCCCTGTCTCTCCCCAGTACTACGTGTATGAGGTGAGCAGGGTGAATTCCCCATTCCCCATGGATGAATTCCCAGTTCCCCATGGATGAATTCCCCATTCCCCATGGATTATCCCCAGTACCCCATGGCTGTTCCCCTGTCTCTCCCCAGTACTACATGTACAAGGTGAGCGAGGTGAATTCCCCATTCCCCATGGCTGTTTCCCTGTCTCTCCCCAGTACTACATGTATGGGATGAGTGGGGTGAATTCCCCATTCCCCATGGATGAATTCCCATTCCCCATGGACTATTCCCGTTCCCCATGGATTATTCCCCATATCCCATGGATGATTCCCTATGGATGTTTCCCTGTTTCCCCAGTACTATGTGTACGAGGTGGGCGGGGTGAATTCCCATTCCCCATGGATTATTCCCAGTATCCCATGGCTGTTTCCCTGTCTCTCCCCAGTACTACATGTACGAGGTGAGGGGGGTGAACTCCCCGTTCCCCATGGATGATTCCCATTCCCCCATGGATTATTCCCATTGCCCATGGATTATTCCCTGTTTCCCATGGATTATCTCCATTCCCCATGGATGATTTCCCAGTTCCCCATGGATGAATTCCCATTCCCCATGAATTATTCCCATTCCCCATGGATTATCCCCAGTATCCCATGGCTGTTTCCCCATCTCTCCCCAGTACTACGTGTACGAGGTGAGCGGGGCGGGGGCGGCCGAGCGGCCCCGCCAGGTGTGTCCGTACGTGCTGCTGTCCTGCCAGTACCGCCCGCCCCGGGAGATGCCCGCGCCGGCCCCGCTGCGCCCGTAAGGACCCCCAGAGCCCTTTGCTTCCCCCTTGCCAGCCCTGGAATTCCTTTTGTTCCTTTTCCCCATCTAATATTCCTTCTATCCTTTTTCCATCCCTCAGAATCCTTTTTTCCTTTTTCCATCTCTAAAATTCCTTTTATTCCTGTTCCCGTCTCTAATATTCCTTTTATCCTTTTCCCATCTCTAAATATTCCTTTTTATTCCTTTTTCCATCTCTAAAATTCCTTTTATCCTTTTCCCATCTCTGCAATTCCTTTTACTCCTTTTCCCATGTCTGAATATTCCTTTTCTTCCCTCTTTTCCCATCTCTAAAACTAATTTTACTCCTTTTCCCATCTCTAAATAATCCTTTTTATTCCTTTTCCCATTTCTAAATAATCCTTTTCATTCCTTTTCCCATCTCTAAAATTCCTTTTCTTCCCTCTTTTCACATCTCTAAAATTCCTTTTATTTCTCTGATTTTTTTCCTTTTATTTCTTTTCCATCTCTAAATATTCCTTTTTATTCCTTTTCCCATCTCTAAATATTCCTTTTTATTCCTTTTCCCATCTCTAAAATTCATTTTATTCCTTTTTTCATATCTAACATTCCTTTTAATCCTTTTCCCATCTATAAAATTCATTTTATTCCTTTTTCCATCTCTGATTTTTTCCTTTTATTCCTTTTCCTGTCTCTAAATATTCCTTTTATCCTTTCCCATCTCTAATATTCCTTTTCTCATTTTCCCATATCTAAATATTCCCTTTTATGCTTTTCCCACCTCTAAAATTCCTTTTGTTCCCTCTTTTCCCATCTCTAAAATTCCTTTTATTCCTTTTTCCATCTCTGATTTTTTCCTTTTATCCTTTCCCATCACTAATATTCCTTTTATCCTTTTCCCATATCTAAATATTCCCTTTTATGCTTTTCCTATCTCTAAAATCCCTTTTCTTCCCTCTTTTCACATCTCTAAAATCCCTTTTATTCCTTTTCCCATCCCTAATATTCCTTTTTATTCTTTTTCCATCTCTAAAATTCCTTTTGATCCTTTTCCCATACCAAAATATTCTTTTTCTTTCCTCTTTTCCCGTTTCTAAATATTCCTTTTCTTCCCTCTTTTCCCATCTCTAAAATTCCTTTTTATTCCTTTTCCCATCTCTAAAATTCTCTTTTATGCTTTTCCCACCCCTAAAATTCCTTTTATTCCCTCTTTTCCCATCTCTATATTCCTTTTATCCTTTTCCCTTCTCTAACATTCCTTTTATCCTTTTCCCATCTCTAACATTCCTTTTATTCCCTCTTTTCCCATCTCTAAAATTCCTTTTTATTCCTTTTCCCATCTCTAAAATTCTCTTTTATGCTTTTCCCACCTCTAAAATTCCTTTTATTCCCTCTTTTCTCATCTCTGAATATTCCTTTTATCCTTTTCCCATCTCTAAATATTCCCTTTTATTCCTTTTCCCATCTCTGAATATTTTCTTTTTTTATTGATCTCTCTCTGCAGAGCAGAGCAGAACCACCAAGGTAAGAGCTGCTGGGCTTTGGGGTTTTGGGGTTTGTGGATTTTGGGGTTTTTGGGGTGGTGGTTATGGTTTTTGGGTTTGGGATTGTGGTTTTTGGGGTTGTGGTTGTGGGTTTTAGGTCTGGGGTTTTTGGGGTTGTGGTCTTTGTGGTTGGGGTTGTAATTTTTCAGGTTGGGTTTGGGGTTTTTGGGGTTGTGGTTTTTTTGGGGTTTGGGTTTTAGGGGGTGGGGATTTTTTGGGTTTGAGGCTGTAGGTTTTGGGTTTGGGGTTGTGGTTTTTCTTGTGGATTTTAGGTTTGGGGTTTTTGGGTTTGTGGTTGTGGTTTTTGGGTTTGGGGGCTTGGGCTTGTGGGTTTTTGAGTTGCGTTTGGGGTTTGTGGATTTGGGGTTTTTGGGTTTGAGGCTGTGGTTTTTGGGGTTGTGATTGTGGTTTTTGGGGTTGTGGTTTTTGGGGTTGTGCTTGTGGATTTTAGGTTTTGGGTTTTTGGGGTTGGGGTTGTGCTTTTTGGTATTGGGGCTGTGGTTTTCGGATGGGGTTTGGGATTTTTTTGGGTGTGGGGTTTTTGGGTTTGAGGTTGTGGTTTTTGGGTTTGGATTTTGGCTTTGGTTTGTGTTGTTGTGTTTCCCCCCGGGCCGTTCTCTCCTCTCTCCCGTTCCCTTGGCAGAGCCGCGCTCGCCGTGGGCGCCGTGCCCGTGGCGGGGCCAGCTGTGCATCGGGGGGCAGCGCCTGTGCACCATCGGCCTGAGGAGCCGCCACAGCGCGGCCAGCGTGCCCGCCCAGCTGTGAGTGCCACCCCTGAGCCGGGCTTAGCACCCTGAGCTGGGCTTAGCACAGCGCGGCCAGCGTGCCCGCCCAGCTGTGAGTGCCACCCCTGAGCCGGGCTTAGCACCCTGAGCTGGGCTTAGCACAGCGCGGCCAGCGTGCCCGCCCAGCTGTGAGTGTGCTTATGTACCTGAGCCGGGCTTAACACCCTGAGCCGGGCTTAGCACAGCATGGGCAGCATGCCCGCCCAGATGTGAGTGCCACCCCTGAGCCAGGCTTAACACCCTGAGCCGGGCTTAGCACAGCATGGGCAGCGTGCCCGCCCAGCTGTGAGTGCCACCCCTGAGCCAGGCTTAACACCCTGAGCCGGGCTTAGCACAACATGGGCAGCGTGCCTGCCCAGCTGTGAGTGCCACCCCTGAGCCGGGCTTAACACCCTGAGCCGGGCTTAGCACAGCGTGGCCAGCGTGCCCGCCCAGCTGTGAGTGTGCTTATATACCTGAGCTGGGCTTAACACCCTGAGCCGGGCTTAGCACAGCGTGGCCAGCGTGCCCGCCCAGCTGTGAGTGCCACCCCTGAGCCGGGCTTAGCGCCCTGAGCCGGGCTTAGCACAGCACGGGCAGCGTGCCCGCCCAGCTGTGAGTGCCACCCCTGAGCTGGGCTTAGCACCCTGAGCTGGGCTTAGCACAGCACAGGCAGTGTGCCCGCCCAGTTGGGAGTGAAGCTGGGCTTAGCACGCTGAGCCGGGTTTATGTTCCTGAGCCAGGTTTAGCACACTGAGCTAGGCTTCTGTACTTGAGCTGGGTTTATGTACCTGAGCCTAGCTTAGCACACAGAGCTGGGGTCACACACTGAGCCTGGTTCCTTAACCCAAACCTGCTTTCTGAAACTGAACCTTGTTCCTTAACCTAATCCTGGTTTCTTAACCCAAACTTGGTTTCTTAACCAAATCCTGATTTCTCAAACTATACCTTGTTTCTTAACCAAAATCTGGATTCTTAAACTGAGCCTGGTTCCTCAAACTGAGCGTGGTTCCTTAACCCAAGCCTGGTTCCTTAACCCCAACCTGGTTTCTCAAACTAAGGCAGTTTTTGTCTTTCCTGCCTGCTCCCTTCGCTGCTGGAATGTTGGGGCAGTCAGGAATGTGGTACTGGGCCTCAGCTGGGTGAGGAGATAAAAATGCTTTAAAATAATTCAGTTCTGACACCTCCCACTAAATCAGATTGCTCCAAACCTGGCTTTAAACATCCCAGGATCTGTGATTTGAGCATTTTCAGGATTTGCACACAGGATCCTGAGTGCTGCACTTTTTCCAGAGCTTTTTTTTTGGCTCCACAGAACTCCCAGCTCTCCTTAATCCTAAAATTTGTGTTCTTTATCCCCTCAGGCCTCCCAGCCTGGACATCAAACACGTCATGGGATTGTCTGACTTGAAGAAAAAACTGCCAGAAGCTGCATTTGGGAAAAAAAATTACACTAGGAATGAAGGTGGGTGTGAAAGATCCCAATTTCCAGTGCTCCCAGCAATCCCCCTCCATCCTGCTGGGACAGAACCCATGGAAATTCAGCATCCCAACCCCAAATCCTTTCTTTTCCCCCCAGTCTGCTTTCAGGGTGTTTACTCCAGTCTCTATGAGGTGGAAATATCCAACAAGGATCAATCCAAAATGGATCAGCTGGTGGAAAACCTGAAGGAGAAGGACTTGGTGAGTGTTTTCCTGGGAGGAAAGTGGCCTTTAAATGACATTTTTGGTGTCATTATCCACAACTAATGCAGAAAGGAATGAATTCCCCTGCTTTAAATGTCATTTTCCTACTGCTCTCAAACATTTCTTTTTTGTCTTTATCATCTGAAGATTAACACCATGAGCTGGGAATTATTTCTGAAGGTTTTCCCTGGGATATGTATTTTGATATTTTGTTTTTTCCAGCACACTTGAGCTTGGTGTCCCCAGGATAAACCCACAGCTTGTCCCCTCCTGCTGGGACTGGGGCTGGGCTTTGCTCTTCCTGCAAACCCAGAGCTGGGATCATCCATCCTCCCCTGGCTCTGAGCTGGAATCTGGGTTGGAATCTTCATTTCCACTCAGAGAAATCCCAACCATCAATGTCAGGATGGCACAGCCATGAAAACGAGGAAGAGTGACCAGGAGAGGAATGAATTTGGGAATTGCAGCGGTTTTGGCTGGAGGCAGGAGGTGTCTGAGGGGGTCAAGGCTCACAAATCCCCACAGGAAACTTTGGGTTTCCAGTTATGGAGAGAAATTCCTGCAGCTCCAAGTGCAGCTCCTGAGCTTTGTCCCTCACTGGGGAAAATGCAGTTACAGCTCCCAGGAACAGGAATTAATTCCCTGATCCCATGGGATTGGTGCCCATCCCTCCAGGAAAACACAACAATTTTGGGAATTCTGGGCAATCCAGGGAAATATTGAGGACTCAGCAGAGCAGCTCCTCCTCTGGTGGCTCAAGGCAGAGAGGAGAAGGGTGAGAGGCAGGAATTGCAAAGGAATCGCTGGGAATGCTCAGGGCCAGGGTGGTTTTAGGGAGATGAGGAGGGAGTGAAGCCCTGACATCACTCAGCACCCAGGGCAGCCAGAGCAACACTTCCATTTTATTCCATCTTATTCTATTTTATCCCACTTTATTCCATTTTATTCCCTTTTATTCCACTTTATTCCATTTTATTCCCTTTTATTCCATTTTATTCCACTTTATTCCACTTTATCCCACTTTATTCCATTTTATTCCCTTTATTCCATTTTATTCCCTTTTATTCCATCTTATTCTATTGGATTTCGAAATACTAAAAATTTCCAACTTCCTTTACGAACAAACTGTAACTCCCAAGAGAACACTACATTTAGCCTAAAGCCATTTAAAAACCTTCCAGAATTAATTAATAACACTAAAATTACAAGTGTGTAGCTGGTTAAAAGTGTATGTTGTCACAAAGTGGAAAACTTCAGAGTTTATGAAGTAATATAGTAATACATAAAAATAGTAATATATAGTATATATTAATATATAAAAACCAAAATAAAGATATTAAGACAAAACCAAATTGTTCTTCTTTACCTTCCTCTCCATAAGTTGAAGTAATATTTTAGAATTAAACAGAAAAGTGTAGCTAGTTAAAAGTGTATGATATCACAAATTTAAAAAATTAAAGAGTTTAGTTTTGAAATATAGTAATATATAAAAAAAAAATAAAGATTGTAAGATAAAACCAAATTGTTCTTCTTTACCTTTCTCTTCATAAGTTTAAGTAATTATTTTAGTATTAAACAGAAAAGTCTGCAGTGCGGGCTTCAAGAAATTAATGATTAAGTTAAAAATAAAATAGTTTAAGTTCACTTCTAATTAAATGATTTATCTTTAAAAACTTGTAACAGAAATACAAACGTTGTGACCATTTTTTAATATATTATATATTTTTTTAATATAGATATATATAATGGTTTTATATATGTTTATATGTTGTGTTTTCTCAGGCTGCTGGAATTTTGTGTTTTCCAGGCTGCTGGAATTCTGTCTTTTCCCAAGTGCTGGAATTTTCTGTTTTCCCAGGATGCTAGGAGAAACCTTCCCCTTTGGGCTGCAATTCCTGGCAGGGATGGATTATTATCCTCATTAATTCCAGCCAGCTTGATAAGGATATTTCTTTATTTTAAGGAATTTTAGGCCTGAACAAGGAATATTTTGATCCCAGCTGGCACAGGAGGCAGGGAAGGAGCAGAATTTGACTTTTTTTTCATCTCTGTTGTTGCAGGCAATCATCAATATTTACAGGACCAAGGAGTTCTCATCCTGCTCACGTCCTCAGCCTTGGCACGGGAGGATGGTAAGGCCAGGCTGGGGCTGGCTTCGTTCCTGCTGGGTTTGGAACCTAAACTGAGCCTGGTTTCTTAAACTGAGCCTGGTTTCTTAAACTGAACCTGGTTTCTCAAACTGAGCCTGGTTTCTTAAACTGAGCCTGGTTTCTTAAACTGAACCTGGTTTCTCAAACTGAGCCTGGTTTCTCAAACTGAACCTGGTTTCTTAAACTGAACCTGGTTTCTCAAATGGAATCTGTTCTTTTAAAGTAAACGTGGTTTCTGAATCCAAACCTGGTTTCTCAAACTAAACCTGGTTTCTTAGACTAAACCTTTTTTTTTTAAAACTAAACTTGTTTTTTCAATTAAACCTGGTTTCTCAAACTGAACATGTTTTTTAAACTAAACCTGGTTTCTCAAAGTAAACCTATTTTTTAAATTAAACTTGGTTTCTCAGACTAAACCTGGTTTCTCAAGCTAAGCTTGATTTCTTAGCACAACCTGGTTTCTTAACCTAAACCTGATTTCTTATCAGGTTTAGGTTAAGAAACCAGAAACTAAACCTGGTTTCTTATCCCAAACCTGGTTTCTCAAACTAAACCTGCTTTCTTAACCCAAACCTGGTTTCTCAGCCTAAGCCTGGTTTCCCAAACCAAACCTGATTTCTTAACCCAAACCTGGTTTCCTAACCTAAACCTAGATGTTTCAAACTAAACCTAGTTCCTTAATCAAAACCTGGTTTCTCAAACTAACCCTGGTTTCCTCAACCAAAACTTGATTTCTCAAACTGAACCTGGTTTCTCAAACTAACCCTGGTTTCCTTAACCAAAACTTGATTTCTCAAACTGAACCTGGTTTCTCAAACTAACCGTGGTTTCTCAAGCTAAGCTTGATTTCTGAACACAAACCTGGTTTCTTAAACTAAATCTGGTTTCTCAAACTAAACCTCTTGTTTTAAACTAAACCTGTTCTTTTAAACTAAACCTGGTTTCTCAAACTAAACCTGTTTTTTTAAACTAAACCTGGTTTCTTATGCCAAACCTGGTTTCTCAATCTAAGCCTGGTTTCTCAAACTAAACCTGGTTTCTCCAAAAAAAACAGGTTTCTGAAACCAAACCTGGTTTCTCAAACTAAACCTCTTGTTTTAAACTAAACCTAATATTTTCTTAAACTAAGCCTGGTTTCTCAGACTAAGCCTGGTTTGTGACCCCAGCTCTGTTTTTTGCAGGCCTGGAGCCCAAGGAGCCCGTCAGCCTGCTGGCCCTGTTCCTGTTCAGCTCCCCCCGGGCCCTGAGCCCCCGAGGTAGGAGCCCCCCTGTGCTGCCCCAGGCTCAGCTTTAGGCTGCAGGCCTGGCTTAAAGGGCCCCAGAGGTAGGAGCCCCCCTGTGCTGCCCCAGGCTCAGCTTTAGGCTGCAGGCCTGGCTTAAAGGGCCCCAGAGGTAGGAGCCCCCCTGTGCTGCCCCAGGCTCAGCTTTAGGCTGCAGGCCTGGCCTAAAGGGCCCATTGCTCTTCAAAGGGTGGATTTTCTGCTCCAAAGTTTGGGGTGTTTGGTGGGATCCACCTGGAGCAGGTTTGGGATGTTTGGTGGGATCCATCCAAAGCATGTGGACATTTCTGCAGGGCTGAGCTTTTCGCTTGCTGATTTTTGGAGCTTTTTACCTCGATGTTTTGGTTTTTTTCCTTTTCCCTTTTCCTTTCCTTTTCCTTTTCCTTTCCTTTTCCTTTTCCTTATCTTTTCCTTTTCCTTATCTTTTCCTTTTCCTTTTCCTTTTCCTTTTCCTTTTCCTTTTCCTTTTCCTTTTCCTTTTCCTTTTCCTTTTCCTTTTCCTTTTCCTTTTCCTTTCCTTTCCTTTCCTTCCCTTCCCTTCCCTTCCCTTCCCTTCCCTTCCCTTCCCTTCCCTTCCCTTCCCTTCCCTTCCCTTCCCTTCCCTTCCCTTCCCTTCCCTTCCCTTCCCTCCCTTTTCCCCCATTTCCTTTCCCCTTCTCCCCCTTCCCTCCAGTATTTCCCAGCACCAGGGCACTGATTCAGTGCATTCCCTCCCTTGCTAACTGGACTAAAACCCGTGTTGTTTTCCCTTTCCCAGTGGAGAAGCAGGATGCCAGGGGCAGGAAGGAGGGCACTTCCAGGAGCGCCATCTCCCTGAAAATCGCCTCCGTGGTGCCGGGGCTGCGCTACGCCCTGCGGAAAGCCGCCGGCTCCTCCTGCAGCGCCACGGGCAGCCCCCGCATCCAGCAGCACCTCCAGGAGTATGCAGAGCTCCAGGAACGCTCTCAGGCCAGCCCCGGCCAGGGCAGTGACATTGCCAGTGTCCCTGTCCCCTCTCCGTGCCAGGATGGGGATGCTGTCCCTTCCCAGAAGCTCTCGGAGCAGTCCCTGGCCCAGCTGCGCCGGTACCTGTCCGACCCCAGCAGCTTCACCCTGGGAATCTCAACAGCCTTGCAGTGTCTCCGTGGGGCTGGCAGGAATGTGGCACCTGATCCTGGGAATTCCTCCTCCTCCTCCTCCTCCTCCTCCTCCTCCTCAGCGCCCCCAAGTGCTGCTCCTTGCACCAGAGCAGCGGGAGCCGTGCGGGATAAGAGGGAGCTTCCCAGTCCTGCTCCAGAGAGATTCCTTAAAAGTGTCACCTCTCCCACCAAGCCCTGGGGCCGGGAGGTCAGGAGGAAATCCAGCAGGATCCTTGGGAAGAACGTGCCACCCACCCAAGCACAGACAGCTCCCGGGGAGAACAGCAGCAGGAGCAGGGAGGCAGCCAGAAAAAATCAACGTCGCTTCCTCTTGTCCCAAAAAATCGGGATCCACGGGAAATTCCAACGAGCCCATGCTGAAATTGGCCAATTTGCAGTTGCCACATGGAAGAAAAGAGGTGAGTGCTGGAAAAATGGGATTGGTTTCCTCCTTCCATCCAGCTGGGATGCTCAGGGTTCTCTGGGAACCATCTAGGAACTTCCCAAGTGCCTGGAGCATCCAAATAAATCTCGGGAATTATCCCAGGGAAGCTACCTGAAATTAGGTGCTTCCTTTGCTTCCAGGTCACATCTTACTTCTCATTATCCTGATTTAGTTGGGAGTAAATTAATTATATTCCAAATTAAATCAGGATAATGAGAAGTAAAACCACCAAAACCCTTCCCCCATCCCTCCCTTTTCCCAATGGATTTTTAACCCAAAGAATTCCCAAATTAAAACCAACCCCTCCTTTTCCCTGTCCCAGGTGCAGAGGTCCTGGCTGCAGAAATTGTCCACAAACCCCAGTGTGAAAGTGCTGAGAAGGAAAGCTCAGCTCCCAATGGTCCTGCTGTGGAGGCAAAGAGGCCAAAAACCCTGGAAAACCTGGACACCAAGAAGGTTCCTGTCACTGAGAGTGGCACAAAGCCAGGGAAAAGCAAAATGCAGAAAAACGTGGAAAACAGAGCAGCAAAACCTCCAGAGAAGCAGCAGGAAGGGAGTGGTGAGAAAAAATTCCCTTGGGAAAAAATTCCTTTAAAAGCTGAGTCATCCTATGGCAGGGATGAAATCAATGGGTTTGGATTGAAACGGGGAAAATGTCAAATATTGGGGAGAAATTCTGGGATGGAATTCCCAGAGAATCTTCCTGGATCTCTGGAAGTGTCCAAGGCCACTGGGATAATGGGATGAGCCATGGGGTTGGAATGGGATGATCCTTAATTCCTTTCCAGCATTCCATGATCCAACATTCCCTCATTGCCTTTGGAGCTCCCAGAGTGCATCCAGCATCTCCCCCATGGGATGGCTCCTGCTAAACCCCAAAAATCCCCCCAAAAAAAGCCAATTTGGCTTTAAAAAAACCCAATTTTGTGTCTCACTCGATAATGGGATGAGCCATGGAGTTGGAATGGGATGATCCTAAATTCCTTTCCAGCATTCCATGATCCAACATTCCCTCAATGCATTTGGAGCTCCCAGAGTGCATCCAGCATCTCTTCCATTGGATGGCTCCTGCAAAACGCAAAAAAAACCCCAAAAATCCCCCAAAAAGCCAGTTTGGCTGTAAAAAAAACCCCAATTTTGTGTCTCACTCAGTAATGGGATGAGCCATGGGGTTGGAATGGGGTGATCCTTCAATTCCTTTCCAGCATTCCATGATCCAACATTCCCTCATTGCCTTTGGAGCTCCCAGAGTGCATCCAGCATCTCCCCCATTGGATGGCTCCTGCTAAACCCCAAAAAAATCCAAAAAATCCCAAAAAAAGCCAGTTTGGCTGTAAAAATCCCCAATCCAAAAATGGATTTTCCCCTTTCTAAATGGATTTTTCCCTTTCTAAATGGATTTTTCCCTTTCTAAATGGATTTTTCCCCGTTTCCCCCCAGAGCGGAAGGAGCAGCCCTCGGAGCTCCCGAGCGAAGCCTCATCCCACCCCCCCGGAGCAGAAATCCCAAGGAATGTTCATCCCGTGGCAATTCCCAGCGTTGCCTTTGCCCTGCCAGGGGACAACAGCGACTCCCATGCCCTGAACCTGCTGGCTGACCTGGCCCTTGGCTCCTGCATTCCTGCCTTTATTCCCAGAGATTCTGGGGTGGTCCCTGTGGAATCCGGGGATTCTTGGGAGCAGCAGAGCCCGTCCGACCCCAAATCCCTGCGCGTGGCCTCCGACCACAAATACCACAGGGCGGACAAGCAGGGCAAAAAATCCACCTCCACCTGCAGCAAGGTGTCCCCGAGCCAGGCACTTCCTGAGCAAACTGATCCCAGCCAGCTGGCCTCTCCTCCCAGGGAAAAAACCTCGGGAATTTCCAGCAGGAGCGGCGCCGCATTCCAGGTGTTTCCTCCCCGCCAAGCTCCGCCAGCCTGCGAGGTGAATTCGCACTCCATCATCTCAGCCGAGCACTCCTACGCCTCCCCCATGCCCGAGGATCCCAAAGCAGCCCTGGATCCCAAAGGGAACAATCCCAGGAGTGCCCCGGCTGCTCCCTTGGTTGGGAAGGTGCTGCCGTTCCGGCACCAGCAGAGCAGCGCTGCTGAGCCCGCCCGTGGCCAGAGCTCTGCCAGGAAAAAGGAGGAATTCTCCAAGAGCCACACGGTGAATCTCTGTGGGAACTCCATGAAGGTCACGTGCCGCTGGGAAGAGGAATATCTCTTCCACCTGGACAGCAGGTACACCAACGATTCCCTGGAGAAAACTGTCATCAGGGCCCTGCATGGGTAAGTCAGCCTGGGGGGCTGCAGGAGTTTGGGAATGGGGTTTCTGTGCTTTTAGCCCTTTGTGTGCCATCCCTGTGGGGTTTGTTCCCTGTGCTGCTGTGGTTTCCTTGGAAAAGAGGGTTTGGGGGTGGTGGTGAGGGGAAGAGTGGATGTGACCCAGCCTCGTGTGCTGGACCCAAAATTCCTCCCCATCCCGGGGTGATCCACGGTGTGGGCAGCAGGAAAAGGGGGAATTGGGGAATTCTGGCCCTCCCAGGTGAGACCCCACCTGCAGAGCTGCCCCAGCCCTGGGGACAGCAGCAGCACCTGGAGCTGCTGCAGAGAGCCCAGAGGGATCCATGGAGCTGCTCCAGGGCTGGAGCCAGGCTGGGAGAGCTGGGGGTGCTCACCTGGAGAAGGGAAGGCTCCAGGGAGAGCTTCCAGCACATTCCAGGGCCTGCAGGGGCTCCAGGAGAGCTGCAGAGGGACTGGGGACAAGGCCTGCAGGGACAGCACACAGGGAATGGCTCCCAGTGCCAGAGGGCAGCCATGGATGGGATCTTGGCAATGAGGAATTGCTGGCTGGGCTGGAATTGCCAGAGCAGCTGGGGCTGCCCCTGCATCCCTGGCAGTGCCCAAGGCCAGGCTGGACACTGGGGCTGGAGCAGCCTGGGACAGTGGGAGGTGTCCCTGCCATGGCAGGGGTGGCACTGGGTGATCTTTGAGGTCCCTTCCCACCCAACCCATTCCATGATTCTGCAATTCCCGTGGTTCTGCAGCCGGAATCGGTCCCTAAAGCCATGAGCCCAAGTCCTCCATTCCTCCTTTGGAGCTCAGATATCCTCTATTTTTATTTTTTCCTACAAAAAGCTGGAGTCTGCATCAAGCAGTGTGTGCCACTCTGCCTTGGGGCTGAGCCCTGCAGGGAGCCAGGGATGAACTCCAGGGATGAATTTCAGGGATGAATTTCAGGGATGAACTCCAGGGATGAATTTCAGGGATGAATTCTCAGGATTGAACTCCAGGGATGAACTCCGGGGATGAATTTCAGGGATGAATTCCCAGGGATGAACTCCAGGGATGAATTTTAGGGATGAAATCCAGGGATGAATTCTCAGAGACGAATTCCAGGGATGAATTCCAGGGATGAATCTCAGGGATGAAATCTCAGGGATGAATTTTAGGGATGAATTCCAGGGATGAATTCTAGGGATGAATCTCAGGGATGAAATCTCAGGGATGAATTCTCAGGGATGAACTCTAGAGATGAACTCCAGGAATGAATTTTAGGGAGGAATTCTCAGGAATGAACTCCAGGAATGAACTCCAGGGATGAATTCCCTGGAGCAGAACAGGGGAGGATGAGGATGGTTCAGACTCTCTTTGCTTCCCTTGCCAGGCCCTGGGATCCCGATCTTCCCGACGATGTGGAGGGGATGAAGCTGATCCTGCACATGTGGGTGGCTCTGTTCTACAGGAAGCCCAGCAAGCTCCTGAGCAGCTCCAGGAAGGTGGTGGAGCACAGCAATCCCAGCAAATTCGTCTCCATCAACAGCTCCGGTGGCTTCCTGGAGCTCAGTGACGACAGCCAGGACTGCTTTGGCTTCGAGACGCGTCCCGCAGACTCGGGCTCGGATCCTGACCAGACCCCCAGCAGCTCCCTGGATCCCAGCCCCCCTTCCCAGGGCGCCCGCCAGCCCCAGAGGAGCCCCGCGGACTCGCAGACGGACGCGGCCGGGGCTGCCGGGGCTGTGGACAGCACGGTGTCCTCCTCCTCGGGGGAGCTGCCCTGCGGGGAGGAGGAGGAGCCTTCCTCCACCAGCTGTCCCGAGAGCCTTGCCCTGCAGGATCATTCCAGGGAAAAGCTGCATGGGGCGGGCGGGGAGCCCGAAGAGAGCGGGCACGATGTCTCCAGCGTCACCGCGGTGAGTGCGGCCTCGGGGGGCTCCAGGGAATGTTTTCTCTTCAAGAGCAGGAGTTTCCTCCTAAAAGAGCAGGGTTCTCCTCCTAAAAGAGCAGGATTCTCCTCCTAAAAGAGCAGGATTTTCATCCTAAAAGAGCAGGATTCTCCTCCTAAAAGAACAGGATGTTCCTTTTAGAAGAGCAGGATTTTCCTCTTGGAAGAGCAGAATTTTCTCCTTAAAGGAGCAGAATTTCCTCTTTAAAAGAGAGGATTTTCCTCCTAAAAGAGCAGGATGTTCCTTTTAGAGTAGCAGGATTTTTCTCTTAGAGGAGAAGGATTTTCCTCTTAGAAGAGCAAGATTTTCCTCTTAAAGGAGCAGAATTTCCTCTTTAAAGGAGCAGGATTCTCCTCCTAAAAGAACAGGATTTTCCTCCTAAAAGAGCAGGACGTTCCCTTTAGAGGAGCAGGATTTTTGTCTTGGAAGAGCAGGATTTCCCCTTAAAGGAGCAGAATTTCCTCTTTAAAAGCAGGGTTTTCCTCTTAGAAGAGCAGGATTTTCCTCTTAGAAGAGCAGGATTTTCCTCTTAGAAGAGCAGGATTTTCCTCTTAAAGGAGCAGAATTTCCTCTTTAAAAGAACAGGATGTTTCTTTTAGAGGAGCAGGATTTTCCTCTTAAAGGAGTGGGATTTTCTTCTTAAAAGAGAAAGAGTTTCTTCTTATGAAGGAGAATTTTCCTCTTAGGTGAGAAGGATTTTCCTCTTAGAAGAGCAGAATTTTCCTCCTATAAGAGCAGGATTTTCCTCTTAGGGGAGGAGGATTTTCATCTCTTAAAAGAGCAGGAATTTCCTCCTAGAGGAGCAGAAGTTTCCTCTTAAAAAAGCAGGAGTTTCCTTTTAGAGGAGCAGGAGTTTCCTCTTAAAGGAGCAGGATTTTCCTCTTAGAAGAGCAGGATTTTCCCCTTAAAGGAGCAGAATTTCCTCTTTAAAAGAGCAGGATTCTCCTCTTAAAAGAACAGGATGTTCCTCTTAAAAGAGCAGGATTTTCCTCTAGAGGATCAGGATTTTTCTCTTAGGGGAGCAAGATTTTCCTCTAGAGGAGCAGGATTTTCCACAAGAATGGAATTGTGCTTGTGGGGTATCCAGGGAAGCAGGGATGCTCTCCAAGGGGGAGGAAAATCCCAAATTCAAGTAATTAAAGTGTCGAGCTCAGTTCCTGATTTAAATTCCGAGTTTGTGTGCGCTCAGCTGAGGGATCAGGGCAGCCCCCAGCATCCCAGAGCAGAATTCCAAATCCAGCACAGCCATTCCCATGTGGGTTTGGAAAGCTGGGATTTGTTGGCTCAGGAGATTTTCCCCCACGCAGGTGCCAGTGCAGTGCTTTGCATCACTTCCCTCATCCCTCTGGTGAAATCCGTGAAAATTCCATTCTGGATAAAGCTTGAAATTAATTTTTACACTTTCTCCAGTCTGCACATGGTCAGGACTGGAGGTTCTTGGGGTAAACATAAAACACAGGGGTCTGCTGAGATATTTCCCAGCCTGAATTCTCAAAATAAAATAATTCCTTTAAAACTTGAACAGAGGAGCAGCTTCCATAGGGCTGGAACTGTTTTGCCTGAAGGAAGAAATATTCCAGTGGGGTTTTTTTTCCTGCATTTTCCTGTGAGGAACGTTTTTTTCTTGTTAACCTGTGGATTGTTTTCCAGGAGGAGCCAGCCAAGGAGGACCTGCTGGATGCCAGGATCACCCCCAACCCTCCCGAGGAGCTCGGCTGTCCCAGCAAATCCCCGGATGCGCCGGAAAACCCCGGGAGCCAAACCCCAAACTCCAGCACAGCTCCATGGACAGACCCCCGCTGTGCCCCTCAGGAAAACGGGGAGCAGCAGGAAAAGCAGCAGGAAGCAGGCTCGGGGAGTGGCCCCGGCCCTCCCGAGGATGAGGAGGGAGCGGGAGGCTCTGGGCATTCCCTGGAAGTTGAGGATGGCGCCGATCCGCAGCCTGCCTGTGATTCCGTGCCCTTGGGAGCAGCTCCTGGAAGTGCAGAGCCTGGGGGAGCCACTGAGGAAGGGGAGGAATGCCAGGAGCCCTCGGAGCACTCAGAAAAGGAGGAGAGAGAGGAGGAGGAGGAGAAGAAGGAGAGCGAGGAGTTGGAGGAGGAAAGCTCCTTCATGGGCCCTGTGGGTTTGGTGCTGTCTGAGAGCAGCGATGCTGAGATGGAATGCGAGCAGAATCTGGGGAATTTGGCATCTCCTGAGGAGTTTGGTGTTCCTGAACAGGACCCCGTGCCCAGCCCCACCTCCCTGGCACCCCCCTGCCCTGACAGACCCTCGCCAGCGCCCTCAGAAGGGGCTGGGACTGTCCCTGGAAGCTTTCCTGAGGAGGTGGCACCAAACCAGGAGGAGCTCCTGGATCCCTGGGACGCTCCGGGCACGCCGGAGTCGGAGACAAACGGGGTTGGAGCGGCCAGTGTGGCCGAGGTGCTGCCACCCCACAGTGCCAGCAGGGAGCTGCCAGTGCCCCCTGAGCCCAGCCCTGTCCGTGGGGCACAGCCTGACAGCGTTACAGGCAGCCCGGGACCTGCCGGAGCCGCGCTCGGCTCCCAGCACACAAACCGGGATCAGGCGCCCTCCGGAGAGCGCTGGGAGCGCGCTGGGAGCGCGGGATTGCCCTGCGGAGCGGGAATGAGCCTGACCCTGTCCCCAGACACCAGCTCTGTCTGCCTGGCCTCTCCCAATGGCTCCCTGGATCCGTGGGCTGCTCCAGAGGATCAGCCCATGGAGAGCCTCCAGTCGCCGTCCCAGAGTGACCTGGGACAGAGCAGCTGCTGCTCCCAGCGGGGTGGGGGCGACGCCGATCCCGACCCCAATTCCCTGGATGCTGAGCAGTCAGACCAAGGTGGGAACGGGGTTTTGGTGGAGGAACGGCTGGGGAGCCCCTCTGCCAATGGCACAGAGGAGCTGGATGATCCCATGGGAGCAGGAGATGGCCGGGACTCCCCCTTTGAGTACACAGACATAGGAGATGAGTGCAGAGCTGAGGAGAGCGGGGATGTGTTCTCTGGGACGGAGAATTCCCCTGGGAATGACACCACGAACACAGAGATGGCGGAGATCCCTCTCCACCATCACCTCCTGGAACCAGAGCCCTCCTCCTCCATTAGGGAGGGCATCTCAGCCATACAGGAGCTCCCCAGGCAGCAGCAGAGCTTCCTAAACATCCAGGGGGACTCGGCTCCTGCTTCTCCTGCCGCCGGAGACTCCAATCGCGGCATTCCCGCGGTGCCGGGCCGGCGGGAGTCGGTGCTGTGCCGCCTCTGGAAGCCGTGCCGGGAAGGAGGAGCCGCACAGGTGAGCGTGGCTGCCTGGAGCCTGGATGGCTCCTTCCATCCCAGCTGTTCCCAAGAGCTGGTGGAGTCCCCAGCTCCCTGCTCCCCCGTGGAAGCCTCAGCAGAGCCGGGATCTGCTCCTCCTTCTCCGTATGATCCATGGGACGATCGGGAGCCGGCGGAGCCGGGGTTCACCTCTCCCTGAGACGCTGCCTGGGATGCTCCCCCCCACTCCGGACAGCGCACAGTGGGCTGGGAGTCATGGCAGCCCCAGGAGCAGCCCCAGGAGCAGCCCCAGGAGGCCCCAGGAGCTGTGGTAGCCTCGGGATCCATGGCAGCCCCAGGAGCTGTGGTAGCCTCGGGATCCATGGCAGCCCTGGGAGGTGTGGTAGCCCTGGTAGCCATGGTAGCCCCAGGAACTATGGTAGCCCCATGAGTGGTGGTAGCCCCATGAGCTGTGGCAGCCCCAGAAGCCCTGGCAGCCCCAGAAGTTGTGGTAGCCCTAGAAGCCCTGGTAGCTCCAGGAACCATGGTAGCCCCATGAGCTGTGTCAGCCTGGGGAACCATGGCAGCCCCAGAATCTGTCGTAGCCCTGGTAGCCCCAGAAGCTGTGGCAGCCCCAGAAGTCCTGGTAGCCCCAGAAGCTGTGGTAGCCCCAGGAGCTGTGGCAGCCCCATGAGTGGTGGTAGCCCCAGGAGCCCTGGCAGCCCCAGAAGCTGTGGTAGCCCTGGGAGCCCCCAGAGCCCAGCAGGGGATGCCAGAGGGAGCCCCGGGGAGGAGCCGTTCCTGCCAGAGGAGCTGGAAGGAGGCAGCATTCCCAGTCCTGCACCTTTCCCAGGCCGGGAGTGTCCCCTGTGCCAGCCCTGGGATGTGTGTGAGCACCACCCCGAGGGATCCCAGGTGTTCCCTGATCCCGAGTGTGCCAGCGCTGAGGTGGGACAGGGAGAAATTCCCTCTTCTCCCGTCCCGTGGGACGAGCCCAGGGATCTCTCTGGAGAACACCCGGAGTTCAGTGATGCCGAGGATATTTCGGATCTGCTCCCAAGGGAAGAGCAGCTCCCAAGCCAAGACACACACGAGGGCTTGGCCTTTGAAGATCCATTGGAGAATTCCTTTGGTGACTCAGACCAGGAATATTTGGAGGAGAATTCTCGCTCCCCTCTTCCAAGCAGGAGTTCCTGCATCGTGAGATCCGTAGATGCTGCAGGAGCAAGGACTACCTGGGACAGCTCCTCCAGGAGCTCTGTGCACTTGGAGGAGCACGGGGAGGCCTGGGACTGGGACATTCCCCGGGATTCCGGGAGCCTCGTGGTCACCAGGCAGTGCCAGGAGAGGGTGGAACATTTCCAGCTGCCCCGGAGGCGCAGCCGCCGTGCCCGGGAGTCCCACCTGGCCCGGTCCCTGCTGGGGGACCTGGAGGGGCTTGGAGGAAATCACCCAGAACACTTTGGACATGGAGTGTCTCCGCTTCCATCATAAGCTAAAAGAAATCCTAAGGAACGGCAAACCGCCCTTTTCTACCTCCAAAAGCCTCTTCCCGACAGACTTCTCTCCCCACGTGCCGCTGTCCCCACGCAGCAGGAGCCCCCTGCAGGTGACAATTCCGCCCTCGGCCGGGTGGCTCCGCTCCCACAGGGACCCTCGGGCCGCCAGGAGGGGCCGGGCCCGGAGCCGGGACCGCGGGGGCCGCGCTGTGCCTGGGCCGGCTGCGGCACCGGCCCGGCCCGGAGCCAGAGCCACGCGGGGACGGGGACGGGCACGGGGACGTGGCCGGCATCCTGCACGAGTTCTCCGAGTTCCAGAGGGTGCTGCTGGCCGGGGCCCGGGCTGGGAGCGCTGCCCCGGGGCACGGGGAGGCCGGGAGCGCCAGGCCAGGGCCGGCCCGGCCCTGCAGGACGGCGGCGTTCCAGGGAATGGTGGCAGAGCTGTGCGGGGCCCTGCGCTGCCACCTGCGCCGCGTGGCCGCCGGCCGGCAGCCGGGAATGTTCTACCTGCTGGAGACCGGCAAGGAGCCCTTCTTCGACAGCCTGAAGGTGGGAGCTGCTCGTGGAGCGGCGTGGATGGGGCAGAGGGAACGGATGTGGGTGAATTGGGGTGGGCTGGGGTGGGTGGGCATGGATTGGGGTGGGTGGGCATGGATTGGGATGTATGGAGATGGATGGAATGGATCGAGATGGATTGGGGTGGATGGGGGTGGATCAGGATGGATCGGGATGGATATGAATGGATGGAATGGATTGGGATGGATGGAATGGATCAGGATGGATGGGGTTGGATTGGGATGGATGGAATGGATGGGGATGGATCAGGATGGATGGAAGGGATGGAATGGATCAGGATGGATGGGGATGGATCGGGATGGATGGAATGGATCAGGATGGATGGGGATGGATTGGGATGGATCAGGATGGATGGGGATGGATCAGGATGGATGGAATGGATGGGGATGGATCAGGATGGATTGGAATGGATGGGGATGGATCAGGACGGATTGGGATGGATGGAATGGATGAGGATGGATCGGGATGGATGAAAGGGATGGGGATGGATCAGGATGGATGGAAGGGATGGGAATGGATCAGGATGGATGGAAGGGATGGGGACGGGCAGCTTCAGGGGGAGAGCTGAGGGTGGCAGGAGCAGGGAAGCTCGGGCGGGCTGACAGGGATGGTTTGGGAGCCAGGAGCCACCTTGGCTCCCAGTGCCAGGAGTTGGAATCACAGGCACAGGAGCCTTGGGATTGAGTCATCAGAGAATTGTGGAATGGTTTGGGTGGGAAAGGACCTTAAGGATCATCCAGTTCCAACCCCATGGCAGGGACACCTCCCACTATCCCAGGGTGCTCTGCCTGCCCTTGGGCACTGCCAGGGAGCCAGGGGCAGCCACAGCTGCTCTGGGAATTCCAGCCCAGCCAGGAATTCCTTCCCAATATCCCATCTAAATCTGCTCTGGTTAATTTGAAGTCCAACCATCCCCCAGCGCTGCCAAGGTCCTCACGTCCCCAAGTGCCACATCCATGTGCCTTTTACATCCTTGCAGGGCTGGGGGCTCCCCATTCCCCTGGGCAGCTCATTCCCCTTCCCGTCCCCGTGTTCCCAGGAAAACATTCCCCATCCAAGCCTGCCCTGTGTGTGTTGCAGGCCCTGCTGAAGGCAGAGGGGTTTGTGAGGATGGAGCCCCTGAGCTTCTGCAGAGCCCAGCGCCGGGACAGCGAGCGGCTGCTGGTCATCGTCAGGAACGAGGACATCGCCTCCCACATCCACACTGTGAGCCTGAATCCCCCTGCTCCTCCTCTGGGCACTGGGATTGCATCCCAGCATCCATTTAAAAAGTGGGAGCAGCCCAGCTCAGAGCACTGAGGTTGGGTTTCCCTGGTCCAGCCTCACCCCGACTCACCAGTTCAGGGAATGTTTAATCTCTGCATCCAGTGCTGGGCTGGGATGTGGGGACAGGAATGGTGGGATGCTGCAGGGCTGGGCTGGGCTGGGCTGGGCTGGGCTGGGCTGGGCTGATCTGGGCTGGGCTGGGCTGGGTTCGGCTCCCGGGGCTGGGGCTGTTCCCAAATCCCTGTTCCTGGAGCAGGTGCCGTGCCTGCTGGAGCTGAAGCGCTGTCCCAGCGTGGTGTTTGCCGGCGTGGACGAGCCCGAGGAGGTGACAGGTGACACATTCCAGGAGCTCTTCCAGGCCGGAGGGTTCGTGGTGTCCGACGAGGAGCTGCTGGAAAGGGTGACCCTGGGTGAGCCTCACTGACACATTCCCAAACCTTCCCCTTGGTTCTGTGTCCAGGAGGGAGTTCTGGCCCTCTCTGACTCCATCCCTCTCTCTGGGATGGAGTGCCCAGCTTGGGGGTCCCCAGAACATCCCAGGACAGGACAGGGCTGTCCCAGGATGGTTGTTTGGCCTGGAGACTCATGGAATGCTTTAGGTTGGAAGAGACCTTAAGGATTATCCAGTTCCATGGGCAGGGACACCTCCCACTGTCCCAGGCTGCTCCAGCCTGGCCTTGGGCATTGCAGGGATGCAGGGGCAGCCCCAGCTGCTCTGGCAATTGCAGCCCAGCCAGGAATTCCTTCCCGGTATCCAGTGGGAAAAGGAGGAGAACTTGCTGCTGCCTTCAGCTCCTTAGTGGGAAGCGGCAGAGAAAACAGAGACACCTCTTCTGGGAGGTGACAGGGAAAGCTGCACGTGTCCTTTAGGATATCAGGGAAAAATTCACACCAGGACGTGATCCCAGTTCCCCATCCTGTGCAGTTTGAGTCTCCATCCTTGCAGAGACTCAGAGCTCCCCTGGACAAAGCCCTGAGCACCCCCAGGTGGCCCCGCCTGGAGCAGGGCTGGGCCCAGAGACCCCCAGGTCCCCTTCCCACCCACGCTGAGCTCTGGTGTCCCCTCAGGCCAGCTGAAGGAGGTGGTGAAGGTGCTGGAGAAGCTGAACAGGAGCGGGAGGTGGAAGTGGCTCCTGCACCACAGGGAGAGCAAGAAGCTCAGAGGAGACCTCAGGTAACGGCTCTGCCTGGCAAATTGGGGATTTCTGGGATGGAGCAGCAGGGCCTGGGACCTGGAGAGCATCAGATGGCCTGGAATGTTCTCCTGGATGTGATCCTGGATGAGGCAGAGCTCTGGCAGCTCTCCTTGCTCCCTGCTGGGCTTCCATAAGTCTCCTCCCTGGCTCCTTGGCAGAGATGCCCTCAGGGAGTGCTGCAGACTCCTGGAGTGGCACAGATTTCCCTTGAGGAGCTGCACATTCCCAAAACTCCCAAAGAAACTTCCCTCCCTTCCCACCAGCTCATCCCAGCTCCTGACACATCCCTGGAGCTCAGGGCACCTCCCTGGGCTCTGCCCCCTCTGGTCCTTTTCCTGCCCCATCACAGCTGGGATTTGGGCAGGGATGGGGGCCTGAGGTGGGGGTGCAGAGAAGGAATTGCCACTCCAGTTCCCACCAGGAATGCTTGAAGATGGAGCTGCTCTGGCCTGGGTTCATCCAGGGATGGGTGAAGTGAGAAAACTCTTGGGTTGGGATAAAGCCAGTTTAGCAGGGAAGGGGAAAGCTGGGAAAACCAAGGGATTCGTCCCCATATCCCATCACAGGCCATCCCCAGGAAAGCTCCATCTTCACCACCTCTCCCAACATCCTCTCTTCCTTCTCCTCCTCCCAGTTTTGTATCCTGAGCCTGATTCC
This sequence comes from Diglossa brunneiventris, assembly GCA_019023105.1. Classification (NCBI taxonomy): domain Eukaryota; kingdom Metazoa; phylum Chordata; class Aves; order Passeriformes; family Thraupidae; genus Diglossa; species Diglossa brunneiventris. The sequence goes on along the minus strand of CM032353.1, from coordinate 72,566,598 downwards.
AGGCTCTGGAACATCCCCTGGGACAGTGGCACTCCCTGTCCTGGCCTTGTGCCCCCAGGCCTGTGGGGTGAGCGAGGAGCAGCCTTGGCTTTCCAAACCCTGCTCCAGCAACAGCAAAACCTCCCCGACCCACCCACAGCTCCCCGCACAAACCCCAAAGCAGCCCCTGAGATGAAAATGAACTAACCCCGGGCAAAACCAGCACAGGCAGCCGTGGGGCAGGGTGGAATTTGCCACTTTGAATCCAAAAATCACCCGCGGGGCTGGAAAATCCACCTGGAAAGGCAGATCCCGCCCTGCCTGCTCATTCCCTGAGCCGTGCCCGTGCCCCTCTCTCAGCAGGGACGACGGCAGTGCCCAGAAGAAGCAGCTGCTGCTGAGGTGGTGCCAGGGGGCAGAGCTGCTGGAGCTGCTGCCCTTCCACGGCTGCGACTCCGCGGCCGAGCCCCGGCGCGCCCAGTGCCTGCTGGGGCTGCAGGCGCAGCACGTCCGCGCCAGGTTCGCCGTGTACCTCACAGGTGAGGGGATCTCAAACCCCCCAACTCTGAAAGGGCCCTGGAAGGGGATGGGGGGGATAAAAAGTCCCCGTTCTCCTGCGGGAATCGCTTCTTCCAGGTGCGGGTCAGGTGTGAGTGCTGAAAAGGAATTTGGGGCTTTTGGAGGTTGATGAATTCCGGTGGGTTTTGGAGCCTGTGGGTGGTTGAGGCCGTTGGCAAAGCAGCAGAGCAGCCACAGTGGGGTTTAGGGATATTTCTCACAGTGGGTTTAGGGATATTTCCCACAGTGGGTTTAGGGATATTTCCCACAGTGGGTTTAGGGATATTTCTCACAGTGGGGTTTAGGGATATTTCCCACAGGTTTAGGAACAACCTCCTTTGTTGGAATTAACGGAGCTGCTGCTCCTGCCCTTGCAGAAAATCCCAGCAGCAGCTGCAGGGAGATGCTGGAAAGCAAAGGAATTCTTGTGGCTGACATCACCACCTTCCTTGGGACGGTGCAGAAAGTGGCTGCTCCCTTCAGAAGAAGCTACTGGTAAGTGGGGAAAGCTTGGGATTGATCCCAAAAAGCTGGGAACAGCTCAGGGCTGGCTGTGGGGTGGCCAGCAGGGAGCTGGGATCCTACAGCAGGGCAGGGACCATCCGAAGTGCTGGATGTGGGATCTGCCAGTCAGCATTCTGAATCCTGCAGCTGGATCCAGGAGAGCCACGCCTGGCACTGCTGGAAAGCAGGAAAAACTCCAGGCCTGGCCCTGGGGAGGCTCTGCAGGAGGCTGGCACTGCCCAGAGGGTGCCAGGCACTGACCTGGGCCACGTCTCTGTGTTGCAGGTGACAAAGTGAAGCCACCAGGACACGGCTCCTCCCCAGGCCCTGTGGCACCAGTTTGGGCATCCCGGTCCTGTGGGGGACATCCCCACCACCCAACTCAGTGGATCCCCACCATCCCAATGGATCCCCAACCATCCCAGTCAATCCCATCAATCCCAGTGCATCCCAGTGATCCCACTGGATCCCCACCATCCATCCCAGTCGACCCCGATGATCCCAGTGGATCCCCACCATCCATCCCAGTGGATCCCAGCAGCTGCTGGGTGTGGGGGAGTTGGTTTTAGCTCTGTACAGAAATCTTATTTAAAGGTGGGAAATGCAAATCCTCAGGGGATTCATTCCCTGCCATCCAGTCTCACATAGGAAAGGTTCTTTTTAAATGGTACAGATAAATTATTAGAGTGGTTTCAAGTCTTTTCATGCAGCTGCCGTTGGAGCAGGCAAATTAATTTCCCAAAGTCTACTTGAAGATGAGGAATGAGAACAAATCTCTTTTCCATGTGGTCGTTGCTGTTCAGGCCCACACTACATTTCAGCTCACCCCCGTTGCCTCCTGGTACGGGTTCCCTGCTGGGACTCGTGGAATCCCAGCCCTGGAACCCTTGTAAATAGCGGGAAGCCGGGCTGCAGGAACACAATAAGCTCTTTTATTTATGGGGGAAAGGAGCAGCCCAGCCCCATTGCTGACCCGGCTCTGTGGGGCAGGGGCGTCCTTCAGCTCGTTTTTAAACCCAGGACTGCGAGGCTGCTCTGTACAGGATGACTTTGTAAAGAGTTTGATTAATAAAACCTCCAAAATCATGAATGGCACACAGCTCTGCTTTCTGGAGAGGGGATCAGCATCCAGCTCAGCATCCAGCTCAGCATCCAGCTCAGCATCCAGCCTTTTCCAACAGGGAAAGGGAGGAGGGCAGGGGATTTTCCAGCTGAGACAAAGGTGGGGAAGCAGCAAGGAGTGAGCAAGACTATAATGGGCTTCTGGATGATGGATCCCAGCGTGCCTCCCTGCAGGAAGGATGGAATGACCAGAGGAATGACCAGGTTACAGCAGGTAGGGATAATGGGATCATTGGGGATTTATTTTCCACCTGGCTTATGGGCATGGCACAGAGGGAGCTTCCCCACCCCACTGCCAGCAGCCGAGGGTGGGAGGGGTTCCTGGAAGTGGCACCTCAGAATTGTTCCTGCCAGTGGCACCTGGTGAGGAGGAAGTGCCAGAAGCCCCGGCTGGGAGGAAGGAGAGGGGAAGCCCCAGGCGGGCTCAGCTCAGCTTTGGGACCGCGATAGGATCAAACCCCAGTTCCTGTGTGGGAACGGTGCCAGGGGGAGCCTGTGCCACCCTGGAGAGCTGCTCCAAGGCTTTCCCTCGTTCTCCTGGCACTTGGCACAGCCAGGGAATGGGGAAGGATCGCTCAGGATTGAACAGCTCATGTTGAGGATGGAGAGCAGCTGAACAGGGATTATTTATTGCTGCTGCTGTTTCCAGCTGTGGCACTGGGTGGCTGCAGGAACAGGGACTGTGCCAGCACAGCCTGAGCCACACCTGCCCTGCCAAACGCAGGCACAGCAGCACAGCCTGGAAAGAACCACGGAACCAGGAAACGCCTTCCTGCAGGAAACGCTCCCGTCTCACCCCTGGCAGGCAGAGATGCTGCAGGATCTCAGCCTGGAGCTGCTGCTCCCGGAACTGAAGTGAATCAGACCAGAGGCCAGGACTGGTTTCCAGAATTTGGCTTTACTTCGCAGTACAGAAATCATTTGGAGCCTTCAGGAGACACGAGAAGCACAGGCTCTGTCATGCCGATACCGCAGCGCCGTTTGGTCCATCCGAGAAGCCACCAGGGGACAGAAAATACTTCCACATCTTGCCTGCTCTGTAATTTGTTCTCTCAATTTTATTAAGATTAAAACACAAAGGAGCCTGAGGCACAGCTGTGTCCCAACCGATGTAAACGGGTTTAGAAGCTTAAGTGGAGGTTAAGTTCTGTGCCCAGAACGAAGCCAACATTTGCTGCTACAATAGGTGTGGGCTTTGTCCATGATACAACTTTGCCACAGAGTTAAGATTGATGGGAGAGACTTTTAGGGATGCTGTCCACAATAATGGAGTGCTCAGTTTCTATTTTCCTTGATATCAGGTTTGAGTGACATCAGCGTCACATCTACGAGCTCACCAGAAGCACAGGATTGTGAAGGATGTTTTACAAATGATTAAAAAGACAAGGTAAGACACAGCTGTCAATGAGTTATTTCAAATCTGCACCCACATCTACGTCTGCAAAAATAATAATAATAGTAAGTTCAGTCTGCCTTTCTGCTTACGAGGTTAGTCAGGAATATCAGTCAGGAATTTGCCAGATTCTGGACAGCAGCCCTACTAGAATGAAATAATTAACACATGATATCCAAAAAGGGAACATTACCAGTGCAGTACTCTTCAATCTCTCAGAGATGGGATTACAAAAGCAGGCCTTACAATATTGAATTTCGTACAGTGTTCATTAAGTTCCTTATATATTCATATTAGCCGATTTAAACTTCTCCTAATTAGAGACTCTCATTACTGCTGCTCCTCCTCCCCATAGATGTCGTTCTTCTTGCGTTTCATCTCCTCGAAGTCGAACTCTGATCCCATCATCCTCTTATAAATATCTTTGATGTCGTCGCACGTCGTCTCGAAGTGGGTGGTGGCGTCGTAGGTGCGCGAGATGAAGATCTGGAAGCAGAAGCAGCGTTGGAGCCCCGAGCCGGAGCCCGTCCCTGCCCAGCCCGGCTCAGCCCTCACTCACCTGGCTCTCGGTTCCCGGGTCGGTCGGTGCAAACAGGTCACTGATGCTCACAAACCTGGACAAGGGACAAAAGCCTTGGTTTGGTTTGGTCTGGAAAAAGGATGGGTTCAGAGCAGGAGCGGTTTCATGCAAGGGCAGCGCTCCAGGTGCTGAGCACACTCAGCTGGAACAGCTCTGGGCAGGCTCCAGATGTCCCAGCAGAGGGGACAGGGGCTGGCTGAGGACTCACTTCTGCTCAATGGGCTCCAAGAGGTCCAAGGCTGGCTTGATCTCCTTCTCCGGGTCCGCGGTCTCCACGGTGGTGCTGGCGATGGCGATGTACTTGCCCTGCGCCGCCACGTTGTGAGCAGAGGAGATCATGCACACGTAGATATCTGGGGGGACAGGGCACAGCTGCAGCCCAAAACCTCCTCCAGCTGCAAAACCTTCTCCAACCTCATCCCAAAACCTCCTCAGCCCCATCCCAAAACCTCCTCCAGCTTCATCCCAAAACCTCCTCAGCCCCATCCCAAAACCTCCTCAGCCCCATCCCAAAACCTCCTCAGCCCCATCCCAAAACCTCCTCAGCCCCATCCCAAAACCTCCTCAGCCCCATCCCAAAACCTTCTCCAACCTCATCCCAAAACCTCCTCAGCCCCATCCCAAAACCTCCTCAGCCCCATCCCAAAACCTCCTCCAGCCTCATCCCAAAACCTCCTCAGCCCCATCCCAAAACCTCCTCCAGCCTCATCCCAAAACCTCCTCCAGCCTCATCCCAAAACTCTGCCCACATCTCTTCCTGCTGCCCTGACACTTGGCACCCCTGGATGGTTTAGAGAACCTGCAGTGAGTCCCAGCCCATGCTCTCATCTCCTGGTTGAGCAGCCTGGACAGGGGAGATGCCCAAAGTTCAGTTTCCCACGATGGCTCCCAAAATCTGGTGGCATTCCCAGTGCCCTGTTCCAGGCCAACAGCCCCTCCCCCCAGCCCTCACCCACCTCTCCCAGTCTGGGGCATTTCCTGCCGCAGGTTCCTCACGAGGTTTTCCAACCACAGGCTCCTCCCACCCCCCCTAAGTGCAGCTCAGCCCTGGGGCAGGGCACGAGGTGTCCCTGTCCCTGTCCCTGTGCGATCCCAGCCCACCCGCTGGGCACACACCTGATTTCCGGTTGACCTGGTTCTGTGGAATGATGATCTGGCACGAGTTGGCATCGTTTGTGTTCTTGATGGGGTGGCTGAGGATGCAGATGACCCGGATCACCTGGCCCACCTTGGTCACGCGGTCTGACACGTAGCTGGGGTCGCAGATGAGCTGTTTGCAGCGAGCCACCTGACACCCAACGTGGAGACATCACCCAGCTCACATCAGAAATGGTTCCTCCAGTAACAATTTACCATTTATCAATCTGAAGCCTCCAGGCTGCACTCACTCTGGTCTCTGGCATGGATTGTCACCTCTGTTCCCAGCCAGGACACGTCATTCCCACCCCTAGGGACACGTTATCCCACCAGCAAATGCTCAGCTGTCCCATCAGTGCCCACTCAGCGCCCCAAGCTGGCAGCATTCCCAGCTCCATCCAGCCAGGTGCTGGAGAAGCTGCAGGAAGGCCACGTGCCAGCTGTCAGAGCAGCTCAGAGTGCCAAGGGCAGAGCTGGACACAAGCAGCAGCTCCCTTCCTGAATTATTCCCTGCCAGCCCATGGAGACTTCATCCCAGCTCCTGGAGCAGGGATGCTGAGGGCTCTGCCCATCAGGACATTGTGTGTTCAGCGAGCTGGCACAGGGACAACAGCCCCAGCCCAGCACGCTTGGCCCTTGGGCTTAAAAAGGGATTTCTGTGTTTATTGTGATCAAACCCAGAAGATGTGGGTTCTGAGGGGCAGATGGGGAGGGGAGCAGGGGAGCAGGGAAGGGTCCATACCTCCCCCTCAGACTTGACCCCGACCACTTTGCCATTCTCTATGACGATCTCCTCGATGGGCTTGTTGAGCATGTAGGTGCCTCCATAGATTGCACTGAGCCTGCAACAGGAAAATCCCTTCAGCACCTCCAGGGCTGCACCTGAACAGCCCTTCCAGCCCCCAGGGGCTGCTCCTCTTGGATAAACCCCTCCTCAGACTTAAAGCTCCTCAAAATCCTCTGCTTAAAAACAAGGAATAAATACTCTGCCAACAGCATCTCTCAGCAAATCCAGAGGTGAGCAAGCCCACAAAGAAAGAATCTCACATGGAAGAACCATCTCTTAATTAAGTGAAAGATCCATTAAGGACCACAGTATTTTGTGCAGCATCACATTCTGGAAGCTCAAGCGGTGACTCCACACATCCAACTCCAGTGCACACCCCAGTGGAGGAAGCGCAGAGGGAAAGCCAAGTGAAGCTCACCTTGCAAATCCCTGGGGCAGCTCTCCAAGGCCATAGAGGGGGTACAGGTAGGGGCTCTTCCCGTACCGAGCCAGTGACTCGCTGTACAGCTTGATCCTGTTGATTGTTTCTTGGCAGGGTTGATCTAGATAGCTGGGAAGGACAGTTTCACCATTTGGGATGTTCCCAAACCAGCACTTCCAGCAGAATACACCCAGAGAGCAAAACAGACTTCCCATGACACCTCCTTCCCCACCCTGCCGCTGCTCCTGGCAGTGCTTCCCTGGCAGGTCCCTTTGAGGAGCACTTGGTGGCACAAGTGTTACCCAGGAACCCTCCAAGTTTAAAATAACCAATCAATCCCATCATAACCCCAAACCCTGGGATTTGGGGGAGCAACTGACCCCCCCCACTTACTCATCAGTCCTGTACAGAGCGAGGGCATGGCCTGTGAAGTCAATGACATCCTGGCCCAGGTCAAACTTCTTGTACACATCCCTCATGGTGGTTTTCTTGGGATCCACGCCCTCGAAGGTCCGCGGGTCGTTCTCGTCAAAGTTGGCCACGTACACCAGGAACTTCCTGAACCGGCGCTTCTCAAACAGACCCATCAAACCTAAAACGGGTTGGGAGAGTTCAGAACCAGGGTTGGGAGAATTCAGAACCAGGGTTGTGAGAATTCAGCAGAACCAGGTTTGTGAGAATTCAGCAGAACCAGGGTTTGTGGGAATTCAGTAGAACCCAGGGGTTATGAGAATTCAGAACCAGGGGTTTGGCAGAACTCAGATCCTCAGTGACTTTTGTGGCTTTCCCATTATCAGCAGTGGGTAAGAACCCCTGAGTGTTCAAACAAGGAATGGTTTGGGTTGGAAGGGCCCTTAAAGGGCCTTAGTTCCACCCCTATGGCCGGGACACCTCCCACTGTCCCAGGCTGCTCCGAGCCCCAGTGTCCAGCCTGGCCCTGGACACCGCCAGGGATCCATGCAGGGGCAGCCCCAGCTGCTCTGGCAATTCCATCCCAGCTCCTCCCCACCCTCCCAGCCAGGAATTCCTTCCCAAGATCCTGTCATACCCTGCCCTCCTTGAGCCTAAGGCCATTCCCCTTTGTCCTGTCCCTCAAACCCCAAACATGAGGCTGGACAAGGCACCATTTCTGCACTTGAATTCTCCACAAACTGCAGAAGCAAGACTGGAAATGTGAGGGCAGAGGCAGCACCTCCACTCCTGCCAGGATGAGTGTCCTGGAGACCACACAGGAGACGTGGCCAAAGTGAAGGAATTCCTGATCCCTTCAGCACACAGGGATATCTGCCATGAGGAAGGCTCAGCCCTGCAGATCTGGGGCCTTAACTGCAGCAGTCACTTGATCAGAAGATTTTTCCAGAGGTGCTGCTGAACACATCCCACGCCTGGAGCTCATGGAATGCCCTCTAGATCCTAATGGATTTCACCACACTGTTATTAGCTGTATTTGAGCACTGAAATCTAAGTAGGCAACAATTAAGGTTTGAGGTGCCACAGGTCAGAATTAGTCATTCCAATTTGCCTGCAATGTTTTTCACACGCACAATTCCAACAAGGACATGACATCAAATATTTATGGCAGAGCTGGGAGATGAGCCCCAGATGGAACCTCCTGGGGAAGGAAAACACTGCCAGGTTCTCAGCAGAATCTCACTGAACAAGCAGCTTGGAAGCTCCAAGAAAACAGCGCTCAGCAAACCCAAGGCTCACACTGCAAGGGGTGTTTGAAGACAAAGAGCTGCAGGAGAGCCCCGAGGATGCTCCTTAACACACGAGGAGCATCAAGAATATCCCAAGGGATGGGTCTGCCTCTGTTTAGGGGATTCAGAGGGAAAAGAAAAGGTGCAGCTACTCACTGGAGGCCAAAGCTTCTGCCTCAGTGGAAGGAACTTTGTAGATCTTTCCTCCCTTGTAGACAAAGCTGCCCTCGATCACCTTGAAGTCCAAGTAACGAGTGACTTCTGTGTAGAGCAGCATCTTTACCAACTGACCTGCAAGGGGTTTGGCACGGTCAGACACAGACACAGCAGCCCCCACGGCAACAAACCCTTCCCCCTGCTCAATTCCCACTGCAGGCTGAAGACAGGCTGGGACTAAAGCATCCAAGCCCTGGCTGGGATTGATCAGTTCTTTCACTGCAGCAGCCCTGAGCCAGGCACTGCCCCATCTGTCCGTCTGTCCATCCATCCATCCATCCATCCATCCATCCATCCATCCATCCATCCATCCATCCATCCATCCATCCATCATCCCTCCATCATCCATCCATCCATCCATCCATCCATCCATCCATCCATCCATCCATCCATCCATCCATCCATCCATCCATCCATCACCCATCCATCCATCCATCCATCCATCATCCATCCATCCATCCATCCATCCATCATCCATCCATCCATCATCCATCATCCATCCATCCATCCCCCATCCATCCCTCCTTGCCCTGGTGCTCCAGGGTGAGATTCCAGCAGCCAGGGCTGGTTTTAGGCAGAGGGAGCTCCCCTGCACTGGGAACCAGTGCACTATCGGAGGTTTGCTCTCCTATAGCCCAGTCCAGCACTGGAGCACACAGATTCAAGGATAAGGATTACAAGGAATGACAGTGCCTGTCCTGTTCCAGCCCCCAGCACCAGCCCAAGGAATGAATATCTGGGAGCTCAGGGTCACTCACCATTAGCCATGAGGAATTTAGGAATGAGGTCCACGTTCCAGTCTCTTCCCCGCCCCATAGATTCTGGTGGAGTTCCCGGGAGATTAAACCTTTTGTAGAGCTTTGGAGAGAGAATACAGAACTTATTATAGCCCAGGAAATCTGTCTGGGTGTCATTTCTCCCACACATGGACACACTTTCCACGCCCACAGCTCCAGGCTGAACACAAGCTCTTCAGAGCCAGCTTCTGGCTGCAGTTTGAGCTCCAATCTGAGTTTGGAACACACAAACACATCCAGTGAATTGTTACAGGAAGAAGCAGGCGCTGTAATTCTGCTCATCCAGGCTTTGGGAATGTATGAACCTGATGGACTGTTTAACATGGCATTTCTTAGTCCAATTCACAATTTAGCTGAAGAGTTTTAACACCCAGCTGTAACAGCTCTGGAACGCTCCCTGCTCGGATTTGCCCAGATTCCAAGTGGGAATTACAGGAAACAAGCACAACCCTCCAACTCCAAACACCCCACACTGGCATTTTCCCCACTGTTACCAGCTGAGCAAGTGCCATAAACCTTCCTTAGCCAAAGGAAACCCTCAGAGTCATTCATTTGAAGCCACCCAAGGCTAAGTGGGATTAAATCCCTTTGTGTGCCAGGAAGGACACAAGGATGGCTGTCTCTCCATACTTACATCTTCCAGGGGTGTAATGGAAGCACTTTCCCCTCCATAGTAAGAGTTCCGATCCATGTGAAGGACTTTCTTTCCATTCACTGACATAATCCCGGAGAGGATGCATTCCTGCAGGAAGGAAAGGATGCAAGGGACAGGTCAGCTGCACTGGAGCCTCCTCCTTCCCGTTTTCCCTAAGAGCATGTTCAGACAGCTCCACTGCAGCTGCACAGCTGCTGCCTCATTCCAGAATTCAGGCACCTCTTGGAGGCAGATTAACCTCTGAATAAATTTATTGTCTGCTCTGGGCAAGCCAAGCAAGGGGTCAGAGACTGTGTAGGCTGGATACCTGCACAACCACCACCTATCAGGGCTTCCCAGAGGAATTTTTGGGAATTCCACGCATTTGAGCCGAAGGAAAATCTGTCCTCTAAGGCACCAGCTGTCAGTTTAAGGGTGTGCACAGAGAGGCAGCAGGAGAATGAAATCTTACCTGGATTTCAATCAGTCTCCTCAGAACTTCAATTATTAATATTTGCCACACTGGGACACTCAGGATAATCACCAGCTTCTCTCAGGGAGTAGCATAAAGAATAAATGAAGGCATTTGGGTGCTTTATCAGCTCAGCTTTGCTCTCCTTGCTCTGTGCCCACCAAGGCTCCCTGGAGCAGCAGATGAGCTGCTGTGTGTGACTGCAGCACCACACAGAGCACACACAGGCTGCAGAACCAGCTCAGCCCTTGCACAGCTAAATCCCCATTAAAACACGACTTTGCACCGGCGCTGGCACTCCCCAGCCAAGGAGCTTAACAAAAACTCCAATGTTTGTGTGCTCAGGACAGCTTATCTTGGAGGTTTTACTGATCTTGCTGTGCCTCAGCTCCCTCCAGCCACAGAATTCTGGCTGCAGCTGAGCTCCCATTCCTCACCACCATCTCTCTGGTAGGTCCTGGCCACATCTCACGCGATGGGTGGGGCTTCTTGGAGGGGGCTTGGAGCACCTGCTCCAGGAGAAGGTGTCCCAACCGTGGCAGGATGGTTTTTAAGGTCCTCTCCACCAAACCACTGCAAACCTTTCATTCAGCTTGAAACCCTCACCCAGCTGCTGAGATGCCAGCACTGCCCATCTGAGGGATTCCTGCAGGCAGGCTGGCCCTCCTGCAGATCTGAGTCTCCAGGAGATCTTCCCTGTTTACTCCACAAGCACCTCAGGCAGGACTCTCCTCCTGTGGCACTTCCCCCTCCCGCGGCGCGCACGAGGTTCATTTCCAGCTCCAGACTGACCAGTGCAGGTGTCAGGCAGGAAAACCACAAACACCAGGAGCTTCCCGCTGTGAACTGTTTGTGTAAATCCTGACTCCAGTCAATCCTCGCTGTAAAGGAAGCAGTAAAATCAACTTCCCAGCCACAGCAGCTCTCAGGGCTTGTTTTGTTCTAAGGTCAGACATCTGCAGGTGCAGGGATCGCTGGCTGAGGATTTGCTGTGCTGCTGCTTCCAGGTGGCACTGCAAAAACCTTCTCTGTTGGGACAGCAGGGCACTGCTGGCCAGTCTGTCACCCACCAGGATGCCACCAAAACCCAGCCAAGGACCTGAGGAGCAAAGCTGGAGCTGCCTCACGCACAGCAAGGACGCTCTGAATTCAGTGCCTGAAGTCAGGGAAGATTTCCAGCACGGTGCCCACCAAGGCTTCATGATCACCACGTGGACTGGGAGTAGTGAGCCACAGTGCTTCCCACAAAAGCTCTCCACGATCCATCAGCTGCTCCTTCCACTGTACCATCCTTCCAAGGATCCTACAAGGTCCCTCCTTTTTTCCCCACAGGCTGGAGCAAGCAGAGATCCTCCCAGCAGATACAGCTGCACCAAACCCCGTGTGAAGTCATTACTCAAAGCCTACACCGCTGAGTAACCATAGGAGTAAAAGTGGCTGCAGCGTTAATGATTAACCACACCCAAGGCAGCACTGCCACACACGGGCCTCATCACCGAGCAGTTACATGCACAGAGCTCTGTGGCTGGACTCCCTGCTCTACCCTGTGATTTATCCCCCTGGAACATCTCCCAAAGCCCTGGCTCACCAGCTCGGCCAGATGGTGGCACAGGACTGCAAGTGTCCATGCTGGAGCTGAGCCACAAGGAAGCCAACCAGGATTTCACGATGAAATAAGGACCAAAAGGAGGGATGGAGCTCCAGTGAAAGCTGCACAAGCCACATCCATTGATGTGGATGTCAGCTGATTTCAGTCACCCACTTAACTCAAAGCGTTCCTTGCTCTGTGTTCCCAGAAGAGGGAGTGTGCATCCCTTGGAGTGAATTTGGGCACCAGCAGAAGACACAAGAGGCCTTAAGCTCCTCTCCACTCACACCCACTGAACACAGCTGTGGGACTGAGGTGGAGCTCTTACACTGCTGTTTAACCCAAGGCTCACTGAGCACTCTGAAATCCTGCCCAGCCCTTTCAGGCACTTCCCTGTGCAGCCATGATGGCCATGAAGCTGCACAATGGATTTATCCTCCCAGCTCAGCAATTCCTTTGGATGCAGCGCTGGCTGCGGGACTGGGAAGCGCTTGATGTGTGACGCTGTCATTTGGGTCAGGGAGCGAGGAAAACAAACGGCCTGTGCTGATAAGGGGAGGGCTGGGGACAGTTTGGAGTGCAAATAAAAAGGGGAAGTGTCACAGATCAAATCTGTGCATTTTCTGCTGTTTTATAAATGTCGCCACCTCCAAACAGGAACAGGGGGCAGCTGCTGACAGCAGCAGCAGGACACAGCAGGGAGAGCTCCGGGTATCCAGATCCAACAGAATCCATGCAAATTGCAGTCACGCTGCTACTACAATGCTATGCCTCAGCCAGTTCAGGTTACGAGCTCCCAGGAGCTCATTGTGCTGCTGAATGAACGATCTGAGCTGCTGCAAATGGCCAGGGAACCAGGGAGAAACCAGCACTGCCAATGTGGGGACAGCACATCCACTGGGACTCCGTGGAAATAAAAATAAGCAGTGACTTGGAGGTATTGGTGTTTCCATGCTTGCTTAAGACCGTCAGCTCCTCCCTGGAGGGCAGGAGCTGGTCATGGCCAGACCCTGTGCATGCAGAGGCCTTGAGGAATGGAGGGAAGCGAGGAGGTTTCTGTGGATTTTCTCCAAGTAGGGCGGCAGTTCAGAAAGGCTCAGACAGCCCAATGGAAACCGGAGCCAGCGCTGCTCCTGTAACGGCGCCGAGGGGAGGATTGGGCACTGAGCAAAATCCCTTCGGCTTCGGGAGCGGCTCTGGCACTGCCAGGCTCGTTCTTCGAAAGGCAGGGCTTGCTGTGCCCAGAGAGAATCACACAGTGCCTGGGCTGGCAGGGGACCTCTGGAGATCCTTGCTCCAACCCAGGCAGGGTCACCTGGAGCAGTGACACGGGCAATTCTACCTCTCACCGCCTGACCCATCCTAAAACTGCAAAAACAACTCCTGCTCATCCTACACCTGCCAAAACAACTCCTCACTGCACTGCAACAATCCCCTCTGCTACCAGGGCATGACGCAAAGGACAGACTCACTCCAGCTTTCCCTATCAAAGGGAAGAAGCTTTTCCTCCTTAGCCATTCCTCCACCTCAGAGGAACAGCCTTGAAAGGAATGAAAGCAGCTGGGAAAGTCGGGTGTCCCCAACAGCAGACGCTCCCACACGGTCCTCACAGTCACTCTGAGGCTCTTCAGCCTGGGCCTGTAGGAATAAATATATCCTGAACCAATGAGTTTGGCTCCTCTGCTCCTACAGAAAGTGAATCTGTATCTTTGTGGTGGATTTGAATAGCTTTAACATGGGGAGGCAGCTGGCAGGTAAGAAGCTTAGCTCAGCCTGCAAAGAGTGAAACCTCAGCAGGAACAGAGCATTCACCTGCTGGGGCTCAACTGGAGGGTTTAATTGTCCCCAAAATCCATGGAAAATAACTTTGTAGATGCAGGGAGGGCAGATAACAGAGCCTGTCCCCAGGCACAACATCCCACTCTGAAATAGCCCAGCGAGGAAGTACCGAGCCACTCCCACAGCCGAGAGGTGGAAATTACGGTGGGCTGGGAAATTCTGTGAAAAGAGAGGTGTGAAAATACAGCCATGAGGAGATCTCCAGCCTGTGACCACTGCACCAAATTAAAAACCAGTCTGTGCAGTAGGGCTGCAGGAAGATGATCCCTAATCTGCCACACATGATGCACACAGAAAGCCTAAGTCAAGGACCTTAAAGCTATTAAAGCTCCAGCACCTTGGAAAAATCCATTCCCACAAGGAACGAGGCAGCTGGAAGATCCACCAGCTCTCATGCAGCTCTGTCACTTCACAGTGACCCAGGCAGGAGGGAGCAGGAGGAGCCATGGAGCTCACTACAGCTGGTGGGAGTCTGAGGGGTTGTATCAGCAGTAATTCAGGAATATTTTTCCCCACAGGGCTAAGACACATCTCTATGAGCTGGCACTGACACGGGGTCCCTGATTAGCACACAGAAGGGAAAAGCTGAAATAGTTTGAGTGCCAGTAATCCCAGTCCTAAAGCTGCCTTTAGTCCTTCATTACTGCTGAGGAAGAGATTAACACCTGAAATATTCATGTTGCACTTCCAGATCCATCCCAGTGGAATTTCCACGTGCACCCACTGGCCCCACAGACCCACCCAGAGTGACCACTACAATGGATGCATTTGTGCTCTTTTACAAAGCCTCCAACGACTCATTCTTCCTCTTTAAACCAACAGCTGAACTTTCCCTTTGGAAAAAGAGAAAAACCCCTCCAGATCAGCAGCAGAGACACAACCTCAGAGCTACAACAGGGGCTCCAGCAGTGGAATCCAGAACCAGCTTGAAGGATTCTGGTGGTTGCAAACACCACCAGAATTTCTGTGACAGCTCCTCTGGAAAAGGAAAGGAACAACTGGATGTGTTTCCAGCTCCTTCTCCTCAGGTACCACAGGTACCAGGCTCCCTTCCCACTACCACAGCTGGAGGAGCAACCTTCAAGCTTCATCTGAGAGCAGGAGAGTCCTTCAGGCCAGCCTGACCCAGCTCTCCAGCCACAATGGCTGAGCCAACGCCGGGAATTCTGGGATGGCTGCACCAGCACCTCTGGTTTCCATTCTTTTCCACATGAGCTGCTCAAGACAAGACGAAGTCCACCCTAATTGGTATTTCAGAGGCAAAGCCAGCACACTAGAAGCAAAATCCGAGCTCCTGGATATTCCCAGGCTCTGGAGTTTGGTCAGCACACCTTAAAATACGGCCCTAATTTATTCCTTTTAACTAAACCGCTGCTCATTAGCAGGAGCTTGTCTTAAAAGTGATTTCACAAGAGGCCTTTTGTCAAATTTACACTGGCATTTGTCAGTTTGAGATTAAGCCCTGCCTTCACCAACTTGATACCCCGCTCACACTAAAGCATAAATTAACATTTTAATGGAGCTCGGGTCTATTGGAGGCCCCTTCACTACAAGCTCATTATATTTCACCTCCCCAAAAGTCTGTTTCCCTGCTTTGCTGAGCCGGGCCAGGCTTTAGGACAGACTCCAGCTTTCCCTATCAAAGGGAAGAAGCTTTTTCCTCCTATGCCATTCCTCCACCTCAAAGAAGAGCCTTGAAAGGAATGAAAGCAGCTGGGACAGTTGGGTGTCCCCTAGAGCAGAACTCCCACACCTTACACCTTTCCTTGTGCCACATTCCAGGTGTGTCACCCTCCTCCCCAAACCCAAAAGAGGGGATAGAGGGGGATGATAATCCAGCTGTGCCTTCGGGGGGCTCCTGTGTCAGCAGCCCCATCAATCACAGCACCCAAACCACGGGAGGAAACTGGATTTCAATTTAATCTCCATCCCCAGGGGAAGCGGGGGAACCCCACTGGGCCAAGCCCAAAGAGATCCCTTTGTCCAGCCACCTCTCCCCACCAACAGGAGGGAACAAAAGCAGGAAAGGCCAGTTGCACAAGGAGGAAAACCTTTCCACCATATTGGATTTTCTTCCCCCCTTCTCCAAACAATGCCTCGCATTTGGTAACCTGCAATCCGCCCTCCCGTGGCATCTCCCGGCCTCCAGGGATGCAGAACGGGGAGAGATCCTCCTGCAAACCTCCCGGGCAGTGGCACTGCCGTGTTTTTTCTTCCCCCAGGGCTGCCTGCGGCGCGGGCTGCATCCTCCACAATAGGACAAAGCCCCACCAGGGCTCATCCCCTCCCTCCGCCGCACCCCCATCAGCTGTCAGCTCTCCTTAGGGATCACCGGGATGCAGCGACATCGCAGGAAAGGGGTTTTTTTTTGGAGGGGGGAATAAAGGAAATTTGACAGGCTCGCCAGCCTCCCATCCCCCTCCTGCTGCAGTCAGGGCTGGATGGAGCCGAAGGCTGCAAAGGCGGAGCGGGAATGGGGATGGAGAGGGGGGGGATAACCACGGCTGCCTCCACCCTGCACGGACCTGCAGCCACGTTAGGGTTGTGGTACGGCGTGGGGGGGAGGGCGAAGAGATGCGTGAATGGAAAAAAAATAAGGTAATAATTTAAAAAATAAATAAAAGGCAATAAATGCCCGTCGGCGTTTTATTGTCCGAGTCTCCCCACGCCCTCCCCCCGCAAAACAACCGCATTTCCTGGGCCCCCCTGGGAACGGCGGGGATCGGGGACGGGGGTATATCCAAACACGAGGAGCTGTTATAAAATATTTATATATAAATCATATAAAAACCCCACTCGGGGGTCCAGTTAGGGACGGGGAGAATGATCCAGGGTGGGGATGGGATTGGAGCTGGGAAGTGCTGTGGGAATTAACGATGGGGAAATGAGGCAGGGGTCCTCCGGGGGGTCACTCGCACCAGACCCCCGGGGTAATGTTCAGGGGCGGAGGGGGAGGATCCCAGACTGGGCTGGAGATGAATGGGAAAGGATCCAGGGTGGGGGTGGGACTGAAGCCGAGGGGGTGCTGTGATAATTAATGAAAGGGGAAAGCACCCAGGGGTCCCCCAGGGGGTCACATACACCAGAGCCCCGGTAATTCTGGGGATAAGGACAGAGGGAAGAATCCAGACAGAGGCGGGGGGGCTACGATGGACAGGTGACAGCTGAAGAAAACGGCCTGAATGGGGCGAGTGGAGTGATAATCAGGTGAGAGACTGGGGAGGGGACCGCACACCCTGGGGGAGGGGATAAAGCCCCGAGCGCCCCAGGCGGGGGGGCTCAAACCCAGCCTGGGGGGAATGATCAGGTGATAGACGGGCAAAGGACAGCGGCGCCGGGGTGGGTGAGAGATGGGGAAGGGGGTCAGCCGCAGGAGCCGGGGGATGGCGGAGGGGGGGCGGCGGGGCGGGGCAGGGCGGCGGCCGCCCGCAGCAGGCCCGAGCCGCGAGCGGGCGGCGGCTGCTCCTCACCGTGAGGCCAGTGCCCAGCACGATCACGTCGTACTCCTCATTCATGGCGGCGCGCGGTGTCTCGGAGGTCTCTCGGCCGGGGCTGAGGCGAGCCGGGCGCTACGCGGGGGCCGCGGGAGCGCGAGAAAATGGAGCCGCCGCCGTGAGGGGACCGCGCCGGCAGGGGCGGGGCCTGGCCACCTGCGCCCCGCCCGCGCGACTGCCAATCACAGCCAGATACGCCACGCTATTGGCTGGCGGGGCCGTCACTCAAGGGGCGGGAGCGATGCGCGCGCGAGAGGCGCTGCCACCGTGGTGGGGGCGCGGCGCGCATGCGCAGTTCCATGGCCGCCCCTACGGGCTCGGTGCGCGCAGGGGGGGAGCTTTTATATGCGAAGGGGGGTCCTAAATTTGGGGATGCCCCTCAATTTATGGGGTTCCCAATTTGGGGGACACTTCAGTTTAGGGAGCCTTCAATTTGGGAGTGTCCTCAGTTCGGGGGAGTCCCTTATTTCGGGTGGTCTCAGGTTAGGGGGGCCTTTCAGTGGGGGGTGGTCCTCAGTTTTCATGGATCCTCAGTTTGGGGGATTCCTCAGTTTAGGGAATTTCTTCCACTTGGAGGGGGGCCCTCGATTTATGGGGGGGTTCTTTATTTGGGGACACACCTAGGTTTGGGGGGCCCTCAGTTTTGGGGGGCTCCTTAACCTGGGGGTTCCTTTATTTGGGGTATTCGTCATTTTGGGGGCGTTTTTAGTCTGGGGGGGATCCTCCATTTAGGAGGTCTTCAATTTGGGGGTTTTTCCTCAATTTAGGGGAGGATCCTCTATTGGGGGGGGTTCTTAATTTTGGGGGACCTCTCATTAGTGAGGGATACAATTGAAGGGGGTTCTCTTTTTGGGGGGAGTCCCCTATTTGGGGGCTCCTTAATTTCAAGGGGATCCTCAGTTTGGGGATGTTCCTCAATATTGGGGACACCCTCAATTTAGGGGGTTCTCTGGGGAGGATCCTCAATTTAGGGAGGTCCTTAAATTAGGGGAGGGGGGTTGTCAGTTTAGTGGGGTCTTTAAATGAGGGGTTCCTCAATTTAGGGGGGGGTTTAACTGGACCCCCCCAATCCCTCCACATCTGATGCTTTTCCATCCCATCCCAGGCATCCCATGAACCACTTTTGATGGGAAATTTGCTAATTATCCCAACAAACACCCCTAATTAGGCTGCATTCCTACTTCCCAAAACCTTGTTTGGGAAAAAAAAACGAGAAGGAAAAATTTTTGGAAAAACCAGAATTCCTGGGGGGAATTCTGCAGGCATAAAGCTGAATCCACGTTCCTTTTTTAACCCTCAAAATAATGCACATTCCCCTTTGTGTTTTGAAGGTGCTCCCCGTGTTTTTAAGGAGTTTCCCCTTTGTGTTTCCATGGATATTTGGGAACATTCCCACTGGTTTTTCTCATCAGCAATACTGGGAGGACACAGCTATTCCACAGCTTCTTAAAATGATAAAAAATGGGAATGAAGCAGCCCCTTGCATTTCCTGCTCTAGGGAGGCCACATTTATGGATTTATGGATTTAAGGATCCATGGATCCTTAAATTTTAAATTTAATCCTTTAATTTTTTTTTTATTCCTTTGGAGGAATAAAATAATTTCCTCACCCACCCAAGGGCTGATCCAAAATTCCTGCTCCAGGGAGAGCAAGGTGGGAATTTCCCACTCAAACCCAGCCATGGCTCATGGTGCACACCTTAACTCTCTCCCTTCCTGATTTTTAACATCTGCCATCCCCAAAAAAGCAGAATTCCATCAGTTTTTAACTCTTGGCATCACAAATAGACAAGGACACATCAGTTTTGGATGGAATTTATAATTCCAGCTGCACAAACCCAAGAGCTGCAGCTGCTCTTACCTTGCTGGGTATTCCAGGCTTCCAAGAGCAGATTTAAAGTTCATCAGTGCTGGGAATTCCCAGCATTCCAGTCTGGGATAAAACACCTCCTTATTTTAGTCTGATCCAGAGACCCCTGATGTCCTCTCACAAGGCTGAGGTCCCACTATAAATTCCTGCAGGTTTTGGGATCAGCTGTGGGCTACAAAAAGGATTCAAAAGGCTGATGCAGCTTCAAGAGTCTCTGTCCTACCCAGAGAGGTCACATTAAAAATTAAATTACAAATTAAAGCAGTTTAAGGGGTTAGTGGAGAGCAGGTAAATCCATGATCCAGGTGGATCTTCTCCAGGGGGACGTTCAGGGTGGGGAAATTCCCAGGAAAAGCCATGAGGAGCCCCAGAAGTGGCACTTCCCTTGGATGGTTCTGTTTCAGGCAGCTGCACAGAAGAGGTGAAAGAAGAAAATAAATTTATAACCATGGATCAGAACAGGAATGTGATAATTTGGGTGGGAAGGGACCTTAAAGATCATCTCATAACCTTCCATTATCCCAGGTTGCTCCAACCTGGCCTTGGACACTTCCAGGGATGGAGCAGCCACAACTTTTTTGGGAAACCTGTGCCAGGGCCTCCCCACCCTCCCAAGAGGAGCCCAGACCCATCACCTCCATTATCTTTTGAGATAATCCTATTTAAAACACTTCTCCTAAATCTACTTCCCAAATGTCAAGCTTGGCTCCTCTGCTCAATTTTGGGTAAAAATCCTCAGTTTATGGGGGGGTTCTTTATTTGGGCTCAGACCTAAATTTGGGGGGATCCTCAGTTTTGGTGGGCTCCTTAACCTGGGGGGTTCCTCTAATTAGGGTATTCATCAGTTTGGGGGAGTTTTCAGTCTGGGGAGGGGTCTTCCATTTAGGGGGTCTTCAATTTGGGGGGGGGATTTCCTCAATTTAGGGGTTTTTCCTCAGTTTAGGGGAGGATCCTCAATTTGGGGGGATTCTTAATTTTTGGGGTACTCTCATTAGTGGGAGATACAATTGAAGGGAGTTCTCTTTTTGGGGCAAGTCCCCTGTTTGGGGGATCCTTAATTTAAAGAGACCCCTCACTTCGGGGATCAACTTGGGGATTTTAATCAGCTGTTTCCCTAAATCTGGCAAGGAATTGGAGGGGGATAGAACATAAGAAAATAAAGATAGTGTAGAAAGAAATCTCACCCCTGAAGAGCTGCAGCTGGGCCAATTATCAAAGATTAGGAGCAGGCCTGACTTTAACAGGCCACAGCTGTGACCAGTGAGAAGAAGAGTGCTGTAAAGAGTGGGGTGGCTGGGTGAGAAGGGCCCTGGAGTCAGTGGCTGCTTTGTGAAGGAGAAAGAGTCAGAGCTCTGAGGAGCTGCCCATGAGAAACACCAAGGAGGTGTGAAACTTTTGTGATAGGAGACACCAGCATGGAACCCCTGCAATAAGATGCCAACAGATCAAGGGCACCTTCAGTCAGATCTCACCAGGCTGGGTGGGATGTGGATCTGCCAGAGGGATCTGGCCAGGCTGGATCCATGGGCTGAGGCACAACAGGACCCAGTGCTGGGCTGTGCCCTTGAGTGACAACCACATCCAGTGCCACAGGCTCCATCCCACAGCTGGATTTTGGATGGGAAAAGCAATTTATTGTGGGGGGATAGAATGTAAGAAAATAAAGATGGTGTAGAAAGTAATCTCACCTCTGAGGAGCTGCAGCTGGGCCAATTAGCAAAGATTAGGAACAGGCCTGACTTTAACAGGCCACAGCTGTGACCAGTGAGAAGAAGAGTGCTATAAAGAGTGGGGTGGCTGGGTGAGAAGGGCACTGGAGTCAGTGGCTGCTTTGTGAAGGAGAAAGAGTCAGTGCTCTGAGGAGCTGCCCACCAGAAACACCAAGAATGTGTGAAACTTTTGTGATAGGAGACACCAGCATGGAACCCCTGCAATAAGGAATAAGCACTGTACCATGTGGAAAAGGAGCAGGTTCCTCCTCTTCAGGTGCTGCCTGGTGTTCCCTGGAAGAGCTGGATGACATCAGGGCTCCTGGCCAGCTGCTGGGCCAGCATTCCCGTGGCATCAGGAGCATCCTGGAGGCCGGCCCGCAGCAGGACCCCCACGGCCCCCGCGCGCTGCCCGGCGCTGGCCACGTGCAGGGCTGGGGACACAACAGCACCCTGGTCACCTGCTGGCCCTGCCTCATCCTGCTCCGCAGGAAAACAGCATTCCCGTGGGAATAAACAGGTGGAGGGTGAAAAATGAGGTTTTTGCCACTGTGGAATTATGGAGGGGTTTGGGTTTTGGGATAGAATTGCAGGATTAAGTTTGGGGTCATTGAGTGTGGTCTTAAAGATCATCCAGTTCCACCTGGATGGTTTTTGGGTTGGGATCATCCAGTTAAAGATCATCCAGTCCCACCCTCCTGCCATGGGCAGACACCTCCCACTGTCCCAGGCTGCTCCAGCCCCAGTGTTGAGCCAGGCCTTGGACTGGGATCCAGGGGCAGCCCCACCTGCTCTGGCAATGCCATCCCAGCCCTTCCCCAGCCTCCCTGTTAAAAATCTTCCTTCCATCTAATCCAAAGGAGGCATCCTGATCACTCTGGATAATCCTGATGTGGATGAGAAGCTTCCCAAGGACGCAGTGACCCAAACCCAGCCAAGGAGGAGCCACAGGAAGAAAACATCCCAGGGTTGGATGAGCTCAGCAGAGCTCGGATTTAGTCACCGAGGGGGCGGAGGGAGAGATGGCACTGCTGAAACATGGCTTTAACCAAACCCCAGGGCTGGGGAATTTGACAATTTTGGCAATGGCTGAAACAAATTTGTCTTTTTTAATTTTAATTTTTAATATTTTTTTGGGAGATGCTGATGCAAGAGCTGCCTGAGCCTTTCCCGCTGGGAATGCCGACTCTCCAGCATCACTATAGCAACTCCATTTCCGTGCCAGCTCTCTGGTATTATTTGCTCATCAGCCATTTCCAGGCTGTTTGCTGAGGAATTGAGGCTGGAGAGCTCAATCTTTGTGTTTGTCCATCCAACCTGCTTCCAAAAGGATCATTCCAGCCAAATTTGATGGGGAAGAGGCAGCATCAGAGCTCCTCCGGTGAAAAATAAGCAGGAATTTCCCAATTTGGGTCTTTGTTCTTCCCCCAAGGGAAAAGCCCCAGCAGAAATTCCAGGAAACTGAAAGCCCAAAAAAACCCTGGGATGATTCCTCATGCTGCTCCCAGAGCAAATGTATCCATGGATTTGGCATCTCCCTGCACGCTGAGGTTGGGATGTGCTTATGGAAGCTCTTGGTGCCACGTAAAGCTTGGAAAAGCAGCTTGGAATTCTCACCAGAACGGCCCTTCCCATCCTTGGCGTGCAGATCAGCACCGAGGGACAGCAGGGTCTGGATGGTGTGTCCATGTCCTTCCTGCAGAACGTGGAATTTGGGATCAGCTCTGCGCTTGGATCCATCCCTCACCTGGGACTGCACAGATCTGCCCTGTCCTGGTCAGGTCTGGGGGCACCAGGAGCTCCAGGGGATCCTGGAGCAGGTGGAAATCAGGCTCAGCTGCCTTCAGATCAGACCTGTGAGGGCAGCAATGGTTATCCCATGGGACTCACATCATCCCATGGGAATGGTTATCCCATGGGAGCTGGCCAGAAAGGTGCCACCAGGCAGCTTCATAAAATCCCAGCATGGTATGGGTTGGAAAAAATCCTTAAAGATCATCAAATTCCAACCCCAAACACAGTCAGGGACACCTTCCTTATTTCAGGGTGCTCCAATCCTTCCTTGGGCATTGCAGGGATGCAGGGGCAGCCCCAGCTGCTCTGGTAATTGCAGCCCAGCCAGGAATTCCTCATTGCCAAGATCCCATCCATGGCTGCCCTCTGGCACTGGGAGCCATTCCCTGTGTGCTGTCCCTGCAGGCCTTGTCCCCAGTCCCTCTGCAGCTCTCCTGGAGCCCCTGCAGGCCCTGGAATGTGCTGGAAGCTCTCCCTGGAGCCTTCCCTTCTCCAGGGGAACATTCCCAGCTCTCCCAGCCTGACATTGGATCCATCTCCTCTCCAAGACATTCATGGACCATGGGGCTTCACTTGGAATCTCAGCAAACCATGAAGGGTCTCCCTTCCCTTTTCCTCTCTTTTCTCTCCCCATTTTCCATAAAAATCCCTTGGGATGGATTCTGTGTCCCAAATCCCAGAATCCCAGAGCAGTTGGGGTGGGAAGGGACCTCCAAGCTCATTCCAGGGACACCTCCCCTATGCCAGGGTGCTCCAATCCTTCCTTGGGCATTGCAGGGATGCAGGGGCAGCCCCAGCTGCTCTGGCAATTCCAGCCCAGCCAGGAATTCCCAAGATGCCATCCATGGCTGCCCTCTGGCAGTGGGAGCCATTCCCTGTGTCCCATCCCTCCATCCCTTATCCCAGGTATCTCTCCTGAGCCCCTTCAGGCCCTGGCAGGGACTCTGAGGTCTCTGCAATGTTGAATTTCAAATCCCTCAATTCCCAGGGGATCTGGAGTTGATGTTTCCAAGGTTATTCCAGCTCCAGGAGCAGAACCTGTGGCTGATCTCAGGCACTGGCATTTCCCAAAGGATTCCTCCAGGATTTGTGATCCCCTGGGAGAAGACCCAGCCAGCCCCAACCCACTGTGTCCTCCCTCCTTCCTCTGCTAGGAGCCAATTTCAAATTCCACAGGGAAAAACCCAGCACAGCCCCCACCTCCTTCTACCCTGCACAGGCTTTTCCAGAAATAAATCCTTTCTCCCTAAATAACACGCCTGATTTTGGAATTACATCCTCAATGCCATGAATTAGTCTTTGTCCTGCAGCCTGGGAATGGAAAGCTCTTCTTTTTATCCCCTCCCCACCCTCTCTTTTTCCCTATTCCCACAGGATTCCACAGCATCTTCCCTAATCCCAAGGCTCCCATTTCCCTGAAAAGCCAATTCCATGGGAGAGCCACTGAGCCACGAACTGCTGCAGCTGCCACAGCCCTGGCAGCAAATTGAATTTAAAAAATAATTTGATTTTCATGTGTTTATAAATGCAAAAGAATAAGAAAAGAGGGAGATAAAAACACAACCCGTCAGGCAAACAAGTGGTGCTGTAAATACAAAGTGACACCGAGCCTGGGGAGGGAAGGGAGAGAATCCCATCCAGTCATTCCCAAACCAGCCAGGAGCTGGGATTTTCTCCAAGGCACATTATATTCCCCCCAGAGCCTTGCTGTTCAACGTACCCTTGGCAACCAGAAGGGCTTTGAACGTGGTTTCTGGGAGCAGGAGGCCAGGAAAATGGGAGAAAGGGCTCCTTTGTGGCAGGGCTGGATGGTGCCAGCATTCCCAGGGAGTGGCACGGATGGTTTTGTAGGAGCAGGGCACTGGGATGAGGTTTAATCCCCACCAAAATCCTGAGTTTAACATCCCTGGGTCTGAGCAGGGACATTCCCTTGCTGCCAGCTGGATCCTAGGAGGGATCCTGGTCAGTAGGGAAATTTTGGGATCTGCTCTGCATTCCCAGATGTTTCTGTAGGATCAGGGCACTGCGATGAGGTTTAATCCCCACCAAAATCCTGAGTTTAACATCCCTGGGTCTGAGCAGGGACATTCCTGTGCTGCCAGCTGGATCCCAGGAGGGATCCTGGTCAGCAGGGAAATTTTGGGATCTGCTCTGCATTCCCAGGGAATGCTGCAGGACCCACAGCTCTGCTCCCCACACAGGCTGGGAGGAGGAGAAAGCTCCAATGGTTCTGGAATTCACAACAACTCTGGTGTGAAGGACACTGATAAAATTCTGGGAGCTCCCCCACCTTCCCAGCTCTCCCTTCCCACTTCTGGACATCTCCTATCCCTCCTCTGCAGGCAGCTGGACACAAACTCCAGCTGGAATTCCTGGAATTCCTGCGGTGGGGAAGGACCTCAGAGCCCCTCCAGTGCCACCCCGGCCATGGCAGGGACACCTCCCACTGTCCCAGGCTGCTCCAGCCCCAGTGTCCAGCCTGGCCTTGGGCACTGCCAGGGATGCAGGGGCAGCCCCAGCTGCTCTGGCAATTCCAGCCCAGCCAGGAATTCCTCATTGCCAAGATCCCATCCATGGCTGCCCTCTGGCACTGGGAGCCATTCCCTGTGTGCTGTCCCTGCAGGCCTTGTCCCCAGTCCCTCTGCAGCTCTCCTGGAGCCCCTGCAGGCCCTGGAATGTGCTGGAAGCTCTCCCTGGAGCCTTCCCTTCTCCAGGTGAGCACCCCCAGCTCTCCCAGCCTGGCTCCAGCCCTGGAGCAGCTCCATGGATCCCTCTGGGCTCTCTGCAGCAGCTCCAGATGCTGCTGCTGTTGGTCCCAGGGCTGGGATCTGGCGCTCCAGGTGGGATCTCACCAGAGCAGAGCAGAGCAGAGGAGGAGAATCCCACCCTCACCCTGCTGCCCACATTTCTTCTGATGCCCAGAAAACAGGGAATGGGACTGGTCAGGAATGGGACAGGGATGGGACTGGTCAGGAGCAGATGGACAGTGGCAGAGGATGAGCCAGGAAGGCAATTCCTCCATGGTGGTCAACACCTGCTCCAGCCTGGCTTAGGTGCCTGGCCCAGGCTATCCAAGGGGATTTGGGAGCAGGGACAAACCTTGGCTGCGTAGTGCAGGGCTGGCAGCTGCAGGCACGTTGCTCTCCCATTGACATCCACGCCCAGCTCGGACACCAGGAACTGGATGGAGCCATCCTGGGCTGTCACAGCTGCCCTGTGCAGGGCCTGAGCACCCAGGGCATCCACAGCCGTGGGACAGGCCTGCAATGAAGGAACAGCATGGAAATAACACAAAGTGCACTCCCCACAAATGAGATCAGCACCCTCTGGAAGCCTCCACGAGGTTTCCCACCTCTCCCACCCTCAGTGCCTGGAATGTGAGGTTAAAACCACAACAAACTTCCCAATCCAGAAAACAGGATTTCCTTTTCCTTAGGAAATCCAGGATCTGACCAACACCTCTGGGACAATCAACCATGAGGGGATCCCAACCAGCTGGGATCATCCAGCAATCAATCAATCAATCATCAATAAATGATTGATTGCAGTGGTCTGGTTCCTGCTGTGCACAACTGGCTCTAATGGCATTCCCTGGAGGAAATCAGGGATTTTTGGGAGCCAGCACAGGAGCAGGAGCTGCTAGGAGAGAGGGAGGGCAGGGAGGAGCTCTGGATAACTCATGGATGGACATTTCCACACTATCCACAGCCACTGGAGCCTCCATGCCGAGTCCTGGCATTCCAAGAGCTGCTGTTGGCTCTGCCACAGCTGCCCCTGGAGCACTGGGAATGTCCTGTCCCCTCCTGCCACTGCCTGGTGCCACCATCCCACTCCACCAGCTCTGGGGACACGTTTACCACCAAAGCTGGGGCTGCCCCTGGATCCCTGGCAGTGTCCCAGGCCAGGCTGGACAGGCCTTGGCATCCCCTTGGATAATGGCAGGTGTCCCTGCCCACGGCAGGGGTGGAATGAGATGATTTTTAAAGTCCTTCCAACCCAAACCACTCCATGATTCCTGCCCCAGGAGCTGATTCCTGACAGCCTCACTCAGCTAAATCCTTCTCATCTCCAGGGGGAATTTGCCTTTTTTACACAATTTCCCTCTTTACAATCTGGAAATTTGCTTCCTCATGCTCCAGTCAGGGTGAACACGTGGCTCACCTGCCCTGGCAGCCCTGGCTCAGCTCCTGGAGGAGGCAGTGAGGAATTCTGGCACCCACCTGGTGTTTCTCCAGGAGCAGCTGGGCAATGCCAACGTGCCCGTTCTGGAGAGCATCCATGAAGGGAGTGACCCCACAGCTGTCCCTGCTGTCAGCTTTGTACTGGCACCTGCAAGTGACAGGAGAAAAAAACAGCACAGAGCTGTGGGCAGCTCCAAAATCCTCATGGAAGGAGACTCTCAGCAGCTGGGATTGAAAATGGAATTTTTAAAGCTCGTCCATAGAGCATGGATAGACCTGTCCTGGTGTTTTAGGGCCTGGGGAATGATTTGTGGGTTTTTTTGGGGATCAGAGATCTGGTTTGGCTTGTTTGGGCTCTACAGATCATTTTTAACTCCCTTTTTCCTGACCAGAGGGTTTCCAGAAGGGACAAGGACTGCACTGGAAGCAGGGAATAACCAGATCCTCATGGAATGATGTACAAAATCAGAGCCCACCAATGTCATTCAGGTTAAACTCCAGTGAAATGAGAGAAAACTGAATTAAAGCCTGGCTTAGATCACAGAGCTGATTTTGCTGGGCCAAGCATGGACAGGCTGGGATGAGCTGCCATTCCCAGGGAAAGCTGCTCCAGCTCTGGGAAGGGAAGGGAGAACAGAGAAAGGGAACAAAGCTGCTTTAAAGCCACTTCCCAGCAATTTCCCAGGAAAACAAGGATAAGCCCAGCCTAGGGAAGCTGCTTTGGTTGTTGTCACACTGGGAATGAATCAGCAGGGAAAACAAAGCCAGGGCTGAGTTACATAACTGGGATTTGTGTCACAACCAAGAGGGAGCCCATCCCCAGGGAATCCTTGTCCCTTTCCCAGCTGGGAAAAACCTGGAGCACGAGGAGCCAGCCTCGGGATGGAGGGCAGGGCAGCTGGAACAGCACAAGCATCCTTTGTGTCCAAATCCTGGCAGGGAATGGGAGCTGGGGCAGAAAAAGCTGGAAAAGCTGGAAAGAGCCTGCTTACCGTTCCAGGAGCAGCTCCACGACCTGGGAACAGCCGTGCATTGCTGGGAAAAAATGGGGAAAAATCAGGAAAAACATGGATTGGTTGTGGGTTTGTGGCATTGTGTTCCTACAGTGAGGCATGCTCGGGCTGCCGATCCTTTTGGGATGAGGGAAGGGGCTCTAAGGGGCTTTATTCCCATCAGGTTTTTGGTGGATTTAAAAAAAAAAAAAAAAGGGTTTCCCTTCCTCTGATTCCATTGGGAAATGTGAGGTAAAGCAGGGAAAAGGGATGGATGGAATGGGCACTGCCTGGCTCCATCTGCCACAGAATTCAGCTGGAACAAAGAGGGTTTCTCCCAATTATTTGTTCATTCCCGAACTGGGATCTGGGAGAAGCAAAAGGAACACAGAGCAGGGAGCTGGGGAAATGCTGGATAACACTCCCAGCCCTCCTCAGCCACTCCCACCTCATCATCCTCACCCATCTCAGAGGGAAAACAACAACAGAGGGGGAGGATTTGAACCCGAGGCACTGAAATATTTCAGTTTTTTCTTGATCTTTTAAACATTTCACTTCACACAGCTTTGATCCAGCTCTTTTTTTTTTTTTTCCCCCTCCAGGTCATTTTGCAAAACAAATGGAACACATCCAAGAGAAAAATAATATCAAACCAAGGCTGGAGCTGCTCCATCAGCTGATGGAAAAAGGGCTCCTGGGAAATGTGTGCTCCCAGGAACAACTTTCAGCTGGAATTCCAGTGAGGGATTCCCAGATTTTGGCTCTTTGCTCCTGCTCCCTGCCTGTTCTTCACCTAAGCTGATGAATCCAAGTCATGGGAAGAAAAATCCCTCACAATTCCATCTTTTATCAGGAACAGAGACTCGGGACAGCTGGGATCCACCACTGCATTCCACATCCTCTAATTACCTCTTCCCAGCCTTCTTCCCTCGGGGTAGAAAGAAACAACAAAGCTGAAGGAATCAACCCTTATTAATATAAAAAATAATTGCAGGAGGGAGAAAATGACCCTTCAGGAAGGCAGCTGGCCTGGTCACGGGTTAATGTGCTCAAATCCACACCCCTGGGATGGAAACCCATGGAAACCCATGGAAAAGGCAGTTGGTCCTGACATGATTTCCCCCAGCAGCTCCAACACCATCTCCAGCCCCCCAGCCCTGCTCCTGCCTTGGGAACTGGGAATATCCCCTGGGGTAAGTGTGGGGATACCAGGGAGCAGCAGTTTGGGATCAAATTGCACTGAGGGCACTGGGGGGGTTAAGTCCTAATTCCATAATTCCAGCCCTTCCCCATTCCCAGTCACTCCCACTCCAGCTGCTGCTCCAGGGTCTGGCTGGGTTAGGAAATTCCAGAAATCCACCCAAATTGTGGACTGGTGGCTTTGCCACAGAAAACACAGGTAGAGACACCTCTAGGAAGCAGAATCCAGGTGCTGGATCCCAGCTGTATTCCCATACCCCAAGGCAGGGAGAAGAGTTTGCCCCTTTCCCACAGGATGATCCCAAATCCCAGAGCTCACCCTGCTCCTGACCCTGTCCCAGCCCCTCAGCCCCAGATCCCCACCCAACATCCACCTCCTGCAGGGAGAGAGGAGCTGCCAGCTCCATGGAAACAACACCCAGAACTGGGCAGGGATGGGAGAACATTAAAAAAATCACGATAAGCCACTTCAGGCAACCTGCTGTGATCCCACCAACAACTAATTCCCTGGTTTTTCATTCCCAGGTCAAGCACAAGGACTCAGTGGTGCCCAAGGGCTGGAATTGTCACTGCTGATGAGCCAGGAGTGACAGAGCAAGGGCTGGAAAAGCCACGGGAGTGACAGCACAGCAGGGCCTCCTCCCAGCACCTCGGGTTTTTCCAGGGAGTCAATCCCAATTAAATTCTTTGGGAAAGGAGTATGGGCAGCCAGGGCTCATCTCTGCTGCTGAGACCTGGAATACACAGCCTGATTCCCACTCTGGATGTGGTCTGAGCCCTCTTGTGCTTCTCAGCAATCCTGAGGATGGTTGGGATTCCTAAACCTGCCCATTCCCTTTAAAACTCCCTTAAAAGCAAGGAAAATGGCAGGGAAAGGGAACCGTGGACATGGTGGGCTCCAACAACAGCTCCTGTGTATTCCCAGCAGGGATTGTCCCTCTCCTTCACAGAAAGGCCCTCTGGAATTCTCATCATGGCATGAGAGCAAAGGGACTCCAAAATTTGGAGTTTATGATTGGAATCATGGAGTCATTTTGGTTGGAAAAGAATTTGAGCCCAACCATTCCCAGCACTGCCACAGCCACCACTGCCCCATGTCCCCAGGTGCCACATCCACATGGATTTTAAATCCCTCCAGGAATGGGCACTCCAGCCTTGCCCTGGGCAGCTCATCCCAATGCTTATAAATTCTTACAATTCCTTTCCAGGAAGGAATTTTCCCAATGTCCCACCTGAACCTCCCCAGGCCCAGCTTGAGGCTGTGATAAAGAAAATCCATCCCCAGGCAGATCCCAAAAAGTTCCTCTCAGCAGCTCTGCTGCTTTCAGGAATTGCAAATGCCAGGATGTGCTTGGAGCTGGGGAGCTTTTCACACCAGGAAGGAAAATCATATCCCTATTCCAAGGGAGCTCGGATCCATCTGTGCCAGGGAGAGATGGACTTGATCCAAGGATCCCAAGAATTCCAAGAGGCTGGTTTGTGGATTTCCTGAGGGAAAAATTCCCATGTTTCTGGAAGTAGACACCAGTTTCTGCTTCTCCTAAGGGAAAACCTCTTTCCTGCTTATCCCAAACCTCCAGACCAACCAAGATATCCCCCAAAATCCCAGTTTTTTGGCCTCTTTACCCTCAGGCCTGGCTCCATGGTGGAGCGGGAGAGGCCGTGGCAGCTCCTGAAGCTGGTCTGGGAGGGAAACCTGGATATGCTCTGGGATTTGTGGATTTCCTGAGGGAAAAATTCCCAATTTTCTGGAAGTAGACACCTGGCTCTGATAGTCCTGAGGGAAAACCTTATTCCTGCTTATCCCAGTGCCCCAAACCAAACACAATATCCCCCAAAATCCCAATTTTTTTGGCCCCTCTTCCCTCAGGCCCAGCTCTATGGCAGAGCAGGAGAGGCCGTGGCAGCTCCTGAGGCTGGTCCAGGAGGGAAACCTGGATGTGCTGTGGGATTTGTAGATTTCCTGAGGGAAAAATCCCCATTTTTTGGGCAGTAGACACCAGGCTCTAGTTCTCCTGAGGGAAAACCCCATTCCTGCTTATTCCAACCCCCCAAAACAAACAGGATATCCCCCAAAATCCCCATTTTTTGCCCCTTTCCCCTCAGGCCCAGCTCCATGGCAGAGCAGGAGAGGCTGTGGCAACTCCTGAGGCTGGTCCAGGAGAGAAACCTGGATGTGCTGTGGGATTTGTGGATTTCCTGAGGGAAAAATTCCCATTTTTCTGGAAGTGGGCACCAGACTCTGCTTCTCATGAAGGAAAACCTAAGGATTTGTGAATTTCCTGAGGGAAAAATTCCCATTTTTCTGGAAGTAGGCACCAGGCTCTGCTTCTCCTGAGGGAAAACCTAAGGATTTGTGGATTTCCTGAGGGAAAAATTCCTGTTTTTTTGGAAGTAGACACCTGGCTCTGATAGTCCTGAGGGAAAACCTTATTCCTGCTTATCCCAGTGCCCCAAACCAAACACAATATCTCCCAAAATCCCAATTTTTTTGGCCCCTCTTCCCTCAGGCCCAGCTCTATGGCAGAGCAGGAGAGGCCGTGGCAGCTCCTGAGGCTGGTCCAGGAGGGAAACCTGGATGTGCTCTGAGATTTGTGGATTTCCTGAGGGAAAAATTCCTGTTTTTCTGGAAGTGGGCACCAGACTCTGTTTCTCATGAAAGAAAACCTCATTCCTGCTTATCCCAATGTCCCACGCCAACTAAAAATCCTGATTTTTTGGCCCCTTTCCCCTCAGGCCCGACTCCATGACAGAGCAGGAGAAGCCACGGCAGCTTCTGAGGCTGGTCCAGGAGGGAAACCTGGATCTCCCACAGGATGAGCTGAGGCTGGATGGGATTCCAGAGGCTTCCCTGGATCCACCCCTGGTGTACCTGCTGTGTGCAGAGGAGTTCTCCCCGTGGTGCTCTCCGTGTCCCAGCAGCTTGGGGACACATCCAGGAGGTAGCAGAGCACCTCAGGATGCCCTTCCCTGCTGGCAATGTGGAAGCAATTCCAGCCATCCTTGTTCTTCAACAACGGGTTGGCTCCGTGCTCCACCAGGGTTTTGATCACTTCCAGGTTTTTCCTGGTGCAAGCCATCATCAGGGGAGTCCTGGAAGAAGATCCAGGGAAATAAAATAACCTGGCACAACAAATCTGATTCAGGTGCTTTGCCCGAGGATCCAGGAGGTTTTACAGCACTGTTGTTCCAGGCTGGGAATACTCCAGCTCCTTTTCCATGCAGTCCCTCAGAGCTTTCTGTGTTTTTAAGGCAAATGAGACTTTTTCCAAAGGTTTGGATATGCCTTAGGAAGCACAGAGCTCCCTGGTGTCAATCCAGGGGTGGAAGAGCACAGCCACACAAATCCAGGCTCGTGGAATCTTGGCCTCAGCTCCAGGCTGGCACGGCCTCAATTCCCAGCTCTGGAATGCTGCCTTTGGATTTGCAGCAGTTCAGCTGCAAAGGACCTTCCCAGGCTTTCATCTGAGAGCAGGAGAGAATCCTTGTTTTCTTTTTCCAGAAATCCCCATCCCCAAGGGAAGAATGGAGCAGTAATTTACAGCTTTTAGGAGAAACGGGGGGGAAAGCAGGGACAGGGCTGGAATTTCTCCCAAAAATCCAACTGGATCCACAGTGTGGGCAGCAGGGGAAGGGAATTCTGCTTTCTCTGCTCCACTCAGGTGATCCCACATGGAGTCCAGCTCTGGGATCCCAATATAAGGACATGGAGCTGCTGGAGAGAGTCCAGAGGAATCCATGGGGCTGCTCCAGGGCTGGAGCCAGGCTGGGAGAGCTGGAAGTGCTCACCTGGAGAAGGGAAGGCTCCAGGGAGAGCTTCCAGCACATTCCAGGGCCTGCAGGGGCTCCAGGAGAGCTGCAGAGGGACTGGGGACAAGGCCTGCAGGGACAGCACACAGGGAATGGCTCCCAGTGCCAGAGGGCAGCCATGGATGGGATCTTGGCAATGAGGAATTCCTGGCTGGGCTGGAATTGCCAGAGCAGCTGGGGCTGCCCCTGCATCCCTGCAATGCCCAAGGCCAGGCTGGACACTGGGGCTGGAGCAGCCTGGGACAGTGGGAGGTGGCCCTGGATGATCCTTAAACTCCTTCCCACCCATTCCACAATCCCAAACACCGCCTCCAGCAGCCACATTCCCACCTTCCCCACCCAATCCCAAATCCCAGCACCTACCAGTCAGCCTTTTTCAAGCAGTCCACGCTCGCCCCTCTCTCCAGGAGGAAGGACACACATTCCCGGTGTCCCATGGAAGCAGCCTCATGGAGGGGTCTCTTGTAGTCCCCATTGGCCACCTCCATGTCCATCCCGACCTCCTGGACCAGGAATTCCAGCACGTCCCGGTGTCCCAAGCGAGCTGCATGGTGCAGGAGGGAATCTCCCAAACGTCCCCAGCGCCAGCTGCGAGCCTCTGGAATCTCATCCAGCCTCAGCTCATCCCGGAGGAGAGCCAGGTTTCCCTCCTGCACCAGCCTCAGGAGCCGCCGCAGCCTCTCCTGCTCCACCGTGGAGCCGGGCCTGAGGGGAAAGACGTAAAAAAATCAGGATTCTGGGGGATATTGTGGTTGGTTTGGGGGTTGGGATAAGCAGGAATGAGGTTTTCCCTCAGGATAAGCAGAGCCTGGTGTCTACATCCAGAAAAATGGGAATTTTTCCCTCAGGAAATCCATGAATCCTGCAGGACATCCAGGTTTCCCTCCTGGACCACCCCCAGGAGGTGCCACGGCCTCTCCTGCTCTGCCATGGAGCGAGGCCTGAGGGGAAAGAGGTAAAAAATCAGGATTTTGGGGGATATCCTGGTTGGTTTGGGGGTTGCGATAAGGAAGATTGAGGTTTTCCCTCAGGAGAAGCAGAAACCTGTGTCTACTGCCAGAAAAACATTAATTTTTCCCTCAGGAAATCCACAAATCCCACAGCACATCCAGGCTTCCCTCCTGGACCAGCCTCAGGAGTCACTACAGCCTCTCCTGCTCGGGCATGGAGCCAGGCCTGAGGGGTAAGAGGTAAAAAAACTGGGATTTTGGGGGATATCCTGGTTGGACTGGGGGGTTGGGATAAGCAGGAATGAGGTTTTCCCTCAAGACTAGCAGAACCTGGTGTCTACTTCCAGAGAATGGGAATTTTTCCCTCAGAAAACCCACAAATCCCGCAGCACATCCAGGTTTCCCTCCCAGACCAGCCTCAGAAGCCATCTTGGCCTCTCCTGCTCTGTCATGGAGCTGTGCCTGAGGGTAAAGAGGCCAAAAAACTGGGATTTTGGGGAATATCCTGGTTGGTTTGCAGGGTTGAGATAAGCAGGAAAGAGGTTTTCCCTCACGAGAAGCAGAAACCGCTGTCTACTTCCAAAAAAATGGGAATTTTTCCCTCAGGAAATCCACAAACCAGCCTCTCCCTCAGAATGAGCAGGAATTTCCTTCTCCCTCAGGATAATGAAAAGCTGCCCTTCAGAAAACCAGGATCTGGCCTCTCCTTCAGGAAAAGCAGGAATTTTCCTCTCCTTCTGAAATTCAGGAAGCAGTCACACCCTCAGTAAACGCAAAAATTCCATTTTTCCTTGGGAAAATTAGGATCTGGTCTCTCCCTCCAGAAAATAGGATTTTCTTTTCCTTAGGAAATCCAGGATCTGACCTTTCCCTTAGGAAAAACAGGAAATTCCCTTTTTCCTCAGGAAAAACAGAAGTTTCTGACGATGCTGAGGAACCTCTGGAAAAGCAGAAATTCAGTTTTCCCTCTGGAAAACCAGAAATCAGCCTCTCCCTCAGGAAAACAAGAAAGCAGTCTCTTCTTTAGGCAAAAAGAAATTACTTTTTTTCCCTTAGGAAAAACAGAAGCCAGAATTCCCTCTGCAAATCCTGAAATTCCCTTTTTCCTCAGGAAAAAAATGGACAATTTCTTTTTACTCAGGAACACCAGAACCCCACCTCTTCCTCCAGAAAACCTGAAATTCCCTCTTCCTTTAGGGAAACCAGGAGCTTCCTCTTTCCTCGGGGAAACCACTCCATCAGGAAAAAGAGAATTTTGCTTTTTCATATGGAAAACCAGGAATGGGTTTCTCCCTCAGGAAAACCAGGAACTTCCACTTTCCCTCAGGAAAATCAGAAACCAGCATCTCCCTCTGGTAACACAGAAATTCCCATTCCCTCTGGGAAAACTCGAAAATTCCTGTCCCTCTTAGGAAAGCCAGAAACCAGCTGGAAATGCATAAATTTTCTTATTCAACTGAGGAAAACCTGAAATTCCCTTTTTTCTCTGGAAAACGAATAATTTCCTTTTCCCTGCGGACAGCCAGACACCAACCCCTCCTTCAGGAAAAGCAGCAATTCCCCTTTCCCTCCCAAACGTACGGGAAATTCGCTTTTTCCTCAGGAAAAAACCCCAAAATTCCTTTTTCCCTCAGGAAATTCAGAAATCCCCGTTCCCTTCGGGGCTCCCGAGAAGGGGCCGCTCCCGCAGGCCGGGATTCCCCCGCCCCCCCCCCCCCATTCCCTCCCCAGCGCATCCCAAGCCGCGCAATTCCCGCGGGAAAATTCCCGGTTTTTCCAACCCACCCGCGCGCCGCGGAGCGCTCGTGACGCCACGCGCGGAGGGACTGACGTCACCGCAAGGGGTGAAGTAAATAAACCCCCCGCCCAACCCGGAAGTGCTGCGCCATTGGACAGCGCTGGGCGCTGATCTGGCTGCTGATTGGACAGAGGGGAGGGGGCGGGGCCGGCGGAGAGCGCGGGGCCGCGAGCGCCGGGAGCAGGTGAGGCCGGGGGAGGAGGGCGCGACCATTTCTGGGGAACGTGGGGGGGGCGGGGAAGGGGTTTCCTTGGAAATGGGATTTCTTTGGGAATGCGGAGCCCTTCGGAATGAGGAAATCCTTGGAACTGAGGGATTGGCACTGAGGGGACCTTTGGCAAAGCCGGGGGATTGGTATTCAATGGGCTTTTGGCACTGCGGGAGACCTTTGGCTTTGAGGGGAGCTTGGGAATGGAGGCTCCTTTGGCGTTGGGGGCACCATTGGAAATGGGGGAATCCTTGGAATTGGGGGGTTTGGGAATGAGGGCACCCTTGGAAATGAGGGGGGACTTGGGATTGAAGGGGGTTTGGGCACTGCGGAGGTGCTCGGGCATTGAGAGGACCTTGGGAGTGGGAGCTCCTTCGGCCTGAGGGGACCCTTGGGAATGGGGGAATCCTTGGGATTGATTGAAGGATTGGGAATGTGGAGTAACAGGATGGGGGAGTGAACAGGCTGAGAAGGGGTTAAAAGGGAATTCCTTGGGAATGAGAGAATCCTTGGAGTTGGGGGATTGGCAGTGAAGGGGTTTTGGGAATAGCCGGGCTTGGAAATGAGGGGACCCTGTGGACGAGGTCAGTGCATCCATGTGGGAAAAGGGTTTGGAAAGGACGTTCTGGGGGGAGAACAGGGAGCAGCTCCAACTTCCTCCCAAATATTTCTCATCCCTCTGGAGCTTCTCCCCATCCTCTGATCCTTTGGCTTCCCAGCTGGAATGTCCTCTCCTGGCTGACATTGGAAGCCACACGGGAAATCGGGAAAAAATAGGTATGCAGGTGAAACCTGAGAAATTCCAGTTTTAAGCAGAAGTCTGGGATGATTTCAGTTGGAAAAGATCATTAGGATAATCAAATCCAGCCCCAAATTCCCTCAGCACGTTCCTAAAAGCCTCAGGAGTGTCTTGAATTGGGTTTTTCTTCCCCTTTTATTTGCCTCATTTCCCATATTTTGAGGAAATGGGGATGTTGGGAAACAGCCTCCCCATGGAGCTGAGTGGTTTTAACTCTGCTGAGCTGAAAAGGAGGGAGCAGCACATCCATAAAATCATTCAGGTTGGGAAAAAACCCTAAAATTATCCCAAGGAATAACCAGGCTGATCCTTGGATCCTGCCCTAAGAGGAAAATGGGGCATCTTTGGGGCTGCTGCAGACGTGTTAAAGAGAAATAAATAAATTAAAGGAAGCAAAAGTGAAACTGCTGATACTGGCAGGAGGGAGCTCATCTTGTGACAGCCACTCCTGCTGGGTTTGGCTTCTTTTGTGGAAAAATTGCATTTTGTGGGGTTTTTTTGGTGGCCAGAAGAGAGGAGTTGGTGCCTATTCCAAGTAAGGTTTGGTTGTTTTATGGGAATAATTCCCAGGAGGATTTTTTAACTGCAAATGGGTTCAATTTCCTCTGATAAGGAATGATCCCAGCTTGGAAAGGCTCAGTTTGGGTGGTGGAATGTTGGGTCCAGGGTGTGAGGAACAAGACTTGTTCTTTCAAATTTTTAAAAGTTTAATAAGGGATAAAAAGATTCCATAAATTCCATGAAAAACAATTTTCTTAACCAATTTCCTCTCTAGGAAAGTGAGTTTGTGATTTCACTTCATGTCATTTCACTTCATTTAATTTAATTAAATTTTATTTTATTTTTTAAATTTTATTTTAATTTTTATTATTTTATTTTGTTTTTTTAGTTTTGGTTTATTTTATTTCATCTCTTCTTCTATATATATCTAGTGTAAATTGCCAAAAGCACACCATTAACTTAAAATAACTTTCTTCTATATTTTTATTGCTTTGGTTAAAGGCATATTTATGAGGATTATATCTATTTCAATATTATATATTGAAATATATATATTATATACATGTAATATATATATACTATATATTATATGTATATAGTATATATATATATATAGTATATATTATATAATGTTTATATATTATTTTATATATATAATACATTATATCTGTATTTCAATGTTATATATATTTCAATATTTTTGTGAGTTTATGTGTCATGAGAATACTTTTTCTTGGTTTTGACCTTTGACTTGTCTGCATTTTACTAAAATTAATATATTTTATTTTTTCTTGAGGTTTTGTTTTATTGTTTTGACACTTCTTGGTAACTGGAGAATTAGTAATAAATTTTTTTCTTGGTGTCTTGGTTCTTGTTATTGATACATTATTATTTAGATAAGATAGTCCACAAATATATTGAATTAACATAGTTATCTCATACCATTATCTGAGTTAGTTATGTAAATAAAAGTATTCAACTTAATTATTTTAATTTACATAAAGTCAAAAATATTTTAATAAAAAATTTAATTTTAATTACATAGTTCCTATTTTAATATTATGTGAAGGCCTAAGCTTAAAAATATTTCTTTGATTACTATTTATATAAGCTAAATAGTGTGTATAAAAGCAGACAGGTTAGATTATGTTTTAGAAGTAGTTAAAAGGGATTATAAATTGTATTACATTAAAACTGTTGTGATTAACAATAACTTGTAAAAGTCAATACATAAATATGAAAGACAATGACTATTATAATGTTACTAGATTATATATATTGTGTATTATATTTTTATTACATTATAAAATATTATGCATTATAGAATTATTATTATATTATTATAATAATAGAAATATAAATTTTATATATTCAATTATATTGTGTTAATATTTATAATATATTATAATAACATAACAACAGCATACTAATATAAATATAATACAAAGCAATAATATTTATTATAAATAAATAATGTAATATTATTATAATATTATTATATTGTTATATATATTATATGATACTAATATAGCAATATTATAACGATGATAGAATTATTATATTATATTACATTATGCTATATTATATTGTATTATATTATATTGTATTATATTATATTATAGTATAGTATAGTATATTATAGTATATTATAGTATATTATAGTATATTATATTGTAGTATATTATAGTATATTGTAGTATATTATAGTATATTATATTATACTATACTAATACTATATTATACTATAATTATATTATATTATATTATATTATATTATATTATATTATATTATATTATATTATATTATATTATATATATTATATTATAATGACTATATTGTCATTTATGACAAGGAGCAGCCAGAGCTTCTCTAGGAACTCCTGGCTGGGATGGAATTCCCAACTAAACATACCCAAACTAAATCATACCCTAAATGTCCAAACTAAACCAGCTCTCAGGTGCCACTCCACGTGAACTTGCCGAAGCCCTGCGGCCTCTCAGAATTCCAGAGGGCAAATCGCGAGTTTGTTTTTTCCCTTTGGTTTCCGTTTCCCGCAGGATGCGGTGCTGCAGGAGGCGGCAGCTCTCAGCCCCCGAGTGCGCGGCCCTGGCCCAGAGCCCCGAGGGCTCGGCCCCGCTCAGGCACCCCCTGGGCCTGCCCCGAGGAGGAGGAGGGGGAAACCGGGGCCTTCATCCCATCCACGGCACACGGAGACACCCCAGAGGTACTGCTGGGAATGCTGCACTGGGAGAGCTGGGGATGCTCCCCTGGAGAAGGGAAGGCTCCAGGGAGAGCTTCCAGCACATTCCAGGGCCTGCAGGGGCTCCAGGAGAGCTGCAGAGGGACTGGGGACAAGGCCTGCAGGGACAGCACACAGGGAATGGCTCCCAGTGCCAGAGGGCAGCCATGGATGGGATCTTGGCAATGAGGAATTCCTGGCTGGGCTGGAATTGCCAGAGCAGCTGGGGCTGCCCCTGCATCCCTGGCAGTGCCCAAGGAAAGGCTGGACACTGGGGCTGGAGCAGCCTGGGACAGTGGCAGGTGTCCCTGCCATGGCAGGGGTGGCACTGGAAGGGCTCTGGGGTCCCTTCCCACCCAACCCATTCCAGGATTCTATTAAAAAGAGTTTCCTCGACCAATTTCCTCTCTGTGAGATTTTGTGATTTTATTAACTTTATTTTTTATTTAATTATTTTTATTTGTTGCATTTAATTTAATTTTGCTTTTTAAAATTTTATTTTATTTTTATTTTATTTCATTATTTTTTGTTGGTTTATATATTTATGTTATTTTAATTTTATTTATTTTCATTAAATTTTTTATTTTCTTTTTTATTATTATTATTTTTTTTTATTTCATTTCATTTTATTCCCCAAATCCTGCTGCCTCCACACCTGTGGCTGAGCAGAAAACCCCCCTGAATTACTCCTGGATGCCTGGGAGATGTGGGATTGAGACCCATTTTCCTGAGAACTCTGTCTGTACCTGGCTCCCTTCCCAGAGAACATTCCCTGCCCAGCCTGGACGTGCCACCAAAATCCCAAATTCTTCCTCATTCCCTGATTTCCATGGAATTCATCTCCACTTTTCCCCTTTGTGCAGCACCAGGCCAGGAGAGGAAAATCTCGGATTTTTTCGGGATCCTGAAGTCACCACAAGTGGGAAGTGCTGGGATGCCGAGCCGTGGGATCAAGGAAGAGCCACTGGATCCCTTTTCCCCTGCACCTGCTGGTTCCTTCAGCAGCCCCTCCCTTTCCCTGCATCCCCAGGACTTGGTGCCACCTCCCAGGGGACATTCCAGGAAAAGAGCAATTCCCAAATCCGAGCAGGATCTCTGGGAGGAACCTGAGGAGAAAATCCCAGAGCTCAGTGGGATCAAGCAGGAATGGGAAGAGCTGGAAGTGGAACCCCTTCCTGATTCCCACTACGGCCTCCTGGGCACTCGGAGCTGGCAGGTTCCTCAGGGATCCATGGATGATCTTCCTCCTGAAATCCTCAGGAATATTTTTGCTTTCCTGCCCGTTCTGGATCTGTACCAGAACGTGAGCCTGGTGTGTCGCTGCTGGAGGGAGATAATCCGGGATCCACGGGTAAGGAATGCTCTGGGATCATCCCATGGATCATCCATGTCTCCCTTTGTTCCTTTAAATCCCATCATGCTTCCCACAATCCAGGAATTTTTAGGTCTCCTGCCCTTTTTTCTTTGGTCTTTGGACCAAAAGATCCGAGATCCATGGGTAAGGAAAGCTCTGAGATCATCCCATGGGATGCCTCCCTTTGTCCCTGCAAATCCCATTATTCTTCCCCAAATCCATGAATTTTTAGATTTCCTGCCTTTTTTTTTTTTTTGGTCTTCTGGACCAAAAATTGTTGCCCTATATCTGAGATCTGTGGGTAAGGAACACTCTGGGATCATCCCATGAGATCATCCATGCCTCTCTTTGTTCCTTTAGATCCCATCATTCTTCCCATGGGATCATCCATGCCCTGCCTGCCGCCTTGTTCCTTTAAATCCCATCATTCTTCCCACAGTCCAGGAATTTTTAGGTCTCCTGCCATTTTTTTGGACCAAAAGTTGCTGCCCTATATCTAAAATCTGGGATCCACAGGTAAGGAACTCTCTGGGATCATGCATGTCTCCCTTTGTTCCTTTAAATCCTATCATGCTTCCCACAATCCAGGAATTTTTAGATTTCCTGCCCTTTTTTCTTTGGTCTTTGGACCAAAAGATCTGAGATCCATGGGTAAGGAACGCTCTGGGATTATCCCATGGGACCATCCATGTCTCCCTTTTTTCCTTTAGATCCCACAATTCTTCCCACAATCCATTAATTTTTAGGTTTCCTGCCATTTTTTTAGACCAAAAGTTGCTGCCCTATATCCAAAATCTGAGATCCACAGGTAAAGAACGTTTTGGGATTATCCCATGGATCATCCATGCCTCCCTTTGTTCCTGTAAATCCCATTGTTCTTCCCACAATCCATGAATTTTTAGATTTCCTGCCTTTTTTTTTGGGATCTTCTGGACCAAAAGTTGCTGCCCTATATCCAAAATCCATGTTGCAACAACATTCCTTCCCATCCATGGAAAAAAAAAATCTGGAAGATTCCATAAAATCCCACCTTGCACAGTTTTCCCTGCAGCCTTTTTTGCTGGCAGGAATTTTCCAGGGAATTCCTGCGGTGTCCCCAAACCTCTGGGTGTGTCTGTGGTGTTTCTTGTCACCAAATGGATTTGGAGGAAAACCCTGGAGCTCTGTTTTGATGGGTTTTGGTTCCTCTGGAATCAAGGCAAACAACTGGAAGGAATGATCCCTAAATCCCACAAAAAGTGGCTTGGGAGCAGCCAGCACCTCTCCAGTCACTCATCATTCCCAAAAATCCAGCCCTATTTGCAGGCTTT
This sequence comes from Diglossa brunneiventris, assembly GCA_019023105.1. Classification (NCBI taxonomy): domain Eukaryota; kingdom Metazoa; phylum Chordata; class Aves; order Passeriformes; family Thraupidae; genus Diglossa; species Diglossa brunneiventris. Next base: position 72,524,661 of record CM032353.1, on the reverse strand, counting down.
GAGTATTTCCCCCCCTCTCCTTTTCCCCCCCTCTCCTTTTTCCTCCTTCTCCTTTTTCCCTCTTCTTTTCCCCCTCTATTTTTTCCTCCCTCTTTTTCCCCCTCCCTTTTTCCTCCTTCTCCTTTTTCCCTCTTCTTTTCCCCCTCTATTTTTTCCTCCCTCTTTTTCCCCCTCCCTTTTTCCTCCTTCTTTCCCTTTTTCTCTATTTTTCCCTCTCTTTTTTTCCTCCCTCGTTTCACCCTTTTTTCTCTATTTTTTCCCTCTTTTTCCTCCCTCTTCCCCCCCTTCTTCCTCCTTCTTTCCCTTTTTTCTCTATTTTTCCCTCATTTTTTCTCTCTCTTTTTCCCTCTCCCTTTTTCTTCCTTTTTCCCCTTTTACTCTGTTTGTTGTCTCTTTTTTTCCTCCCTCTTTCCCCACCTTCCCTTTTCCTCCTTCTTTCCCTTTTTTCTCTATTTTTTTCTCTCTTTGTTCCTCCCTCTTCCCCCCTTTTCCTCCTTTTTTTCCCCTTTTCCCTCTATTTTTTCTGTCTCTTTTTTCTCTTTTTCCCTCCTTTTTTCCTCTTCTCTTTCCCCCCTTCTTTTTTTCCCTCTCTTTTTTCCCTCCCTTTTTCTCTCTTTTTTTCCCCCTCTCTTTTGTCCCCTCTCTCTCTTTTCCCCCCCTCTCTTTTTCCCCTTTTCCCCCTTTCCTTCCCCATCTCCCTTTCCCATCCAGCTCCTTTTTGACCCCCATGACTCTGAGAGCCCCCTGGCTTCTCCCTTTCCCCCTGGAATCCCCCTTTGGAATGCCATGAGGTCAAACCTGTGCTTCCCATTGCAGTTTATCCCTTGGAAAAAGCTCTACCACCAGTACCTGAAGAGGGAGGAGTCAGCCCTGCAGAGGGTTGAGCAGATCCTGCAGGAATTCTCCATAACCCAGGAGCACCAGGGATGTGTGCTGGGGCTGCTCAGGTGAGTCCTGCACTCCTCAGATTTTCCTGGCTTTGGGATTTCTTCCTTTGGATCCTGGGAATTGCCAGGTTTGTCTTCTAAACAGGTGGGAGATGTGCAGGAAAATGGGGAGGGAAAGTGATTTTAATAGGAAAAAACCACTAAAAAGAGGTACAAAACTTTCCTTTTCTTTTTCTTACCCTGTTTGGACACAAGATGCTGGAATCATGGAATTATTTAGGTTGGAAAAGGCCTCTAAGACATGGAGTCCAACCATTCCCAGCACTTCCAAGGCCACCCATGTCCCCAAGTGCTACATCCACAGGTGCTGGAACCTGAAATACAAAGAACTCTCAGAACTTTGGGGCTGTAAGCCAAAGCTTAGAATTAAATACAAGATTTGATCTGAGACCTTAGAAAAAAAACTTCCAAATTTAAAAAAAACTTCCAAATTTAAAAGCAGGAATGTGGATTTATAGTTTAGAGCAGAGACACATTAAAATAAATAAAGTTTTAGAGGTTAAGATATAGAAAAAATAAAGTAGCAAGGAGAAGGTGGATCCAACTTCTGGAATCGTGGAAAGAGCCTTAAAATCATCCAGTTCCACCCCCTGGGCATGGAATTCCACTAAAGGAGACTTGGAGACAGCCAGAAGGAGCTTCCAGGCTAAGGGCTGGATGCAGGAATTTATTCCAGCTCTTCTGGGTCACAAAACTGGGAATTCTTGTCCAAGTGGCTGCTGGCACAGGAATGGGCTGGAAATGCAACTTCCAGCTGCTCAAATTCCATGGAAAACACGGCAGGGATTAATGGGAGCTTCTGCAGCCACCCTGGGGGTGCTTTGGGGCTAGCACAATAAATTCCTCCCAGTAAGAGGAGAAAATAGAGTCTAGTTCTTGTTAATGTGAGTGTGTTAGGTGGAGAGAAGATTCAAGAAAAATTATGATTGAGGCATCAGTGTGTTCAGGTGAAGAGCAAGTTTAAGAATAAAGTATAATTGAGGCTTCAGTGTGTTCAGGTGAAGAGCAGATTTAAGAATTAAGTATAATTATTAATATGAGTGTGTTCAGGTGAACAGAAGATTTAAGAATAAAGTATAATTATTATTAATATGATTGTGTTCAGGTGAAGAGAAGATTTAAAAATAAAGTATAATTATGATTGAGGCATCAGTGTGTTCAGGTGGAGAGAAGATTTAAGAATGAAGTATAATTTTTATTAATATGAGTGTGTTCAGGTGGAGAGAAGATTCAAGAAGAATTATCATTGAGGCATCAGTGTGTTCAGGTGAAGAGAAGATTTTAATTCAAGAAGAATTATTATTGAGGCATCAATGTGTTCAGGTGAAGGGCAGATTTAAAAATAAAGTATAATTATTATTGAGGCATCAGTGTGTTCAGGTGAAGAGCAAATTTAAGAATAATTTTTATTAATATGAGTGTGTCCAGGTGGAGAGAAGATTCAAGAAGAATTATCACTGAGGCATCAGTGTGTTCAGGTAGAGAGCAGATTTTAGTTCAAGAAGAATTATTGAGACATCAGTGTGTTCAGATGAAGAGCTGATTTAGAAATAAAGTATAATTATTATTAAGAATATTAAGAATAAAGTATAATTATATAATATGAGCGTGTTCAGGTGAAGAGCAGATTTAAGAAGAATTATTGAGGCATCAATGTGTTCAGGTGAAGAGAAGATTTAAGCAATTCATGCATGGTTTGGTTACCAGACCCAAACACTCTTTTCTTTCCTGCCCTTTTCCACAAAATACAGACTCACAGAAAGGTTTGTATTGGAAGAGACCTTGAAGATCCTTCAGTCCCAGCTCCCCTGCCTGACACCTCCCTCTAGAACAGGCTGCTCAGCCCTGCCTGAGGCAGAAATCTCAGATTGCCATCATTTGATATGATCTGGAACAGTGAGATATACAATACTGCCCAGCAGTTGAGGCCCAGTTGTTTGCACTCAGCAGGATTTGAGGTTCTGAAGCTTTTTCCAGCTCAGGATTTGTTCATGGCCTTTCTCAGTGTGGCTTTATCCAGTGGGATCTGACAGAAAACAAACCACAAACCCAAACCTGGAGAGGTATCAGGAGGGTGATAGGGAAACCTCTGTTTGTTGATGGCCTCAGAGTTGTGGATGTGGGGCATTGTTTGGTTTTACTTCTTGGGGTACACTCAACAAAGTAAAAGCTTGTAAATAATTTTTGTTTGCTAATTTAAGATTTTTTGTTTGTTAATTTAATTTTTTTTTTTAATTTTAAGATTTTTTTTGTTAATGTATTAAAGAGTGTGGTGGCTTTTGGTGTTGGTTAATGATTAATGTATTTATTTTTTGTTGTGAAATAGGTAAAGTAGGTTTAAAACTTTAAAAGGGTATGAAGAAAATTTTATTAATAGTTTCCAGGTTTCTTTTCTCTGTGTTTCTCACAGAAGCTTGTCCAGTTTTTTAAGGGTTGGAAGCTTTGTGTCACTTTTTAAAACGTCTCTCATGTAAAACTATGGCAGCAAGTATGATTGGTTGAGTGCAGAAGTCAAAACTGTGCTTGAAAAAGTATCTACAGACACGTGAATATTTTAAATTTTCTAAAAGATGGGTATTTGGTGATTTAGCCACAAACAAGGTTAGGTAGACACTAATCTGTGTGCAATGTTCTTGTCCAGAGGCAATCCCTTCTGACAGTTATTAACATTATTTTTGGTGAATTCAGTGACTCTCAGAGGCTCCATGCTGCATTAATAATGAGCTGCGGGCATTAGCAGGACGTGCTTTGGAGGAGCCACAAATTCCTGGGAGAGTAAATCCCTCATTATGCCTCCTGCACAGGCTGGTGTCATCCACGGGACCCAAGGTGGATCCCAGCAGGCTTCTCCAGGTTTTGGGAAGTCATCCCCTCTTCCCAAAGGCTCAATTCTGTGTCCTCAGCAAATTCCCAGATTTACACAGCAAGCCTGGGGTGAGTTTCACTCTCATTTCTTTTTAAATTCTTTTATTTCACTCTTATTTCTGTTTTTTTAACAAATTCCTGCGGTGTCCCCAAGCCTCTAGGTGTGTCTGTGGTGTTTCTTGTCACCAAATGGATTTAGAGGAAAACCCTGGAGCTCTGTTTTGGTGGGTTTTGGTTCCTCTGGAATCAAGGCAAACAACTGGAAGGAATGATCCCTAAACCCCACAAAAAGTGGCTTGGGAACAGCCAGCACCTCTCCAGTCACTCATCATTCCCCTGGGATCTGACCTCAGCCCACATTTTTGGGGTTTTCCTTCATGCCATTCCCATAAATTTGGATGGGTAAAGCTGAACAGGATGCAAATATGGGATGTGCTCGTCCCTTTTTAACCCATCCTAAAACTTGCTTGAGGTCACTCTGCCCTTCTGTATCCCAAACTCCTCCCTCTGTGGTGTTATTTGGGATCATTTAGGCTGACCATGCTGCCTCAGGGTTTGGCTTTTCTATGTTTCACATTCTCTGCTGCTTTAGTGTGTGGGTCTGGGCTTCATATTATGGGATGGTGAGCTCTGTGCACAGAGCAGGGACACAAAACAATTCCTGCTCCAGCTGGGCACCAAGGACAAATGACCCAAATCTCAGCCCAGGAGCACAAACCCCGTGGGCTGCAGAGAGAAAAACAAGCAGGGTGGGACTGCAGGGGCTAAAGCTGGACTGGGACAATGAACTGCAAGGTGCAAATGGAGCAGAACTGATCCCAGGGAGAGACCCCGGGAGCGCTCGTGCATTTTGGGGCCATTTTGGTTCATCTTGGGTGCAGCCCTGGCTGGGCTCTTGTGCTGCCCAAGGTGCATCCATGGAGGAGATCCTTTCCATAAATCCCTGCTTTATTCTGGAACTCTGCCCAGCCTCTGCTCCAGCTCAGCCTTCTCAAGGGATCATTTTAGGATTTAACAGCTCCTCACAGAATTTTTCCACCTCCAATGAGATTTTCCTGGAAGCTCCAAGCTTTTTGCTGTGTTTTCCTTGTCCTTTCCCAGGCAGAGAAGGTGTGGGCCATCTTTGCTGTCATGGTGCTGTTCTCTGATGGTGTTGGTGACATCCAGAGGCTCCTGGAATGTTTCCGGAGCCCCCGCTCGGAGCTGGCCCTGCTGGAGGTCACCGAGGTGCTGCACTGCATGGCCACGCTGCTCTTGGCCATGAGGAACAAGAGCATTCCCATCTCCAACAGGTCAGGAGCTTCTCATCCCATCCCTGGGCTCCTCCCACCATCCCAGGGTGCTCCAACCCGGCCTTGGATGTTCCAGGGATGAGGCAGCTGCAGCTTCTGTGGGAATTCCTCATTGCCAAGATCCCATCCATGGCTGCCCTCTGGCACTGGGAGCCATTCCCTGTGTGCTGTCCCTGCAGGCCTTGTCCCCAGTCCCTCTGCAGCTCTCCTGGAGCCCCTGCAGGCCCTGGAAGTGGCTCTGAGCTCTCTCCAATTTTGCATTTCAAATCCCTCCAATTCCCAGCAGGTCAGGAGCTTCCCATTCCATCCCTGGGCTCCTCCCACCATCCCAGGGTGCTCCAACCCAGCCCTGGATGTTCCAGGGATGAGGTGGCTGAAGTTTCTCTGGGAATTCCTTGCCAAGATCCCATCCTAAATCTCCCATTTTTTCCAGTCTGAAGCCATTCCCTGTGTCCATCCTTTATCCCAAATCTCTCTCCTGGAGCCCCTTTAGGCCCTGCAAGGAGCTCTGAGGTCTCTCCAGCTTTGAGTTTCAGATCCTTCCAATTCCCAATAGGACAAGAGCATTCCCATCTCCAGCAGGTCAGGAGCTTCCCATTCCATCCCTGGGCTCCTCCCACCATCCCAGGGTGCTCCAACCCAGCCTTGGATGTTCCAGGCATGAGGCAGCTGCAGCTTCTCTGGGAATTCCAGCCCAGCCCAAGAATTCCTTCCCAAATCTCCCCTTTTATCCAGTCTGAAGCCATTCCCTGTGTCCATCCTTTATCCCAAAGTCTCTCTCCTGGAGCCCCTTTAGGCCCTGGAAGGGGCTCTGAGGTCTCTCCAGCTTTGAGTTTCAAATCCCTCCAATTCCCAGGGGATTTGGATCTCCAGCCTGGCCTTGGACACTTCAGGGATGAGGCAGCTACAGCTCCTCTAGGAATTCCATTCCAGTGCTTCCCCACCCTCCCAGCCAGGAATTCCTTCCCAATTTCCCATCTATCCCATCTCTCTGGCATTCCCCCTTATTCTGTCACTCCTTTCAGGATACAATATTCAAAAAATCCCATTTTTTCCCAAAATAAAAGCAGGATTTAAAGACTCCTCCTGCTCAGCTCCTATAATTTGAAGTTTTTATTACCGCCCCAAAATGGATTTATTTTACTTCGTTCCAAGTCCTAAGAGCTCCTTCCCTCATGATCCTTTTGTCCCCCCCCCAAAAAAAGGGATCTGAGCAGGGAGTCCTTGGGATTCCTTCAGGATTGCAGTGGGGATAAGGATGAAGGACACAGGGAAATCCTTCTGGGGAGAAAATTGGGAAGGAGCTGCAGTGGAAAATGCAAATAGCCAGGAATTAGATGTCTCTGGAAGCTGTGAGTTCTGAGGGACTGGAGGACAGGGAAAGGCTCATCCTGAGGGAAACTGGGATGTTTGTTTGGGATGTTAATGATTGATTAATTGCTGGATAAAGTCATTAACCTGCAGGAAATGTGGCAGGGCAAAATCCAGGGATTTTAGAATTTCCATCTCCCTGGACAAGCCAGACCAGAAAAAGTGGGAATTCCTCCTGGGAATAAGGAGGAAATGTGTCCTGGAGGAATTGCCTGATTGCTGTTTGCAGTAATTAATGAGTCTGAGGGTCCAAATCTTGATGAGAGACACAAAATCTGTCTTGGAGGGCTGGAGGAAAGGAACAAAACTGCCCTGAAAAAGGGAAAGCCACAGTGGGAAAACCCTGCTGGAGAATTCAGGTTAATTTTAAACCAATTGTTGTCAACACAGTTAAAACCAAAGAATCACTTTTCCCTCTGCACTGAAAACCACTAAGAATTACTATGAGAGCTAAAAACCTCCCCTAAAACCTTTCTAAACCAAAAACTGCTTCACTCTAAAAGCCCAAATCAGCCCCAAATTCCCTGTGAGGTCCCCCAGCCCCAGCTCTGTTGTTAGTTGTGGCTCAGGAGAGCAGAATTATCCCCTGGACTCTGATCCCAGCTCATGTTGGCATGGGAGACCCTGGAATACAAACTTGGCAGGGCAGAATTATTTAAAGAACCTTTTAAATTATTCATCATTTCCTGCAGAGCTTGAAGCTTTTTTGTTTTTAATTATCCAAGATATTGGTGGTGTTTAAGTGGCTGCAGAGGTTTAATTTGTTATTAATTAAGACATCTATTATTTTGTATAGTAATATAATTATTATATAATATGTAATTATTATATATAATATATTATTATAATAATATGTAATATTTATTATAATAATAATGTATTTTTATATATATATAATATATAAAATATATTATATCTGTTAATTATTTCTCAGTAATTCCTCTTTTATCCCTTTTGTTTCTCCAGGCTTCACTACAATATTTTCTACTGTTTGTATCTGATGGAAAATGCCTCAGGAATTGTGCAGCCTCTGGAAGAGGGAAGAATGGATTTGTGTCCCAGGTGATCCAAGCAGTTCATGCTGAGCAATTCCATGGAGTGAGGAGCAAATATTCCAAATATTCCACAGCAGGAAAAGGTGGAGGTGGAGCAGTGGCACAGCTGATCCTGCTGCTCACCCCCTTCCCATGAATTCTCAGAGGAAAATCAGGATGGGGCCTTAGATCTGTAAAATTGGGAGTGCTGAGTTTAAATTTGCTGCTGGGTCTGTCTGGGAATCATGGAATGGTTGGGAATCACCCAGTGCCACCCCTGCCATGGCAGGGACACCTCCCACTGTCCCAGGCTGCTCCAGCCCCAGTGTCCAGCCTGGCCTTGGGCACTGCCAGGGATCAGGGGCAGCCCCAGCTGCTCTGGGAATCCCTTCCCAAAATCCCACCCCAGTCTCCCTTCCCAGGGAATTCCCTCCATTCCCAGCTCTCCCAGCCTGGCATTGGATCCATCCCCACCCCGACTCCTCTCCAGGAAGGAATTTCGGGATCTGGGGGCTTCACTGGGAATCTCAGGGCTCCAGGAAGGGTCTCCCTTCCCTTTTCCATCCCCAACTTCCATAGAAATCCCTCGGGATGGATTCTGAGTGTCCCAAATCCCAGAATCCCTGAATGGTTTGGGTGGGAAGGGCCCTTCAACCCCATCCCATTCCAATCCCACCATCCCAGGCTGCTCCAGCCTGGCCTTGGGCACTGCCAGGGATGCAGGGGCAGCCCCAGCTGCTCTGGCAATTGCAGCCCAGCCAGGAATTCCTCATTGCCAAGATCCCATCCATGGCTGCCCTCTGGCACTGGGAGCCATTCCCTGTGTGCTGTCCCTGCAGGCCTTGTCCCCAGTCCCTCTGCAGCTCTCCTGGAGCCCCTGCAGGCCCTGGAATGTGCTGGAAGCTCTCCCTGGAGCCTTCCCTTCTCCAGGGGAACATTGCTGTTGATTTTTGGGGTTTTCTTTTTTGTTTTTGTTAAGGTTGGTTTGAAGTGTTAGAGATGGTGTTTTGTGTTTAGGTTTAGGTATTTATAATTTTTTATTTTTATTATAAGTTGTGAGTTTTATAATATTTTACTAGTAAGTTATAAGATGGTTAACTAATTTTTATATAAGGTTATTTAAGGTTACACTATTTACTTAAGAAATGATACTGAAATTATTTTTATTTTTAAAATAATAACTAATTATTTGAGATTTGTAATGTGGACTTTTTTGTCTAATTATGAAACATTATTTAAACTCATGAAGAAGAAGGTAAAGAAAGGATTAGTTACTGTCTTAAAACTTTTATTTTAGTTTTATATATATTACTGTATTTTAAAACTTTAAACTTTTAAGTTTTCTATTTAGTGATATTACTTCTAATTAAACTCCACACTTCTAATCTCAGTGCTATTAATTAATTTTGGAAGTCTTCTCCACACCTTAGGTCAAATGCAGTGCTCTCATGTGAGTCAGAGTCTGTCAGTACAGAAAATCTCAAATTCTCAGCATCCAGAGCTCCAACACATTCCCAGCTCTCCCAGTAAATAAGGATTTTATTTATAAGGAATTTACCACTTCCCTGGCCTGTGGAGATCCAAGCTGGGTTCCTTTTCAGCTGCTGGATTGAATAATTTAATTCCTGGAGAAAGGGAATGGGATAAATTCATCCATCACTGAGCTCTAACAGAGATAAAACTGGTTTTAATGAGCTTAAGGTGCCAAATTCATTCTTAAAACACAGCTTGGTGCCTCAAAAATATATTTTCCTTTGTTTGTGTGTGATGTTTCCCTTTATTCCCTAAAAAATCTTTCCCAAGGCTTTTTATTTTATCTCCAGTATTTTCTTATTCCATGCATTTCTCCTTTTCCCAATAACCAAGTTGGGATGGGATCAATCAATCCCTGATTTCCCTGTTAATTTCTTTTAAGTGGGATGGTTTGTTTTAGAAATTTTTAAAGGATTAATTATTCCTCTCTCACTTGTTGATTGGAATTTTTTCCCTGTTTTTAGTGGACGGGCTGATGTCAGACTGACCCATGAACAGCAGAGGATTTTGAGTCACAAAATTGAGCCTGGCCAAACAGTGAAAATAATGGCATTTGCAGGTAAGAGCCCAAAATGTTGGAAAAATGCTTGGACAATTCCCAGTCTGCTCCTTCCCTCCCTGATCCCTCTGTCTGAGGGATTTGTGAGATCCCAAGGGGATCAATTTGTGCCTCTGGGATAACAAATTTAAGGGAAAATCTGCCAAAAAATGGAGGCAGAATAAAAACAGAGGAGAGAGGAGTGGGAAAATGTGGAGCAGCCCTACAGATCCCGAGTTTGGGAAAGGAGGAAGAGGAGATGCTCCAGGTGCTGGAGTAGAGGTTTCCCTGGAACCCCTGGAGGAGCAGTTCCTGAAGGGCTGACCCCATGGAAAGGGAGCAGTTCCTGAAGGACTGAGCCCATGGAAAGGGAGCAGTTCCTGAAGGGCTGACCCCATGGAAAGGGAGCAGTTCCTGAAGGATTGACCCCATGGAAAGGGAGCAGTTCCTGAAGGACTGAGCACATGGAAAGGGAGCAGTTCCTGAAGGACTGAGCCCATGGAAAGGGAGCAGTTCCTGAAGGACTGACCCCATGGAAAGGGAGCAGTTCCTGAAGGACTGAGCCCATGGAAAGGGAGCAGTTCCTGAAGGATTGATCCCATGGAAAGGGAGCAGTTCTGAAGGACTGAGCACATGGAAAGGGAGCAGTTCTGAAGGACTGAGCACATGGAAAGGGGGTCCAGGCTGGAGCAGTTCCTGAAGGACTGAGCCCATGGAAAGGGAGCAGTTCCTGAAGGGCTGAGCCCATGGAAAGGGAGCAGTTCCCAAAGGACTGAGCCCATGGAAAGGGAGCAGTTCCTGAAGGATTGATCCCATGGAAAGGGAGCAGTTCCTGAAGGACTGAGCCCGTGGATAAAGGGATCCAGGCTGCAGCAGTTCCTGAAGGGCTGACCCCATGGAAAGGGAGCAGTTCCTGAAGGACTGAGCCCATGGAAAGGGAGCAGTTCCTGAAGGACTGACCCCATGGAAAAGGGATCCACACTGGAGTGGGCAGTTCCTAAAGCTGTGCCAGGGAAGGTTTAGGTTGGACATTGGGACAGTTCCTCTAGGCAAAGGCTTATCCAGTCCTGGCTCAGCTGCCCAGGCAGGGGTGCAGTCCCCATTCCTGGAGGGATTTAAAAACCCTGTGGATGTGGCACTTGGGGACATGGATGGCCTTGGAAGTGCTGGGAATGGTTGGGCTTGACCTTAAAGAACTTGGCCAACCTAAATAATTCCCTGGTTCTCTGAAATCAGGAGTGAAGTGGAATATTGGAGTTGGGACAGCAGGAGAGGCAGGTGTAAAAAAAATTAAAATATGTGGAATAATTCATTCTTGACCATGGATATTTTATTCCTTATTTTTATTTTATTCCTTCTTTTCCTCTCCTTTCCAGGCACAGGGAAAACCTCGACCTTGGTGAAGTATGCAGAGAAATTCTCAGAGCTGAAATTCCTTTACCTGACTTTTAACAAAGCTGTGGCAGAGAAGGGCAGAATGGTTTTCCCAAGGAATGTCACCTGCAAGACCTTCCACTCCTTGGCTTATGGAAGCATTGGGAAACAGTGAGTGGGGAATTCCAATTCCTTTGTGGAAGCAGGGAAGTGGTTTTGAGGGAAACCTCCAGGATTTGAGGCAGCACAAATAATGGGGGGGAATTTGTCATTCATGGTTTCCAGATGGATGCAGTGGGATGCTCCAGGGATTTTAGCATCCATGGGAGCACCTCAAAGCCAAGGAATGGTTTGGGAGGTGGAAATCCACTGGGAGTGAGGTTTTCCCACTTCCCATTCCCACTGGAATGCTCCAACTGCTCCAAGTGCTGCTTTTCCTGAGGATCAATTCCTTTTCCAGAGGATCCATTTCCTTATCCTGAGCTGTTTTCATGATCCAATCTCTGTCCAATTCTGGCACATTTAAGCTGGGGGTAGGAAGGAAAATGAGCCATGACCTAGAAAAAGAGGGAAATCCCATTCCCTGGCTCTGCAAACACTCTGGAATTCCAGTGATGAGCTCAATTTTCCATCTCTAAAATGTATAAAATCAACACATTTGTGCTTCCACCAGGACAAATCTGTGCAGATTTAAAGATATTCCATTAGTAGGATGAATTGGGATATAAAGCCAAGCTTTTTCAGGGACAGTGCACAAAAAAAAGGGATTTCTGTGTCTTTTAACTTTTTTTTTCTGTCTTTTTTTTCTGTCTTTTTTTTTTTCTTATCTTTCTTTCCCTGGCTTTTTTTTTCCCCTGGCTTTTTTTTCCCCTTTTTTTTTCTGTCTTTTTTTTTTCTGTCGTTTTTTTTTCCTGTCTTTTTTTTTCCTGATGGTTTTTTGTCTTTTTTTTTGTCTTTTTTTTTTGTCTTTTTTTTGTCTTTTTTTTGTTTTTTTTTGTCTTTTTTTTTGTCTTTTTTTTGTCTTTTTTTTTGTCTTTTTTTTGTCTTTTTTTTGTCTTTTTTTTGTCTTTTTTTTTTTTTTTTTTTGGGGTTTTTTTTTGGGTTTTTGGGGGGGTTTTTTTGTCTTTTGTCTTTTTTTTGTCTTTTTTTGTCTTTTTTTGGTCTTTTTTTGGTCTTTTTTTTTGTCTTTTTTTTGTCTTGTCTTTTTTTTTGTCTTTTTTTGTCTTTTTTTGTCTTTTTTTTTTGTCTTTTTTTTTTTTGTCTTTTTTTTGGTCCCTCTGGCACAGGTACAAAGAGAAAGGCAAGCTGAACTTCTCCAAGATGTCAGTTTATTCCATCAGCTTCCTCCTCCGGAACAGAGAGGGCCAGTCCCTGTTTGTGAGAGGGAAAACGGTGTCCCAAACCTTGGGAAACTTCTTCTCCTCCTCAGATGAGGAGATCTGTGAGGAGCACGTGCCCCTGTGGTTCAAAAACACTCATGGACACATGGAGCAAGTGAGCCCACAGGAAAAGAGGGTGAGTTTTTGGGATGGAGCCTCTGGAATTTTCTGAGGTTGGATGGATGGGGTTTGGAGATGTCTGGGATAGTGGGAAATGTCCCTGCTCATGGGTGGGGTGGCACTGGATGGGCTTTGATGTCCCTTCCAACCCAAAGCATTCCATGATTTCATAAAATAATTCATGTTTATCCCCTTCCCAAAATGTTGATCGGAAGAGATCTTCCCATGTTCAACTGAAATTTGGGATTGGGGAATCCTTCAGTCAGAGAAAGGGTTGGGGTCAGTCCTGAGCTTTGGAAGAAATCAGAGGCTGGTGCAACATTCCAAAGGAATTGGGATGAAAATCAAAAGATTGGGAGGAGGAGGAATCAAAAGATTGGGAAGAAGAATCAAAATGTTGGGAGGAGGAATCAAAGTGTTGGGAGGAGGAATCAAAGTGTTGGGAGGAGGAGGAATCAAAATATTCGGAGGAGGAAGAATGCAAAGATTGGGAGGAGGAAGAATCAAAAGATTGTGATGAAAATCAAAAGATTGGGAGGAGGAACCCAAACGTTGGGAGGAAGAATCAAAGACTGGGATGAAAACCAAAAGATTGGGAGGAGGAATCCAAAGGTTGGGAGGAAAATCCAAAGGTTGGGATGAGGAATCAAAAGATTGGGAAGAAGATGATGTTTGGGAAAAAAGGAATAATCCCTGTTTTCCATAAAAAATACTTCCAGCCAATCTCCTCACCAAATCTTTGTGGATCTGAGGAGCTGTTTGGGATGGGAAAAAAGGGATCTGGGGCTTTTTGGGCATGCCTTCCCACTACCAGAGGGCATGGCTGGATGGGATCTTGGGAATGAGGAATTGCTGGCTGCCCCTGCACCCCTGGCAGTGCCCAAGGCCAGGTTGGAGCACCCTGGGATAGGGAAAATGTCCCTGTTCATGGATGGGGTAGGACTGCATGGGAAAGTCCCTTTCCAGCCCAAACCATTCCATAATTTTATTTTTACTCCATGATTTCATCTCAATCCTTCTGTTTTCCCATTTTAGATCAACGTGGAAGAGGCCAAAGAGATTTGGCACAACATGAAGAAGCTGGATGGAGATGCAGAGAAGAAATACAAGATGACTTGTGATGGTAAAAGAAAGTCCCTTGGGAAAAAGGGATTTGGTGGTGAAAAAATCAGTGGATTTATTATTCCTGCTTCTGCTGTGCATCCAGAAGGAGAAAATCCATTTTTTCCTGACCCTGGCTCACCAGGGAATATCCTTCTGGCTCAATTTTTCATTTTATATGTGTTTATAAAACATATAAAATGAATTTGTGCTCCCACTAAAATAAAAATGTGCAGATTTTAAGGATATTCACATTTTTTAATGGCTAAAAGTCAAACCCAAAATTTGGAAGGTGCTTCCAGCACATCCTTTCCTCTGGATAGTGTGGGAGATAAATGGGAAAAACCTTTTTACTGGAATTTTTGGTGGGCATTAAGAAACTTGAAATCATCAAATTTGGGCTGCTAAGGGAGACAGAGATTTTTTGCATCCCTTCCATATGTGGAAATTCCAAACAGGAAGTGAAGCCAGAAACGTCACAAAACAACCCAAAAAAAAAGGGAAAAAGGAGATTTAATTTAAAGATCCTGGTGCATCTTCCCTCTCCTTGAAATTCCTGTTTTTTTCCCTCAGGATATTTGAAACTTTGGCAGCTCAGCAAGCCCCAGCTCTCGGGATACCATGCCATTTTTGTGGATGAAGCTCAGGATTGCACTCCAGGTGAGTTATTCCAGGAGCTCCAATCCCACTCCCAGAGGGGATTTCCATGTGCTCAGGATTGTGGTGGAACTATCTCAGCCTAAACACTTGGAATTTAAACAAATTTTCCCCTCAGGTTTGACATTTAAACTGAGCTTTCCCTTGGGTTTTGAGCAGGTTCTTCCCTCATGATCCAAACTGAGCTTTCCCTTGGGTTTGGACCCTCATGATCCAAACTGAGCTTTTCCTTGAGTTTGGAGCAGGTTCTTCCCTCATGATCCCAGCTGAGCTTTCCCTTGGTTTTCAAATAGGTTCTTCCTTCATGATCCATTTTTTTTCCCCTCACAGCCATCGTGGATATTGTGCAATCCCAAAACTGCGGGAAAATCCTGGTGGGAGACCCTCACCAGCAGAGGTTCTTCCCTCATGGTCCAAACTGAGCTTTCCCTTGGATTTGGACCCTCATGATCCAAACTGAGCTTTTCCTTGGATTTGGATTGGAGCAGGTTCTTCCCTCATGGTCCAAACTGAGCTTTCCCTTGGATTTGGACCCTCATGGTCCAAACTGAGCTTTCCCATGGGTTTGGAGCAGGTTCTTCCCTCATGATCCCAACTGAGCTTTCCCTTGGTTTTCAGATAGGTTCTTCCTTCATGATCCATTTTTTTTCCCCTCACAGCCATCATGGATATTGTGCAATCCCAAAACTGTGGGAAAATCCTGGTGGGAGACCCTCACCAGCAGAGGTTCTTCCCTCATGATCCAAACTGAGCTTTTCCTTGGATTTGGATTGGAGCAGGTTCTTCCTTCATGATCCCAGCTGAGCTTTTCCTTGGGTTTGGAGCAGGTTCTTCCTTCATGGTCCAAACTGAGCTTTCCCTTGGATTTGGACCCTCATGGTCCAAACTGAGCTTTCCCTTGGGTTTGGAGCAGGTTCTTCCCTCATGATCCAAACTGGATTTGGAACAGGTTCTTCCAAATTGAGCGTTACCTTGAGTTTGGAGCAGGTTCTTCCCTCATGATCCCAACTGAGCTTTCCCTTGGCTTTCAAATAGGTTCTTCCTTCATGATCCATTTTTTTTCCCCTCACAGCCATCGTGGATATTGTGCAATCCCAAAACTGTGGGAAAATCCTGGTGGGAGACCCTCACCAGCAGATCTACACCTTCCGGGGGGCCGTCAACACCCTGTACCTGGTGCCTCACACCCACGTGTACTACCTGACCCAGGTAAGGGCAGCGTTTTCCATGGATAAATCCCAGATCCATGGAAAACTTAGCACTGTGGAGGGTTTGCTTTTCCCTGGATTCACGGGAATCTGGCAGTTGTGGGGCTTTAGTGGAGGGATCCCATCCTGTTGGTGGAGCAGTGGGAGTTGGGACTGAGGAAGTGTTGCGGGGAGATTCCCCTTTTGTGAGGGGATCACATCTGGAATGCTGGATCCAGTTGTGGGATCCAACTGACCTGGGGCTGCTGTGAGAGCTGGGAATGTTCTCCTGGAGAAGGGAGGGCTCCAGGGAGAGCTTCCAGCACATTCCAGGGCCTGCAGGGGCTCCAGGAGAGCTGCAGAGGGACTGGGGACAAGGCCTGCAGGGACAGCACACAGGGAATGGCTCCCAGTGCCAGAGGGCAGCCATGGATGGGATCTTGGCAATGAGGAATTCCTGGCTGGGCTGGAATTGCCAGAGCAGCTGGGGCTGCCCCTGCATCCCTGCAATGCCCAAGGCCAGGCTGGACACTGGGGCTGGAGCAGCCTGGGATAGGGGAGGTGTCCCTGCCCATGGCCAGGATTTCCAGGAATATTTTGGGGATTTTGGTGCCTTTTCTGGGAAAAAAATTGTCCAGGAGGTGGGTGGGAATGGCATCATTTGGATTTAAGAACAACCAGGATTTCCAGGAATATTTTAGAGGGATTTTGTTGCTTTTTCCAAGAAGAAAGTTCTCCAGAAAGTCTTAAGAATAACCAAGATTCCCAGGAATGTTTGGGAGGGATTTTGATGCTTTTGCCATGGAAAAAACAGTCCAGAAGATTGCTGGGAATCCCATAATTTCATATAGATAAATAGACTTCTAGAGATTCCAAGAATTATTCTGGTTTCCTTGCTGATCCCAGGGTTTTTCCAGAGTTTCAGGTTCGGCCCCGAGATCGCCTACGTGGGAGCCACGATCCTGGATGTGTGCAAAGGGATCCGCAGCAAAACCCTGCTGGGAGGGAACCAAAGGGGTGAGCTGGGAATGGGGATTCCAGAGATCCCCCAGGGATTCCCCAGGAATTCCATCTGGAATCATTCATTCATTAATTATATTAAATAAGAATATTCATTAATTCAATCTGGAATAATAATTATATTATATTATATCTATATTGTATTATTACCATATTATATCTATATTATATCTTATTATTACCATATTATACCATATTATAAAATATAATTACTATAAATATATATTATATATTATATATAATTATAAATATATTATATATTATATATTATGTAAATATAATAGTATAATTATTATTGTATATTATATTATTAAATATTATAATGTAATATATTATTATATGTTCTATATTATTATATTATATTATATTCTATCTATATTATACTATTACCATTTATGATATTATACCATATTATACATTATATTATTATATATTATTATATATTATATTATTATGTATTATTACATATTATATATTATACATTATTGTATTATATTTATAATATTATTATAATATTATTGGTTTTATTAGTATGGTATATGTATTAATATAGCTAATATTAATATAATATTTAATATTAATAGAATATAAAATACTATTCTTATTAAATAATAAATAATATTACTGAGTTATATTAAATAATCTTATATTAAATAATAGAATATATAATAAATATAATTAAATCATAAGTTTAATTTATGCATTAATTATACATTATAAATATATTAATTATTAAATCAGGAAATAGTTCTATTAAATTATAATATTAAGGCTAAATGTTAAGGAATTAAATTGATATAATTTAATTTAGTTTTTAAATTTTCAAATTGTGTGTGTGGAAATAAATATTTAATTCATTTCCTGGTAAATAAATATTTCATTAATTTCCTAGAAAGAAAGATTTTGTTAATTACCTGTAATTCAATTAATAATGGGGAAATAATAAATTAATAATAAAATATTTAATTAATAATGAAATGTAAATACTAAATTGAGAATAAAATATAAAACGGAATTAAGATTAAAATAGAAATAATTGATTTACTAAATTCAATTAATAATAAAAGAGAAATAATGCACTAATAATAACAGATAAATATTGAATTAATAGTAACAGATAAAATAAAGAACTATTAATATTTAATACAAAGTATAAAATTAAATTAATAATAAAAGATAGATTGATATAATATAAAGTAATAAAATATTAATCATGACAGACAAAATATTATAAATAATAAATTGATAATAGGATAATAAATTAAATTAATAATTAAATTTAAATAGCAATTAATTTCCTAAAATAAATTAATCATGAAAGATAAAGTTACATTTAGTAATGAAATATAATAAATTAAGTAAATTATTAATGAAATATTAATTATGAATTAACTGGGAATTACAGCTGGGAATGGCTGTGGGTAACTGGGAATGGTGGTGGGTTACTGGGAATTCCAGCTGGGAATGCTGTGGGTAACTGGGAATGGCTGTGGGTAGCTGGGAATGGCTGTGGGTAACTGGGAATGGGAATGGCTGTGGGTAACTGAGGATTCCAGCTGGGAATGCTGTGGATAACTGGGAATTCCAGCTGGGAATTCCAGCAGGTAACTGGGAATGGCTGTGGGTAACTGGGAATGCTGTGGGTAACTGGGAATGGCTGTGGGTAACTGGGAATTCTGGGTGGGAATTCCAGCAGGTAACTGGGAATGGCTGTGGGTAACTGGGAATTCCAGCGGGTAACTGGGAATTCTCCTGGGAATGCTGTGGGTAACTGGGAATTCCAGCTGGGAATGGCTGTGGGTAACTGGGAATGGCTGTGGGTAACTGGGAATTCCAGCTGGGAATGGCTGGGGGTAACTGGGAATGCTGTGGGTAACTGAGAATTCTCGTGGGAATGCTGTGGGTAACTGGGAATTCTGGCTGGGAATTCCAGCAGGTAACTGGGAATGGCTGTGGGTAACTGGGAATTCCGGCTGGGAATTCCAGCAGGTAACTGGGAATGGCTGTGGGTAACTGGGAATTCTGGCTGGGAATTCCAGCGGGTAACTGGGAATGGCTGTGGGTAACTGGGAATTCTGGGTGGGAATTCCAGCAGGTAACTGGGAATGCTGTGGGTAACTGGGAATTCTGGGTGGGAATTCCAGCGGGTAACTGGGAATTTCTCCCGCAGGGGACGTGCGGGGAGCCCAGCAGGGGAAGGTGGCGCTGCTGTCCCGCAGCAACTGGAACGTGTTTGAGGACGCTGTGGAATTCTCTGGGAGAGACCCCCCGGCCAAAATCCACATTATTGGGGTGAGGGCCATTGCACCCAGTCAAATTCCAAGCATTTCAAGGAATATTCCAGGAAAAAATAGGAATTTTTTATGCCCAGGAGTGCCATGATTCTCCAAGCCTCACAGGCCTTGTCCCATTTTGAGGCTTCTTTGTGCAGGCCTCAATCCATTTTTAGGATAATTTGTCCCGTTTTTATCAGGGATGGGGCAGGGCAAGAGGGATAGATACTTGAACAAGTTATTCCAAGGATTTAAATGAATATTCCAGGAAAAAGCAGGAAATTTTTTGTGGCCAGGGGTGTTATTTGGAGCTGTTCCTCTCCAACCCTTGCAGGCCTCATCCCATTTTGAGGCTTCTTTGTGCAGGCCTCAATCCATGTTAAGGTTTCTTCATCCCATTTTTATGAGGGATGGAGCAGGAAAAAAGGGATGGACAGTTGAAGCAAGCCACTCCAAGGATTTAAATGAATATTCCAGGAAAAAGCAGGAATTTTCAGAAAAATAAGCAGGAATTTTTTGTGGCCAGGGATGATATTTAGAGCTGTTATTTCCCAAGCCTTGCAGGCCTCATCCCATTTTTGGGATAATTTGTCCCATTTTTATCAGGGATGGGGCAGGAAAAGTTGGGACAAGTTATTCTGAAGTTTTAAATGAATATTCCAGGAAAAGGCAGGAATTTTTTGTGGCCAAGGATGATATTCAGAGCTGTTATTTTCCAGCTTTTGCAGGCCTCATCCTGTTTTGAGGCTTCTTTGTGCAGGCCTCAATCCATTTTTAGGATAATTTGTCCCATTTTTATCAAGGATGGGGCAGGGCAAGAGGGACAGATACTTGAACAAGTTATTCCAAGGATTTAAATGAATATTCCAGGAAAAAATGGGAATTTTTTGTGGCCAGGGTATTTAGAGCTGTTATTCTGCACCCCTTGCAGGCCTCATCTCTATTTTAGGATAATTTTTCCCATTTTTATCAGGGATGGGGCAAGAAAAGAGGGATGAACAGCTGGAATAAAGAATTCAAGGTTTTCAATGAACATTCCAGGAAAAAGCAGGAATTTTTTGTGGCCAGGGGTGTTATTTGGAGCTGTTCCTCTCCAACCCTTGCAGGCCTCATCCCATTTTGAGGCTTCTTTGTGCAGGCCTCAATCCATGTTAAGGTTTCTTCATCCATTTTTATGAGGGATGGGGCAGGAAAAAGGGATAGACAGTTGAGGCAAGCCACTCCAAGGATTTAAATGAATAATTCCAGGAAAAAGCAGGAATTTTCAGAAAAATAAGCAGGAATTTTTGTGGCCAGGGATGATATTTAGAGCTGTTATTTCCCAAGCCTTGCAGGCCTCATCCCATTTTTGGGATAATTTGTCCCATTTTTATCAGGGATGGGGCAGGAAAAGTTGGGACAAGTTATTCTGAAGTTTTAAATGAATATTCCAGGAAAAGGCAGGAATTTTTTGTGGCCAAGGATGATATTCAGAGCTGTTATTTTCCAGCTTTTGCAGGCCTCATCCTGTTTTGAGGCTTCTTTGTGCAGGCCTCAATCCATTTTTAGGATAATTTGACCCATTTTTATCAGGGATGGGGCAGGGCAAGAGGGACAGATACTTGAACAAGTTATTCCAATGATTTAAATGAATATTCCAGGAAAAAATGGGAATTTTTTGTGGCCAGGGTATTTAGAGCTGTTATTCTGCACCCCTTGCAGGCCTCATCTCTATTTTAGGATAATTTTTCCCATTTTTATCAGGGATGGGGCAAGAAAAGAGGGATGGACAGCTGGAATAAAGAATTCCAAGGTTTTCAATGAACATTCCAGGAAGAAGCAGGAATTTTTTGTGGCCAGGGGTGTTATTTGGAGCTGTTCCTCTCCAACCCTTGCAGGCCTCATCCCATTTTGAGGCTTCTTTGTGCAGGCCTCAATCCATGTTAAGGTTTCTTCATCCCATTTTTATGAGGGATGGGGCAGGAAAAAAGGGATAGACAGTTGAAGCAAGCCACTCCAAGGATTTAAATGAATATTCCAGGAAAAAGCAGGAATTTTCAGAAAAATAAGCAGGAATTTTTTGTGGCCAGGGATGATATTTAGAGCTGTTATTCCCCAAGCCTTGCAGGCCGCATCCCATTTTTGGGATAATTTGTCCCATTTTTATCAGGGATGGGGCAGGAAAAGTTGGGACAAGTTATTCTGAGGTTTTAAATGAATGTTCCAGGAAAAGGCAGGAATTTTTTGTGGCCAGGGATGATATTCAGAGCTTTTATTTTCCAGCTTTTGCAGGCCTCATCCTGTTTTGAGGCTTCTTTGTGCAGGCCTCAATCCATTTTTAGGATAATTTGTCCCATTTTTATCAAGGATGGGGCAGGGCAAGAGGGACAGATACTTGAACAAGTTATTCCAAGGATTTAAATGAATATTCCAGGAAAAACCAGGAATTTTTTGTGGCCAGGGATGTTATTTAGAGCTGTTATTCTGCCCCCCTTGCAGGCCTCATCTCTATTTTAGGATAATTTTTCCCATTTTTATCAGGGATGAGGCAGGAAAACAAAAAAATTGGTATAATTTGGAGAGGTTGGAGCCTGATTTTGGGAATTTTAACAGGTTTGGAACCTAATCCTTAGGAATTTTAGGCTGATACTTCAAATTTTCCATCTTTGTTCCACCCAAATTCCAATTCAAGCAGGGGTTGAAGTGCTCAGGATTGAAAATCTTCTGCAGTTTGGAATAAATCAAATTTATAAATACAATACATTTGTAATTCTAATTTGGTGTTATGTTAGTTTATTTTATGTTCTTTTATGTTGGTTTATGTTGTTTTATTTATGTCATTTTGTTGTTTTCTTTTAAAATATCGTTATGTATTTTATAAATAATCTTTATTTTTGTAAATAAACACCTAAATAAAACGCTATATATAATCATGAAAACAAATACATATAAAAATAATACATAAAGAAAATTTTGTTTATAAATAAATTTTATAAATACATTTTCTTCCTTTTAGGGATTGGAGAGATTTGGCCTGAGCAGAATTTATGACATTTGGAAGCTCAGCCTGCCTGCAGATGTCAGGAAAAACTGTGAGTATTCCTTTATCCTTCTTTTTTCCAGGATTTTGTTAGGTTTTGCTGGAAGTCAAAACCCTTTTAATTATGTAATATAATAATAATGACAATAATAATAATTGAATATCTGATAATCACATATAATTTCTATATTATGTATAATTTTATGGGATACATTCTAGATATAATATAATTATATATTATATTTTAATAATTAACCCTGGTTAATTTTCTATTTCCGAGTTAATTTTTTGGTTGAAACCTCATTTTTTGATGGTTTTATCACGGGCTGGGCTATTTTGGCTGCTTGATTCCAGAAGTCCCAAAATTTGGGAATTTTTGTCAGGCATCTTTTCCCATCTTTCTACAGTGATTCCTTATTTTCAGTGTAAGTAAACCCAGAATTTGGGATATTTTTAGCAAAATTTTTCAAATTTTCAATTTTTTAAAATTTATTTTTAGCCTTCCCTGGATTGTTTTGCGTGTAAAGCTCCATTTTTAAAATTTCCTTTAAAATAAGGAATAAAATTCAGATAAAATTCAGGATTTCCTTTAAAATATTGAATGAAATTCAGGAAAAAATTCAGGATTTCCTTCAAAAACAGAATAAAATTCAGGACAAAATTCAGGTTAAAATGCAGGATTTTCTTTAAAATATGGAATCAAATTCAGGATTTCTTTTAAAATATGGAATAAAATTCAGGATAAAATTCAGGATTTCCTTTAAAGCATGGAATAAAATTCAGGATAAAATTCAGGATTTCCTTTAAAATATGGGATCAAATTCAGGTTAAGATTCTGGATTTCTTTTAAAATATGGAATTAAAGTTCAGGATTTCCTTTAAAACATGGAATAAAATTCAGGGTAAAATTTGGAATTTCTTTTAAATTCAGAATAAAATTCAGTTTAAAAACAAAGGATTTCCTTTAGAATTCAGAATTTTCCTTTAAAGTATGGAGTAAAATTCGGGATTTCCTTTAAAATATGGAATCAAATTCAGGTTAAGATTCAGGATAAAATTCAGGATTTCCTTTAAAATATGGAATAAAATTCAGGATAAAATTCAGGCTTTCCTATATAGTATGGAAAAAAATTCAGGATAAAATTCAGGATTTCCTTTAAAACATGGAATAGCATTCAGGATAAAAATTTAATATTTCCTTTAAATTCAGAATAAAATTCAGTTTAAAAATTAAGGATTTCCTTTAAAAGATGGAATAAAATTCAGGATGAAAATTTGATATTTCCTTTAAATTCAGAATAAAATTCAGTTTAAAAACTAAGGATTTCCTTTAAAATTCAGGATAAAATTCAGGATTTTCCTTTAAAGTAGGGAGTAAAATTCAGTATAAAATTCAGGCTTTCCTTTAAAACATGGAATAAAATTCAGGATAAAAATTCAGGATTTCCTTTAAAATATGGAATAAAATTCAGGCTTTCCTATATAGTATGGAAAAAAATTCAGGATAAAATTCAGGATAAAATTCAGGATTTCCTATATAGTATGGAAAAAAATTCAGGATAAAATTCAGGATAAAATTCAGGCTTTCCTATATAGTATGGAAGAAATTCAGGATAAAATTCAGGATAAAATTCAGGATTTCCTTTAACAGATGGAATAAAATTCAGGATAAAAATTTAATATTTCCTTTAAATTCTGAATAAAATTCAGTTTAAAAACTAAGGATTTCCTTTAAAATTCAGGATAAAATTCAGGCTTTCCTTTAAAACATGGAATAAAATTCAGGATAAAAATTCAGGATTTCCTTTAAAATTTTGAGTATAATTCAGGAAAAAATTCAGGATAAAAATCATGCAGTTAAAATCCAGCAGCAACAGATGAGTTTTTTATGGCAGATGAGTTTTTTTAATGGAGACAACAAGAGATCCCCCGATTTTCCACAAATACCTGATTACATGAATATAATTCCCGCTTTTTTGCGAGGTGAACTGCCTGGAAAATTTCTCCAACAGCAGGAAAACGAGGGAAACCAATACAGGATGGAAAAATCCTAATGAAACCTTGAATGAAAATACAAACATTTTAAATAATCCCATCCTCCCTGGCAGCAATGCTGCAGATTGAGGATCCCTTCATCCGGAGGTGGGCGGAGTCCGAGGGCCTGGCAGGGCTGAAGGAATACGCGGCGCGCGTGGACGACAGAGAGCTGGAGGTGAAGATTTCCATCGTGGAGAAGTACAGGGACAGCATCCCGGGGCTGGTGACCAGGATCAGGGACAGCCACGTGTCCCAGGAGGCCCTGGCAGGTGATTCCACGTGCCAGGAGAAAATCCGGGATGGTTTTCCATCCTGGGAAAGGAGCAGGCGGGGTTGGGTTGGTTTTTTAGGGAGAACGGAGGTGGAGCGGGAGGGTTTGGGGTTGGAATGTTTCTGCTCTGCAGGCAGGTTGGAGAGCTGGGAATGTTCCCCTGGAGAAGGCTCCAGGGAGAGCTTCCAGCACATTCCAGGGCCTGCAGGGGCTCCAGGAGAGCTGCAGAGGGACTGGGGACAAGGCCTGCAGGGACAGCACACAGGGAATGGCTCCCAGTGCCAGAGGGCAGCCATGGATGGGATCTTGGCAATGAGGAATTCCTGGCTGGGCTGGAATTGCCAGAGCAGCTGGGGCTGCCCCTGCATCCCTGGCAGTGCCCAAGGAAAGGCTGGACACTGGGGCTGGAGCAGCCTGGGATGGTGGGATTGGAATGGGATGGGATTGAAGGTCCCTTCCCACCCAAACCATTCTGGGATTTGGGACACTCAGAATCCATCCCGAGGGATGTTTATGGAAGTTGGGGATGGAAAAGGGAAGGGAGACCCTTCCTGGAGCCCTGAGATTCCCAGTGAAGCCCCCAGATCCCAAAATTCCTTCCTAGAGAGGAGTCGGGGTGGGGATGGATCCAATGCCAGGCTGGGAGAGCTGGGAATGGAGGGAATTCCCTGGGAAGGGAGACTGGGGTGGGATTTTGGGAAGGGATTCCCAGAGCAGCTGGGGCTGCCCCTGATCCCTGCAATGGCCAAGGCCAGGCTGGACACTGGGATAGTAGAAAGTGGAGCCCTTCGCACTTAGGATTCCTGTTGAAATTTGGGGAAAGGAAATTCCTCAAATATTGAGCATTCCTGTTTGGGAATGTGGCTGGAGCTCGGAGTACCAACCAGGAATTTCCCTTGGTACAAATTCCATCCATCCTGATTCCCTACAGAGGAGCTTTGCTCCTGATTTAACTCTGGGAGTGGATGCAGAATGAAATGAAACAAAAATGACCATTATTGCTGCCAAGACTGACCCTTTCTCCCTATTTTTCCCAGATTTTCTCATCGGGACCGTGCACCAAGCCAAGGGCCTGGAGTTCGACACAGTTTTCGTCGCTGATGATTTTGTGCAAATCCCTTCTGTCAGTGGGGCCTTCCTGAGGAGAATGAACCTTGCTCTTGGTGAGGGACGCCAAAAAGTGGGAAAGTAAAATGTGGTGAGGGGCTGGAGAGTGGAGAGGGAGCTGGGAAGGGTCTGGAGAGGCTGAGGGAGCTGGGAAGGGGCTGAGCCTGGAGCAAAGGAGGCTCAGGGGGCCCTTGTGGCTCTGCACAAGTCCCTGCCAGGAGGGCACAGCCGGGGGGGTCGGGCTGTGCTCCAGGGAACAGGGACAGGAGCAGAGGGAACGGCCTCAGGCTGGGCCAGGGGAGCTCAGGGGGGATTTTGGGGAAATTCCCTCCTGGAAAGGGTGCAGTCCCCATTCCTGGAGGGATTTCAAGCCCTGTGGATGTGGCACTTGGGGACACGGGTGACCCTGGCAGTGCTGGGAATGCTTGGATTCCACCCTAGAAATCTTTCCCAACCCCAAGGATTCCCTGGCTCCAGCAATCCCATCCCAGCAGGGCAGGACTGAATAAACCATTCCCATCCCAGCAATGCCATCCCAGTAGGGCAGGACTGGATAAACCATTCCCATCCCAGCAGGGCAGGACTGGATAAACCATTCCCATCCCAGCAATCCCATCCCAAGGCAGGACTGGATAAACCATTCCCATGGGGTTGGTGTGGGAGGCTGAGCCAGGCCAGGGGTGCCCAGGGCTGATTCCAGCTGGGAATTCTGTGCTCTGGAGCAGCTCAGCATTCTCTGATCCCGTTGTTGATCTCTCCAGCTGTGCCAGGGAAGGTTTGGTTGGATTTTAGGGAACATTTCCCCATGGAAAGGGTGCTCAGGCACTGGAACTGCCCAGGGCAGGGTGCAGTCCCCATTCCTGCAGGGATTTCAAGCCCTGTGGATGTGGCAGTGGGGACATGGTGACCCTGGCAGTGCTGGGAATGGTTGGAATCCATGTCTTAGAGGCCTTTCCCAACCTAAATAATTCCATGGTTCCCTGATTCCACCATCTTGTGTCCAAGCAGAACAAGGAAAAGGTCAAGTCCTTATTTTTTTCTGTACCTATTTTTAGGGCCCTCCCAGTGATTTTTCCCATTAAAACAACCTCCCCCTCCTCATTCTCCTGCACACCTTTTCCAGCTCTATGGATTCTGCTATTCCATAAATATTCCCACAGCCAAGCTTGGAGTTGTGTAGCAGCAAAGCCCAATCCAGCCTTGGGAAAGCCACTGCTTCCCTGAGGCTCCTGGTCTGGAGTTTCTTCCTTCCCAGTGAATTCCCAGAGGGAATCCAGGGACTGGGAAGCTCCTCCAGAGCCAAGCCTGGGCTCCAAACAGAAAAGCAGGAATCTGGGAGTGGCTTCTCCAGGCGTGCAGAGTGGAAGGAGAAACGTGGGATGAGGCAGGAGATGCAAACGCAGGGGCTGCAAATTCCTGCTTTCCCAGAGAAACCCCCAGTGTCCTTCCAGAACTGGATCCTGGAATGGTTTGGCTTGGAAGGGACCTTAGAGCCCATCCAATTCCATGGGCAGTGGCACCTTCCATTATCCCAGGGTGCTCCAAGCCTCATCCTGGTTGAAGCATTCTTTTCCAGCCTCAATAATTTGGGAATTCTGTGTTCATACCTCCATGAGAATTCCCAGTGCATCCAGGTTATCCAGGGAATCAACCCCTGCATAAGAGGGAACAGCCTCAGCCTGGGCCAGGGCAGGTTTGGATTGGATATTTGGGAATTTCTCCATGGAAAGAAGCCTCCAGCTATCCCAAATCCCTCCAGGCTTTGTTTTCCTCCTCCTCCTGTCAGGACAAGCAGGAGTGGGAATGTCCCAGGTCTCCTCCCAGCTTTCCATGGAGACAGAGCCTGAAATCCTTAGCTCAGGGGAAATTGGGATCAGATTCCCACCCCAAGCACATCCAGCAGCACAAAATACCAGAGATCCATCCCAAATGGAATCCTGGAATGGTTGGGGTGGGAAGGAACCTCAGAGCTCATTCTGGGGACGTTGGTTGAAGCATTGGAAGGGCCACAGAGAGCTGCTCACCTCTGTTCCCTAAATCCATGGATTGTCTCTCCTCCCTCCTAGACAGGACCCCTGAGGATGAGTGGAACCTGCTCTACGTGGCCGTGACCAGGGCCAAGAAGTGCCTGCTGATGTCCAGATCCCTGGAAAACCTTTTATCTCTGGCTGGAGTAAGTGAAACCCTCCCAGGACAAGGGAATCCTGCTGTGGGGTGACTTCAGGCACCAAAGGATTATCCTAAGATCCCTCCTGATCCTAGGATTCATTCCATGGACTGCTCCTTGTGCTGGCATGCACCAGAATAGCAGGAATCACTTTTATTCCTGCATTTTGCTGCTCCATCAGAGGTTCCAGTAGGAAGGCACAGGATTGCAGTGGGCTTTTTCCATAGTTCTTGCATTTGGATGTTGTTTTCCACAGATCCTGTGGTTTTATCTCCATGGAAGTGTGGAGCTTCCCTTTTCCCTGCCTGCAGGGCCTTCCAGCTCTTCCTTTTTCCCCCTTTTCCTTTTTCCCCCTTTTCCTTTTTCCCCATTTTTCCTTTTTCCCCATTTTTCCTTTTTTCCCCCCTTTTCCCCCCCTTTCCTTCCCCCTTTTTCCCCCCTTTCCTTTTTCCCCCCCTTTCCTTTTTCCTCCCCTTTCCTTTTTCCTCCCCTTTCCTTTTCCATCTCCTCCTTTCCTTTATTCCCTTCCTTTATTCCCTTCTTTTCCTTCCTTCATCTTCTTCCTGCCATTGGCTTCTGCTGGAGCTTTTTCACCACCAGGAATTTGGGGTTTTGTTCCTTCTTTAAATCCCATCGTGTTCCAAGTCTCTTCCTTAGGGGCTAAAATAATTATGGAGCAAGGTTCAGCTTCCCTCAGCTGCCTCTGAGGGGTGAAATTCCCATTTTTCCATCTTTCCTAGGAGCGTTTCCTCCGGGTGGAGCTGCTGAGTGAGGCTGGGAAGGACAAGGATGGAGCTCCTGTTGCTTGTTGTGTGTCAGGATGTTCAAAATCCCTGGAAGTCACCTCTGGGCTGGTGGTGAAGAAGCTCCCGTTGACTCACGTACGTCCCTTCCCCGGGATTTGGGATTTGGGAGCCTTCCTGAGCCATTCCAGTCCCTGTTCTGAGCAGGGATCTCAGCTCCCCATCCACTTCCTTGTGCTCACAACCAGGAGTGAATTCCAAGGGTAATTCCAGGTCGTGTTGCACTTCCCACAAATCCACTCCATCCCAAAGACCCCATCTGAGGCCTCAGGTGGGTCCAAGTGTGGGGTTTTGCTGTGTCAGATGCCACGTGTGACCCTTGGAGCCCATGGAATACCCAGGTGGGGCTGGCCCAGCAGCCCTGGCCCAGGGACAATCCAACCTCTGGGGCCAGGCCTGGCCTTGGTGCCACCTGGATCCTGTGCAGAGGGGCTGGGAAGGCCGCGCTGCGCAGGGAGCACGAGGTCACTCTGGGGAGCTCCATGGCAGGACAGGGACAGGACAGGAGGGAACAGCCTCAGGCTGGCCCGGGGGAGCTTTGGGGGGACACTGGGGACAATTCCCTCATGGAAAGGGTTTCCAGTTGTGGCAGTGGGCTGCCCAAGGCAGGGCTGGAATTCCCATTCCTGGAGGGGTTTCAGAGCCCTGTGCATGTGGCACTTGGGGACGGGGGTGTCATGCCTCAGGTTTGGCTTTTATATTTTCATATTCTGAGCTCCTTTAGTGTCTGTGCTTCATATTATGGGATGGTGAGCTCAGAGCAGGGAGACAAAACAATTCCTGCTCCAGCTGGGCACCAAGGACAAATGACCCAAATCTCAGCCCAGGAGCACAAACCCCGTGGGCTGCAGAGAGAAAAACAAGCAGGGTGGGACTGCAGGGGCTAAAGCTGGAATGGGACAATGAACTGCAAGGTGCAAATGGAGCAGAACTGATCCCAGGGAGAGACCCCGGGAGCGCTCGTGCATTTTGGGGCCATTTTGGTTCATCTTGGGTGCAGCCCTGGCTGGGCTCTTGTGCTGCCCAAGGTGCATCCATGGAGGAGATCCTTTCCATAAATCCCTGCTTTATTCTGGAACTCTGCCCAGCCTCTGCTCCAGCTCAGCCTTCACAAGGCATCAGTTTGCCTTGGAGTAGTTGGATTCAATATCCTTAAAGATCATTTCCAACCATTCCACGATTTTGTGTTGGATTTCCTTGCTTTGAGCACAGCATGGCTCCCTTCCCTGGATTGTGGCAGAGCTGGGAAGCTGAGGTTGTGTTCCTGCAGCTTCTTCTTCCCTGAAATCTCCTCTTTTCCTCCCACAGAGCGACAGCAGCCAGGATCCAGGGGGATTCCTTTGCCAGGCTTGCACCTGGCTGTTCTTTGGCTTCCTGACTCCACTCACCTCTGTCCCAGCGATCCAGTAGGAGCCCATCCAGCTCTAACAAAGCCCTCCAGCTTCCCAGAGCTATCCTGGATGTGGGACAAATCCTCTTGGCACATTCCAGCTCCAAAATCAAGTGGATATCAGAGCAGGATTTCAGCTCAGCTCCAGATTCCAGGTGGATGGTGGAGCAGGATTTCAGCCCAGCTCCAGATTGCAGGTGGATGTTGGACAGGATTTTAGCCCAGCTCTACATTCCATGTGGATGTTGGACAGGATTTCAGCCCAGCTCCAAATTCCAGGTGGATGTTGGACAGGATTTCAGCCCAGCTCCAGATTCCAGGTGGATGTTGGAGCAGGATGGTCCCAGCTCCAGAGGGACTCCCAGGCTCCCTGGGGACGATGTGATGCCTTTCCTCCAGCCCTGCCTCATCATCCAGAAGCTGAGAATGGGATATCCAGAGGAATCTGGACTTTAGGAATGGATCAGACAGAGCAGGGTTGATTCTGGAACATTCCCTCTCTTCCCCCTGTCACCAGTGTCCAGACTTGAATATCTCATCATTCCTGGAAATCCCTCTGACCCACTGGAAAAAGAGGAAACACGGCACTGGAAAGTACCCAAAGCAAGTTAATTTCTTTAAAATGAACTACTCCTGTCCAGCCATGGGAGGAAATCATAGATCTCTCTCAGTTAATTCATTTTCCATCCTTGCAGCCAAGGGGTTTCCCTGGATTCTTTCCCTTCTCCCTGCAGCCAACCAGGAAGGAAGAAATGTGGCAGCAGCAGAAAAATTCCTTTGGATTGGTTCCAGCCAAACTCAGGGACAAACTGGAGAGGGATTTCCAATCCTAAAATTAAATGTGTAGCCAAGAAAAGCCTTAGCACTTCCTTTGTGTCTCTTGCCTGCCCTTAAATACCCTTTATTTCCCAGGAATGCTCAGGTGGATCACACTCTGTGCCTTGTGCCACAATTCCAGAGCCTGTGCCAGGAAATCACAACTCAAAGTGGTTTAAGGGATCTGTCCTGGAGCTGTGGGCTGTGCCTGCTGCAGGAATCTCAGACATCCTGGTTTGCTCCATTCACAGAGCTGCTTCCCTCCCTCTCCTTTCACTCTCAAAGCTGATTCCAGGAACGCATTCCCAAAGCCTTGGATGTGGATGGGAGCACAAAGCCTGGAGAGGGCAGTGGATCAGGCACCTGCTGTGCTCCCTCCCAGCCTCTCCTCCTCCCTGGGAACAGGGATGTGCCCAGTGCCTGGCACAGACCCCGGATCAGAGGCACAAACGGGACAAGAGCAGCCAGGAAAAGCCATGGAATTTCAGCTGTTGGATCCCTGCAGCTTCCCAAGCTTTCTGAGACCTGACAGCTCCAGAGGATGGGATTGAACCCTTCATTTCCATGGTGTCTGATGGGAATGTCCTTGGTGCTGTGGGGATGGATTCATCCCAATCCAGTCCTTCCCATCCAGTTAAAGAACCCACTGCTCTGTTATTTTTAATATAAAATATATTTATTTATACATAAAAATAAAGAGCTGCCTTTTCCATAGTGTAAGGAAACAAGTGGATAAAACCTGGAGAAGGAAACAAGAAGTGCATAAAACCTGGAGAAGGAAACAAGTGGATAAAACGTTCTGATGGATAAAGGGAAAACACACAAAGGAAAATATTCCCTAAATTGTGTAATTTGGTCCTTGATGGTGTCTGTAGAGAGACTGCTCCAGCTTGGATTCCCCCTGAGCCGCTGGGGATCGGGATCCAGAGCCGGGATCGGGGCTGGGAGCGCCTCCAAAGGATCCCTGAGCTCTGTGTGGGCTGGGATGGTCCCAACACCTTTGGCTCTGGCTCAGTGGCTGCAAGAGAGCAGGAAAGGGATGAGCATGTGGGGAAATGCTTGGCTGGTTCTCTCTCAGTCTCATTCCTGGTATTTGGGGACAAAGCTGGGAAAGGGATGAGGATGTGGGGAAATGCTTGGCTGGGTCCCTCTCCGTTCATTTTCTTGATGTGGGGACAAAGGCAGGAAATGGATGAGGATGTGGTGGAAATCTTGGCTGGGTCTCTCTCCATCCATTTTCTGGGATTTGGGGACAAAGCTGGGAAAGGGATGGGACAGGTATCCAGCTAATCTAACTCTATCCATGCTCCTGGACAGGGAATGGGAATTACCTGAGGCAGGGCAGCTCAGCTTCACCCCAAACCCCATCCCAACATCCCAACCCTCTCCCTGCCCACCACCAGCATCCCCAGAGCCAATTCCCCCAAATCCCAGCTCCCAGTGCAGGACCCCCACTCACCTTTGGGATCATCCATGGGAATCATCCATGTTCAGGCCAGGAAGAGCATCCACGCATCCCTGGCTGCTCCATGTGCTCTGCCACCCCTCAGGGAAGCATCCAGAATTCCATCCTCCGGCATCCCTCGGCATGGTGGGTGTGCCCACTGTCCCCAGGGTGGGTGCTCAGCCCGTGGGGACAATGACAGGAGGTGGCACCTCCTCGTTCCCAGAGGGAATCCCCTCCATGGGAATGTCCATCTCCGTCACCGCGTAGCCCTGCCTGGTGCATCTGTGGGGGGAAGAGGAGCATCAGTGGCATTCCAAGGCTTTTCTTTGGAAAGCACAGATGCCTTGGAAAACTCATTCCTGGGGTTTGGCACTTACTTCCTCCTCCTCCTCCTCCTCCTCCAGCAGCAGACGGCCGCAATTCCGATGGCCAGCAGCACCAGGAGTCCTGTGGGATGGACATTCGGGGTGAGGAGCATCTCCCAACCCATGGCTGAGGAATTCCACCAAAATAGCTCCATGAGGAGCCAAAACCACTCCAGGCACCATCACAAGATCCCTCCCCACCCCCAGAGGGAGGGAATTGGAAATTCTTCTTTCCAGGAAGAAATTTGGATGCTGACTTCTTCCCCCACTCAGTGGCATTCCCATTGGCCATGGAATAAAGCTCCCACAGCCCCCAGAAGGGATTTTAAGCTTAAAAAAATTGAAATAAGCCCCTGTTTCCCAAAGAAGTTTTTTTTTTTCCAGCTTACCAACAGAAGAGGCCACGGACTGGATGGAAACTGGAAAAGAGGAGACAAAAGTAAATTTTGAGCTGCAAAGGTAGGAAAGGGGTGGATGCTGGGAGGAACCTCACTAAAAAGGAGGTTGGAGGGAAGAAAAAGTTCCATTGGAAAAGCAAAAGAGCCTTTGTGGATGAAACAGGCCCCAGGGGGAGGATGGTATTCCCTGGGAATCAGCCCAACCTGCGGCATAATCCGTGGGTGGGATGGGCAGCGGGGTTGTCCCCTCTCCCAGCGTGGATGTGTCCAGTGTTGGAACCATCCCTGGTGGCCTGGATCCATCTGGTGACGGCCCATCAGGTGCTGGTGGCACAGGTGACTGACTGGAAGCTGGAGAGGGGCTGGAATTCAGGCTGGCACTGGTGGTTCCTGCTGGGAGAACGGTGGGAAATGTTTAAATTCCCAAAATCAAAAGGCGGCACCGTTATTTCCGTGCCCTCATCCAGCAGCCACAGAACGCTGGGATTTCACCCCATGGGGTGGATCTGATCCCAGCACAGGAATGTTGTGGTTCCCACACCCTGGGAGCTGTGGCATTGCCATGGCCATGGCAGCTCCAAACCCAATCCCAAGCCTGTTCCTCACCCCTCTGGGTCGTGCTCGCCGGGCCGGGGCTTTCCCTGGAAAGAGCTGGATCTCCTTTGGGAAAACACAACAGGGAGACACCATCAGCTCAGAAATGAGCTCTCCAAGTGGTTTGGTAAGTTAGAGAGTCAAAATTACTTTATCCAGCATTGAGGTCTGGGGGAAATTCCACAAATTCCAAAAAAATTGATGTTTCTTGTCAAATTTTAACAATTTTTATATTTTAGCAAAACAAGGAATTAATGCTCACTGCCTTCAAGTCATTAATTACCATTCTATCTTCTATTGATTAATAATTTGTCCCTTTTTAATTATCCTAATTAATCCCTATTTTCAGCCTTTTAATTATGTTTTCCCACATTGGGCACCTCTGGTTTATTCAAAGTCTCTTTGTGGTTTATAAATTCCGCATTCCTCCTGGCCTTCCATCCTCAACAATAAATTCCTCTCCCAGTTTTTAACTTCCTCCCCAGGTCTGGGAGCACTGAAGGACATGAGGCCCTAAACTTTTGTTTTCCCAAGCCATTATCCCTTAGGAATTCCAAGGATTAAATTCCTTTCCGTAATTTCCCCCCCATTTCTGATTCTTTTGGAAACAGAACTTGGGTGGTGCTCGCATTTCCTCGTATCTTCCATGCTCTGGTTCTGGAGGTGTCCCAGCCTCCCCCGAGGACTTACGGATGCACTGGAGGGTGGGGTCGGTCCAGCGGGGCTCAGAGCCGTTCCAGAGGACGCACTGGATGAGGCTGGAGGTCCCAGCTTTCCGTTTGTACCCGGGGTTGCAGGAGTAGCGCAGGCGGGAGTTCAGCTCCGTGCGATTCCCGGCGTCGATGTGAGCGTTGGCCACGGCCCTGGGGGGGCTGCAGTGCACTGGGATGGGAAAAAACCAGCTGGAATCACAACAGGGAGATCAGACAACCTCTGGCTGTGCTGGGCAATTCCCCACTCCTCATCCCTGGAAGTGTCCGAGGCCGGGTGGGACGGGGCTTGAAGCAGCCTGGGATAGAGGAAGGTGCCCCTGTCCATGGTGGAACATGGAATGAGGTGATCCCTAAATTCCCTTCCAACCCAAACCTTTCCATGATGCTAAAAAATCCTGCCTAGGGGTGGATATAGGGATTTATCCATCCTGCAAAAGTAAAGGGACCTCGTGCCTGACACAGGGGATGGAGAAAGGGAAAATATTCCCAGCATTTTGGGAATCACTTGTAGCAGCTCCTCCGGAGGCTGCAGAAAGGGAAAAGTCCACTTCTGGCATTTTTGTGGTCGCTTGTAGCAGCTCTTCCAGCCAGCAAGGAATTTTGATGGAATTCCATCCCCTTGCAGTGACTGTCCCAGGCCAGCAGCCCCAGCTGCCTCCAGCTGCTGTATTCCAGCTGTGGTCACTGCCCCCATCCTTCTCCACTCATTTTGCAGCTGGACATGAAAAATTCCAGCTGCTGGTGAGTCCTTCAGCCTCTTCCCAGGAGTTTTTCCCCTCTGGAAGGTGGCAGCTGAAATCCAAGTATTCCAGACAGAGGAACAACAGTGGATTTTGAGTTGTGGCTTTGCTTTTCCCCAAACGAGCTCCTGCTTCCCCTTCAGCCTCAGGATGAGCTCGGTTCCATAGCAGGGTGATGAAATTTCCCCTCTTTTCTGGTGCAAGGGGAAAAATTTCCTGGTTGCTCCAAAACTGTGCCATCACTTGGATCCCTGTGGTGGTGTGGGAACAGTTCATCCATGATCCTGGCTGCTGGAAGCTCCTCTGTCCCAGTGGGAGCCAGCACGGAGAGATGGAGAAATGTACAATGGGAATAACACAAAATGCAGCTGGGATGGAGCCATGGATGGCCAGGGTGGGATGGATGACCTGGGGGGAGTGATGGATATCTGGGATGGGATGGATGAGCAGGAAGGAGTGATGGATCTGGGATGGGATGGATGAGCAGGAAGGAGTGATGGATATCTGGGATGGGATGGATGAGCAGGAAGGAGTGATGGATATCTGGGATGGGATGGATGAGCAGGAAGGAGTGATGGATATCTGGGATGGGATGGATGAGCAGGAAGGAGTGAGGGATATCTGTGATGGGATGGATGAGCAGGAGGGAGTGGTGGATATATGGGATGGGAAGGAGGGATAGGATGGAATGATGGACATCTGGGATGGGAAGGAGGGATAGGATGGAATGATGGACATCTGGGATGGGAAGGAGGGATAGGATGGAATGATGGACATCTGGGATGGGAAGGAGGGATAGGATGGAATGATGGACATCTGGGATGGGAAGGAGGGATAGGATGGAATGAGGCATGGCCAGGCTGAACTGGTGCCTGCCATGGATGGAATGATGTCCAGCTGGGATGGAGCAGTGTCCAGGCAGGAGGAACACACAGCTGGGCTGGGATCATTATGGAATAGAGATGGAAGAACAGTGGGAATGGGAATGCCATGGCAGGGAGGACAGGAGCACACAGGGATGGGAATGTGCCGGTGACAAGGACAGGAGTGTGATGGCAGCGGGGATGGGAGCAGGACGGGGATGGGAGCAGGACGGAATAGGAGCAGAATGGGGATAGAAAGAGTAGGAATGGGAACGTGGGGTTGGAAGCACAGTGGGCATGGGAACGTGATAGAAGCAGAGGGGATGGGAGCAGGATGGGGAACTGGAAACAGTGAGGATGGGAGCAGGATGGGGAACTGGAAATCGTGGGAATGGGAGCAGGATGGGGAACTGGAAATCGTGGGGATGGGAGCAGGATGGGGAACTGGAAATCGTGGGAATGGGAGCAGGATGGGGAACTGGAAATCGTGGGATGGGAGCAGGATGGGGAACTGGAAATCGTGGGAATGGGAGCAGGATGGGGACTGGAAATCGTGGGGATGGGAGCAGGATGGGGGACTGGAAACAGTGGGGATGGGAGCAGGATGGGGAACTGGAAATCGTGGGAATGGGAGCAGGATGGGGGACTGGAAACAGTGGGGATGGGAGCTGGATGGGAAAGGGACAGTGGCACAGCAGCAGTGGGGACAGGAACACAATGTGCACCTGCAGCACCCAAAGCACCCAGAGATAAAAATCTCCATCCTGAAAAACTCCTGGCCCAATTTGTGGTGCATCCCCAGAACATGCCAGGAGGAATCTGCTCTGTTTCAGTGCCCGGGTGGATGTGGGTGTGATCCTGGCCAGTGTGGCCAGAGGACACGAGTGACATGGGGACGTGCATGTGCTGAGCGCAGCAGCTCTTGCTCCACTCTCAAGATGTGCATGAAATTTCTGGAAGCAGCAGCTCTTGGAACTGGGAAATGCCTGCCTGAGGATGTTTCACAACAGTGTCACAACTCTCCAGACCTGGCACTGTGCCTTTAGTCAGTGAAAAACCCTCCCGGTGCCAATTCCAGCTGCGCCTCCAAAGGGAGCACAGCAGGAAATTCAGCCGGAAACACCAAAAATGTCCAGGAAAATTTGGGATCTGTGAGCTCTGTTTATGCCTTCCAGCTTTTAAACCTCCTCTCCTCATCCCAATCCCTCCAAAGAGGGTTTTTTTTCCTCCTCTTCTAAAAAATGCCCAAGTTGTTCCAACAAGATCCCAGCAGCGCCACTCTCCAGGATCACCATCCAGTGCTTCACACCATCCATGGATTTCAGCTTGTTTGATGAGACAAACACATTCCGAGGGGGAAAAGGAAAGGAATCAGCTGGAGATGCAGGATTTAGGCTTTAATCCCTCAGGAATGAGTTGGAATTTCCCATGGATGGATTATCCCAGGTGCTCAAAGACTCATCCCGTGCTTGGCCAACCTCCCAAAGGAGCTGCGGTGCCGGGAGCTGACCATCCCAGGAAAACACCTCCAGCTGCCTTATTTCCATCTGGATTCCCTGTATCCTACTGGGATTAAATAGCCAGGTTGAAATGTGCCTGATATCCATGGATTTTGCATTTCCATGGATTTTTTTCTTCTCTTTTTCTTGTCTTTCCCCACCAGCGACCTCCAATGATGCCAGTTGTGGAGGATGAGCTCATTCTGGCACATTGGGAAGGAGAACAGGGAATACAGCCAGGATGATCCCAGGCATGGAGATGCTGCCTTGTGATGTCATTCCACATCCAAATACAGCTTCCCGGGGATGCACAACCACAGCTGGACACTGGAGAATCCACACCAGGAAAAACTTGGCTGTTCTCCTTAAACAATGATCAGGAAAAGGCCCAGAGAGGTGGAGTTTTCCTGCTCAAAATTTAAAAGCCATGAGCAAAAAAAAAAAAAAAACCAAACCAAAACCAAACCAAAAAAACAAACAACAAAAAAAAAAAAAAAAAAAAAAACCCCACCAAAAACAACAAAAAAAAGGGTGCAGAAAAGAGGAATTTCATAAATCTGGATATAAGAAAAATCCATGAGAAATACCAAAATCATGGAAATAAACAAAATTTCCACGTTTTAACTCAAAAATATTTCCAATTGAGCAGGAGAGGACAGGATACCCAGTGGGGATGTCCCCACGGTGGGATGCAGCAGCACATCCTGAATTGTCCATCACGTGAACTAGAAGAAATAAATATTATTCATTTTCTCTAACACCCCCTAAACCCACGGTTTTTGCCCCAAAGAACAATCCTGGTGGCAGCACTGCTGCCTGGAATGTTGTCGGGGTGTCTGGGATCCGTGGTCAGTGAGGAATTACTTTGGAGGGCTATTTTTAGCTTGTTCCTGAGGCTCAGAGCCCATGTTTTCCCAGTGCCTGGCTTATTTTTGTCACCCAAGACCTTTACATTCTTCTGGCTTATTTTTGTCACCCAAGACTTTTACATTCCTGGCCATTTCTGTCTTTCTGTTATAAATATAACAGAATATAAATATATATAAATATAAATATATATAAATATAAATTCATTTTCCAAGGCTTCAGGAGCCCACAGGAGCTTGGAGAGCAGTGAGCACTGAAGCTGTCCCAAAGCTCTGCACTCCCTTCCAGCCTTATGTCACAGAATCCTTCACAGCTGCCACATGATCAGCAAAGGAAGTATTTCCTAATGGTCTTGCTGCTTCCAGGAGCTCCTGGGAAGATTAACCAAGGCCTAGTTCCAAGGCCCAAGCTGTGATGAGAATTTTCCCAAAGATCCAAGAGCAACAGAGCTGGGGAAGGGTGTGGAGCCCCAGGAGAGGCTGAGGGAGCTGGGAAGGGGCTGAGCCTGGAGCAGAGGAGGCTCAGGGGGCCCTTGTGGCTCTGCACAAGTCCCTGCCAGGAGGGCACAGCCGGGGGGGTCGGGCTGTGCTCCAGGGAACAGGGACAGGAGCAGAGGGAACGGCCTCAGGCTGGGCCAGGGCAGCTCAGGGGGGATTTTGGGGAAATTCCTCCCTGGAAAGGGCTGTAAAGCATTGGGATGGGCTGCCCAGGGCAGGGGTGGAGTTCCCATCCCTGGAGGGATTTAAGGCCATGTGGATGTGGCACTGGGGACAGGGCCAGTGCTGGCCTTGGCAGTGCTGGGTTAATTGTTACACTCAGTGACCTTGAAGGTGTCTTTCAGCCGTCATGATCCAGTGATTCCAGGGTTTTGGACTTTTGGAGAGGCAGGACAATGATGTGATATTCCAGGCTCAGCAGCCACTGAGGACAGCTCCCGGTGCCACGGAAAACCCAGGGAGCGCAGCCGGGCTGAAATCCCCCGGCGATGCGGCTCCCATGGGTCCGGCACACAGATCCTGGAAGGCACCCCCAGCCTCCCTGGACACTGTCAGGAGGTGGTGTGGGGACGCCAGGAGCGAGGTGAGCACCCAGGGAACACGGGGCTGCAGCCTGGGGGGGCAGGAGGCACCCAGGGAGAGGTTTGGGAATGCAGGGAGCGGGCGTCGGCACCCCAGGGAACAGCATGGGCATCCCAGGGATGGCATGGACACCCCAGGTGTGGCATGGACATCCCAAGGAGCAGCATGGACACCCCAGGGAGCAGCATGGACACCCCAGGGCGCAGCAGGGACACCCCAGGGAGCAGCATGGACACCCCAGGGAGCAGCATGGACACCCCAGGGCGCAGCAGGGACACCCCAGGGAGCAGCATGGACACCCCAGGGAGCAGGCGTGGGCACCCCAGGGAACAGCATGGGCATCCCAGGGATGGCATGGACACCCCACGTGTGGCATGGACACCCCAGGGAGCAGCATGGACACCCCAGGTGTGGCATGGACACCCCAAGGAGCAGCATGGGCATCCCAGGGATGGCATGGACACCCCAGGTGTGGCATGGACACCCCAGGGAGCAGCATGGACACCCCAGGTGTGGCATGGACACCCCAAGGAGCAGCATGGGCACCCCAGGGATGGCATGGACACCCTGGAGAGCAGCCTAGGCACCTTGAGAGGGGATTTGGGTACCCCAGGGAGTAGCGTGGACATCCCAGGAAGCAGAGAAACCATCCAACCAGGAAGCACAGAAAACATCTTGGGCATGGCATGGCCACCTCAGGGACAGTGTGGGCACCCGCAGGAGCAGCGTAGCCACCCCAAATGGGAGTTTGGGTGCCCCAGGGAATAGCGTGGGTAGCCCGGGAAGGGTAGCGGGCATCCCGGGGATTGGCACCGGCATCCCGGGGATTGGCACCGGCATCCTATGGAGCGGCGCGGGCAACTCGGGATTAGCGTGGGCATCCCGGGAAAGCGGAGCGAGCACCTTCGGGACCGGAGCAAACTCCTTAGGGATGGCACGGACAGCCCAGGGAGAGTGTGGGCACCGCCGTGGGAGCTTGGCAGCCCCCGGGAGTGGCGCGATCCCCTCCGGAAGTCGAGCAGGCTCACCTGGGAGCGGAGCGGGGATCCCGGGGAGCGGAGCGAGCACCCTCGGGACGGAGCGGGCACCCCGGGGAAGGCGGAGGGACCCCGCAAAGGGTGTGGGCACCCGGGGGAAGGCGTAGAGCTCCCCGGGAGGGTGTGGACGCCGCGGGCAGGGCTCGGAGAAGCCGGCGGCGAGCCCGGGGCAGCCCCGCTTACCGGTGTCGGCGGCGGCGCGGAGCAGCAGGAGCGCGGCGGTGCCGCAGAGCAGCGGCAGCAGCGGCGGTGCCATGGCACCGGCCCGGGGGCAGCTCCGCGATCCAGCGGGAGCCCGTGGCACTTCCCGGCCGCTGTCGCCGCCGTCCCGGTGCGGCCCGAGCGGTTTCGCTTTCTCTTTCGAGTCGGGCCACCGGGAGGGACGCGCCGCCCTGCGAGGATGGGCAGGGAGGGGATGCGCTGCCCGGGAGGGGCCGGTGGGGGCGGCGGTGCCGGGGGGGGTCGGTACCCGAGCGGAATTCGGTGCCCGGGGACCGACTTATAATACAACAGGGATGAAATACAGGGATGCAGCGTCCAGCGGGTGTGAGATGCCCTGGCAGGAAAAGGATGAATTGTTTGGGTTCGTGACCAGGGGGCTGCAGTATCGAGTGGGGGAGAGGGGATGGGGATCTTCTCTCTGCCCTGGAGAAAGCAGTGCCGGGGGGAATGCGAGATGGGGGTCACTGCAATCCCCAGGAGGGTCGTGGTTCTCTTGGGATGCGACATCTCGGGAAGGGATGCAATCCCGGCGGGAGATGAGGCAGCACTCCCTGCCCGGGGGAGTGTGGTGTCCAAGGGAATCGCGGTGTCCTGGGGGATGCAGCTCCGCCTCCTGTGCCTGGCCGTGGATCTGGGGGAATTCCATGAATCCCAGTCCTGGAGATGGAACATGCTGGTCCCCCGCACAAATCTCAAAACTGGAAAGC
Source organism: Diglossa brunneiventris (assembly GCA_019023105.1). NCBI lineage: Eukaryota > Metazoa > Chordata > Aves > Passeriformes > Thraupidae > Diglossa > Diglossa brunneiventris. The sequence goes on along the minus strand of CM032353.1, from coordinate 72,483,829 downwards.
AAGCTGTGATCCAGCCCTGGAAGTTCTGCAGAGCTCCTGCAGTCAGGCTCTATCCCACAGCATTCCCAGGACTCAGATCCCTCAGATCCTGCTCACAACAAATCCTCCTCAGCTCAGCTCCTTGCTCGTGGCCTCTATTCTCACATGTTGGGGTTTTCTTATTTTATCTTATCAGTGAGCATCAGCAAATAGCCCCACGTGCCTAGAAAAGGGAAAGCAAAGGGTAACTTGGATAACATTTCATGGCCAAATCTTCATGAGAGGGGAATAAATTCTCCCTCTGCCCTCAAGGAAAGAGATCTAACTTCAATGAACCCTCCCTGAGGCAGAAGAGAGGCTGCACCCGTGACGAGGCTCTGGACCCTGCCAAGTGTTTTAGAGAGAGCATTGGGAGCCTGGAGAACTGGGAGGAGATGCCCGACGGTGCTGCTTAGGAACATTCCAGATGAAAAGCTGCAGGAGTTCTGTTGGAACCCTGGGGACTGGGAATTGGAGATTTCTGTGCTGCCAGGCACTGACCCCAAGAGAACCCTGCACTGACCTGAGGCCTGGAGAAGCTTCCAGAATGGAATGATGGAACTGGGATTGTGGGTGTGCAGTTTGAACAGAAGTGTGTGATACCACATGGGAGAAAACTTAGAGTTTAGGGGTTTGGAATGCAGTAATAGATATATATATATATAACAAGATAGAGATTTTAGGGTGATGACTAGTTCTTCTTCTTCACCTTCTTCTCCACAGGTTTGGGTGGTGTTGTTTAATTGGATAAAAAAGTCCACATGCCAGGCCACAGGTAGTTAGTCATTAAGTTAAAAGTAAAAGTAATTTAAGTATCATTTCGTAATTAAACAGTTTATCCTTTAAAAAACCTTCTAAAGAAAGAGATACAACTCAATTTTTTGTTTATTCTAGTGAGATACTATAAAACTCACTATTTGTTGTATAAATAAGAGCCAGGAAATACCTAAACCCAAACAAGAAATACCATCTCACACATTTAATCCTGACCCTAACAACAAAAGAAAACAAACCCAAAACCACAAAACTCTCAACATTAAGATGTTGAGGAAAGAATAAACAAAGGATCCAGGCAGTTGCACTGCAGCTGAGGGTTATCCCAGGTGCCTAGGGCTGGCTGGTGGTGCCTGTGGCTGTACTCTGGACGGGCTGGGATCCTACAGGATCCCAGCTGTGAAAAACAGTCAGCAGGGCAGGGTCCACAGCACTCTGTGCCAGAGCTGAGCCTGGTCCTCTCAGCTGGTGGAAAAGAAAATTCAGTCTGCCCTCAAGGAAAGAGATTGAACCTCAATGAACCCTCCCTGAAGCAGAGAGAGAAGACTTTGCCTTTCCTCTCAAGAATTCCTCCAAAGGATGTAAACAATCCGACCATGTCTGAAGTTTCTAGATGAGGGTTTTGGTGCTGCTGATGCAAACGAGCTCTGCAGCTGCTAATCTTCCAGAAGATAAGCACAACTGGGTGAGAGTTTACCTGCAAGATTGTGATCCCTCCAGGAAGGGAAGGGCACTTTTTTGTAATACCTTCCATAAAAATCCTCGAGCCTTTCCATGAAAAATCAGAGCTAGGGAATGATTGGCTGTTCAGGAATACACTCAGTGCAAGTGGCAGGTCAAGCTCTGCGTGGTGACAAGAGGACATGATCTGGGGACCAGAGGACATGATCTGGGTACAAGAGGACATGAGCTGGGGACCAGAGGACATGATCTGGGGACAAGAGGACATGATCTGGGGACAAGAGGACATGATCTGGGGACCAAAGAGGACATGAGCTGGGGACAACAGGACATGAGCTGGCACTGACCAGCAAAGGGACAGGGACCTGTGGTCCACCCAAGTGACTGGACACTCAGAGCTATGGCAGGAGCTGAGGAATCCAGAATTTTCCAGGGACTGTGAGGGTGTGCAAAGCCAGGGTGTCCTTTGCCTCCTGAGAGGCACCAGCTTGAGCTGTTGTTTTATTATTTAATTATTGCACTGAGATTAAAATTAGTTAAGGATTTGAGACATCTGAGGCTCTGCCATGGCAAACGTGGAGTGAGTGGTCTGACCCTGTGACTGTGGGGTGGAGCTGGGAAGGAATTCCCAGCTCAGGAATTGTGAGTTCCAGAGCAGCTCCAAGGTGGTTGGAGAGGGAATTTCCCCTGACAGGCTGATTTGCAGGATCATCCCACCAAGCCTTGCCAGATCCCTGTCTCAGGGAGCCCTTTGTGCACTCCCCAAGGTGCAGCATCAAAGGATCCTTCCCATCCAGCACCAGGACAAGGATGTGATCCCAAAGCATCCCCCCCTTGGGGCAGGGACAACACCAAGGGCTGGACACAGCATCTGGATCTCCAAAAGAATTCACCACCCCACATCCAAGCTCATGCTTTAGGGGTTGTCTGTTTTCAAATGCTTTGAACATCTCAGAAGCAATATTTGGGCTGGGTTATCACCACTGTCTCATCACCACCACCATCAGTGGAATTGGCAAAACCAGGTTTTAATATAAATTTCATTGAATTATGGAAAGGGTTGGGTGGGAAGGGATTTTAAAATCATCTTTTCCCATCCCTCTGCCATGGCAGGGACACCTCCCACTGTCCCAGGCTGCTCCAGCCCCAGTGTCCAGCCTGGCCTTGGGCACTGCCAGGGATGCAGGGGCAGCCCCAGCTGCTCTGGCAATTCCAGCCCAGCCAGGAATTCCTCATTGCCAAGATCCCATCCATGGCTGCCCTCTGGCACTGGGAGCCATTCCCTGTGTGCTGTGCCTGCAGGCCTTGTCCCCAGTCCCTCTGCAGCTCTCCTGGAGCCCCTGCAGGCCCTGGAATGTGCTGGAAGCTCTCCCTGGAGCCTTCCCTTCTCCAGGGGAACATTCCCAGCTCTCCCAGCCTTTCCTCCCAGCTGCTCATCCCTCTGATCATCCTGGTGGCCTCCTCTGGATTCTCTCCAATGTTCCATGTCCTTGGCTCAGTCCATTCTTTTATTTATCACATGGATGAAATGATCACCAGGTCAGAATCAATTCAGAATTATTAATATGGAGACTGGTGGTGGAGAGGGTGCAAAGGGATGAGGGCACAAAAGGTTTTAGCAGCACTTAATTATTGGCTAATTGAACATTTACATGGAGAGGGTTTGCTCCAATTACAGCAGCCATTTAATTACAGACCTCAGATCCCTGGTTAACACCAGGCCCTCTGCACCAGCCCTTCAGCCCAGAGAGGAGAAGGCTCCAGGGAGAGCTTCCAGCACATTCCAGGGCCTGCAGGGGCTCCAGGAGAGCTGCAGAGGGACTGGGGACAAGGCCTGCAGGGACAGCACACAGGGAATGGCTCCCAGTGCCAGAGGGCAGCCATGGATGGGATCTTGGCAATGAGGAATTCCTGGCTGGGCTGGAATTGCCAGAGCAGCTGGGGGCTGCCCCTGCATCCCTGCAATGCCCAAGGCCAGGCTGGACACTGGGGCTGGAGCAGCCTGGGACAGTGGGAGGTGTCCCTGCCATGGCTGGGGTGGCACTGGGTGATTCTTGGGATCCTTTCCAAGTCATTCTCGGGATTCCATGATTTCCCATAAGCCATCAGGAAGTTTCCACCCTGGCACAACCCAAGCTGGGAATTACTGGAAGATTTTTTTTCAAAGCTCTACTAACAATGGTACATTTCCACTTGGGATGATTTGAGGCTGTGACACTCCAAGCCTTTAGGGAATAAGGGATTATCTCTTGTTCCTCACCTTGCTCAGGCAGCTGGAGCTCTTGATATGGACAATTCTCCCACCTTTCCCATCCATGAGTTCCTGGGATGCTTCCCTGTCCAGCTGGTTTGGTGAAGGGACACTTCAGCGTCCAGGTGGGAATTCCTGAGGCCCCCAGCAGCTCCAGGGAAGGGGAGGCTGGGGGGATGCAGCAGCACAGGTGGAAGGGATGAGGAATACCAGGATTCTTCTTGGATGCAGCTCATGGAAGGGTTGTGTTCTTGGACGTGACTCTTGAACTGGAGATTCCTGGGTAAAAAAAGCTGGACTTTAAGTCAGGACTAGAGATTAGTCCAGTGTCCAAAGGGAGACAAACTCCTTGTTTTAAAGCACCAGGGATGAGGATCCATCTCCTTGCAGGACAAAAGTATTCCTTTGTATTCTTATTCCAGAAACAGAAACCAAGACTCTGCCTCAAGGAGCAGAATGGTCCAAACTGCAGTGATTCATCAGCTTTTGTTTTCCTGGGAGGATTTAAGCAGGATTTACCTAATTTCTTATCAGCTCTCACAGATTCCTGCACTGAGTACAGAAAAAATGCTCAGGATGTGAGTTCATCCTCCCAGGAATATTTGGGACTGTGATTCATCCCTGATATTTCAATGTGCTCAGGGAAAATGGTCCCAAGAAATGGTCTGTATTTGGCAGCCTGGGATGGGTTCCCATCAGGTTAATTACTTGCATTTTAATTACCTACTATTAATCCAGCAAGAAGCAGTTGCTGGGCCCAGATTCTGTCCCAAGGCAGCGCTGCCCATTGCGCTCGGAGACACCTGGAAAAGTCAAAATATTGCCCTGGAAATGAAGAGGGATGGGGAGAGGAAAAAATTCCAGTGGTAACATTTTGTGTCATGGGAATTATGATTTTTGGTTTTTTTAATGAGAGAAGAAGGAGAAGGAGAAGACAAGGAAGAAGAAGAAAAGGAGAAAAGGAAGGAGAAGGAGAAAGAGAAGGTGAAAAGGAAGTAGAATGAGGAGGAAAAGTGAGAAGGAGAAGGAGAAGGTGAAAAGAAGAAGGAGAAGGAGAAGGAGAGAAGGAGAAGGAGAAGGAGAAGATCCAGTGCTAAGCATTGCAAGGTCATTTTCTCATAAAAGCTAAAATACAGCACATAAAATACAGGTTTTTACAAACAAACATTTCCTGGTTTGGGTGGGATTTGGCAGAATTGGTAAACCCAAAGTGTCTTTGCTGCATTTATGACCTCAGGCTAGTGAGATTCCAGCCTTTCCAGAGCTCCCCAAGGGAAATCTCTCCCTGCTGGAGTGTCAGGAGTGCCCTCAGAGCTGAGGAATGCAGCAGGAGCAGCAGGGTGGGCTGGGCTGGGCTGGCCTCAGGGGATCTCCGCGGGGATTTTTTGGGATTTCAGCTCCGTTCCCGTGCAAGGGGAAAGCACCCGTGAAACCACCGGGTTATTTTGGCCACGGGTTGCTCAGGTCTCAACTTCTGGTCTGGGAAGTTTCAGTTCTCAGACGTGAGGCTGCTTTTGAGAACCAGCCTTTTCCCAAAGAGAACGAGCAGAGTTTGGTCCCAAGTTTTATTTAATCCAATTCAGTTATTTAATGCTGTTCTAGGAGGAAAGAGCACTGACAAAACATGAGGTTGTGAAAATTCCGGCTGGAGGCTTGGAAACATCCCCTTTTCCCTGAAATAACATTCCCAGAGGGTTTCTCCTGAAACAAAATGAATTCATACATTTTTTTGTTCTCTGAGGGTGAGAAGGAAAAGGGAAGATTTGTATGGACCTTTCCCCTCTCACTTTCTAGGAATAAATAAATGTCCATCACATGGGGTTTGTTTCCTTTCCCCCTTCTATAATTAATTCCAACCAGGTGGGGAAAGCCTTTCCTTTTTAAACTTTATCTTTAAAGTCAATAATTATCAAATTCCACTTGGCTCTGCTACCAACAGCTGTGAATTCTGATAGCTTGGGAATCTTGAATATAGGCCTGTGCTAAATCACTGGAAAAACTTGTACAAAAACCCAAATATTCCCCTTGGAATTAAAGCTGGGATGTGCTCCTTGACCTCTACAAGCACTTGAAGGAGACAGTCTGTTAAAGAGGAAGAAAAATTGCAGGAAAAACTCGCTTGTGACATTTGTTTAGGGATTTGTTTTGGAACAATTCCTCTTCCTGCAGGTGGCTGAGATTACACAACCTCGAGTTTTAGGTGGAGACCCCAGAGTTGAGAGCATGGCAGGAACAGCTTTTGGCTTCTGGAGGTGGGAGAAGGGCTGGGGAACATCCACAGCATCCCTGTGGGGTGGTTGTTTTTCCCTCCTCATCCTGGGAGGATAAATATGCTGCTTGTGGGATAAATATCCACAGCAAAGCTTTTCCTCAAGGCTCCTGGGGCTGGGGAGGTGCTAAAAAGAGGCTGGAGCTCCAAAATTGGGTTTTAGGTGGTTCTGCCCCCATCATGTTTTTGGGGGTGTAGTAGAATGCGAGGAAGGACAGAGTAATCTCAGTGGGGAGAGTAATTAAAACAATAAAATAATAGCTTTTAATTAAAAGTTCTTCAGCAGAGGATGAACGGGATGCTGCTGCTCCTGCAGGTCACCAGAGGTGACACCACAGCCTCACCCCAGCCACACTCAGGGTGGGACAACTTCAACCATGAGGCAAGAAGGAAATCAGAATTCCAGGAGAGACCTGAGCAGATCCAGAGAAGCAAACATGAGATAAAAAGCTGGCCTCAGGGTTTATTAAAATGGTATAATGTAATAATATATTGTATTATATTATATTATATTATATTATATTATATTATATTATATTATATTATATTATATTATATTATATTATATTATATTATATTATATTATATTATATTATATTATATCATATTATGTCATATTATGTCATATTATGTCATATTATGTTATATTATGTTATGTTATGTTATGTTATGTTATATTATTATATTATGCAACATGTAATACCTATTACATGTAATATGTAACATATTGAATATGTAATTATATACATTAAAATAATCTATAATATACTATACAGTCTATTAAATATTATAGCACTATATCATATCATATTATATTCTATATTGTGATGTGTAATATATCTACTGTTATACACATATAATATATAACATATTTAATATATGATACTATGTAATAAAATATCACTTATAACATATAAAAAATTTCATAAACATAACATCATTTAATATATGTTAAATGGGTTTATATATTTATACATCTATAAATAGAAATATATTTATAAATGTTTTTATATGTCTGTATGTTTATATTTATATATCTATATATTAAATATATTAATATAGAATACATTTTATATATTATAATAATGCATCTTATAAGTGTTATATGTAATATGTAATATAACACAACTAGTATGAACAATAATATAGGATATATAATTTAGTATATTATGCAAAATATATGTAATATATATTATATAATATATAACATGAAAATAAAAATATAATCTATTTTAAATTATATATATTACATATTTTATACTATATATTATATATTTATATATATATATTATATATTATATATTATATATATATATTATATATTATATTATATATTATATTGCACATCACATACTATATAACATATAATGTACAAAATAAAATATTTTCCCTATATATATATTTAGATAATATATAATATATATTATATATCACAGATGTTCAGTTTGCCCTGAATTTCCCCGTCCCTGGGGTTTGGAATGCAGCACACAATTCCCGTTTGGAAAAACAAGGGAAAAGCGGGACAGCTTTTAGGTGGAAGTTCCTAAATCCCTTGGGTCAGCCCATAAAATCCCATCTGAGATCTGGCAGCACTGCCAGTCTTCATTCCCAGTGGGGTGGGAAACACTTCTCCAGACTGGAGACCCCAAAAATGCTGAAGACAGGGAATGGGGAAGGGAAACCAGGAATGGGAATGGGGAAGGGAAAGCAGAAATTTGAAATAATCCCTGACATTTTTTAGGTTGATTTCTTTCCTCTGTTTGAGGGGGGAAAGGCACTGAATGAACTCATTCACCACTCCAGTCTCTTATCTGGAAACCATGAAGTTTGTCTGCATTTATTTACCAGGGGGTTATTCAGGAGAAAATAATTCTGTCAGGAGTAGGATGTAATTCCACTTGAGCAGGATGTGGCAGGAAAGGTCACTCCACTCTTGGTGTCCTGCCCAAAATTGTTGTCTGGGCTGTTAAACCTGGCCCAGCAGCACAGGAAAGAACCAGAATTACGTTTAAGAACTCATAAATTACTCCAGGAGTTTTCACAACTCCCTGGATCATGGATCACAAGCAAGAGAAGTCTGAAAATGGGAGAGAATTCAGCAGTTTTTCATTGTCAGGTTCCTAAAATACCATGAAAAATCCAGCTTTGGAAAGAGAATTTAAAAATGGGCTCATGGCATCGTGCTCCAGCCTCTCCAAGTCACTGCTGCTGCATTTAACAGGATACAGGCTGGAACTACATTTAAAATAATATAGAATATAGAATATTATATAATATACAATATAACATATATGTTATATATGTTATATCTCACATTTTATTTTAGGAAATAAACCCCTCCTGTACCCCCCTTGTTTCAGAAACCCATTTGCTGCTGGTGTTTAGAGGAGTAAAACAAAATCCTTCCCTTACAACCCTCTGCTCCAAACCAAAAGCACTGGAATTTTTACCCACACAGGGCAGTTCATTGTCCCATTCCAGCTTTAGCCCCTGCAGTCCCACCCTGCTTGTTTTTCTCTCTGCAGCCCACGGGGTTTGTGCTCCTGGGCTGAGATTTGGGTCATTTGTCCTTGGTGCCCAGCTGGAGCAGGAATTGTTTTGTCTCCCTGCTCTGTGCACAGAGCTCACCATCCCATAATAGGAAGCACAGACCCACACACCAAAGCAGCACAGAATGTGAAAATATAAAAGCCAAACCCTGAGGCATCACTTCCTCTATTTATTTATTCTAAGTATCTATGAAGAATAGGTAGATATTATATACCTAATAATAGGTATTTAATAACAGATAAGTATTAAACAATAGTAAACAAATATCAATAGAAACATCCAGTAATAAACATCTAACAGCAGATAAATATCCAACAGGAAAGAAATATCTAACACGAGATAAATATCTAATGACAGTAAATATCCCAATTCCTCATGTTTTGGGGGAAACTTAGTCACATTCCCAGCACTGCCCATGTCCCCAAGTGCCACATCCACAGGGTGTTTAACCCCTCTGGGATGGGGACAAATGTTCCCAGGAAAGAATTTTCCCATTATTCAGCCTAAACTTTCCCTGGAACAACTTTGAGGCAGTTTTGTTGCTTAAGGGGCTCAAATGCTTGGTGTGTTGTGAGAGTTATGTGTGAGTTACACATGAGTTACATGGGAATTACATAGAATTACATGGGAATTACATGGGAATTACACGTGGGTTCCTTGCAAGTTACAGATGAGTTACGCGGGAATGAATTGGGAATTACTTGGGAATTACATGGGAAGTACATTGGGAATTACATGGGAATTATATGTCAATTCCTTGTGAGTTACACATGATTTACATGGAAATTATATGGGAATTACTTGGGAGATTAATGGATTTTTTTTTTTTTGCAATGGGCTCAAATGGTTGTTTTATGTGGAGAGTTAGGTGAGAATTACTAGTGAGTTCCTTGCAAGTTACAGATGAGTTAAGTGGGAATGAATTGGGAATTACTTGGGAATTACGTGGGAATTACATTGGGAATTACATGGGAATTATATGTCAGTTCCTTGTGAGTTACACATGATTTACATGGAAATTATATGGGAATTACTTGGGAGATTAATGGGATTTTTTTTTTTTTGCAATGGGCTCAAATGGTTGTTTATATGGAGAGTTAGGTGAGAATGACTAGTGAGTTCCTTGTGAGCTACACATGAGTTAAGTGGGAATTAATTGGGAATTACTCGGGATCTTGGGATTTACATGTGAGTTCCTTGCAAGTTACATGGGAGTTACTTGAGGGATTAATGGGAATTTTTTTTTTTTTTTTTGCCAAAAGCTCAAACAATTGTTTTGTCTGGAGAGTTACATGAGAGTTACACACAAGTTACATGGGAATTAATTGGGAATTACTTGGGATTTACATATGAATTCCTTGTGAGTTACACGAGTTACATGGGACATTAATGAGAAGCCTTTTTTTTGGCAAGGTGCTGAAATGGTTGTTTTGTCTGGATAGTAACATGAGAGTTACTTGTGAGTTCCCTGTGAGTTACGCAAGAGTTACATGGAAGTTACTTGGGAGATTAATGGCAATCCTTTTTTTGCCAGTGGGCTCCGTGGTTCTTTTGCCCTGAGAGTTAACTCTGTTAACTTGTCAACACATGAGTTACACGGGAGTTTTGTTTTGTTTTTTTTGCCAAGAGGTTCATTGTATGGTTTGTCATGGGAGTTAAATGTGAGTTACACAAGAGTTACACAGGAGTTACTTGTGACTCACCCCAGCTTTTGCCAAAGGCCGCAGCGGGTTGGATTGTCACGTGTATTCCATGTGAATTCAATGTCAATTCCATGTGAATTCCACGTAAATTCCTTGTGAACTCCACAGGAGTTCCCGTTTCTTGGCCAGAAGCGCAGATCGTTGATTTATTTATTTACTTTTCTCCCTGTCCGCCAGCGGAACCTCACTCCCCTCACAAAATAACGACGCGGCTCCTTTAAGACGCGCCCTCACTCTGGCCCCGCCCCTCAGCGCGCGGGTGGGGGCGTGGCTTGGCGAGACGGAAAGCGCCGGGATTGATCGACAGCGCCGCTGCCCAATCAGATGCCAGAGAGCGAGGCGGGGGCGGGGCTTCCGGCGGGGCTGCTGAGGCGGCGGCGTTCGGAGGCAGCGGGAGCGGGGCCGCCATGATCAAGAAGTTCGATAAAAAGGACGAGGAGTCCGGTACGGGGGGGCTGGCGGTGAGGGGAGCGATGCTGGGGCCAGGAGGGGGCTGAGGAGACAGCGGGGGTTGAGGTGAGGGGTGCGTGGAGGTGAGGGAGCTGAGGGAGGTGCTGAGCTGAGGGGGATGCTGAGGTGAGGGAGGTGCTGAGCTGAGGGAGATGCTGAGGGAGATGCTGAGGTGAGGGAGATGCTGAGGGAAATGCTGAGGTGAGGGAGATGCTGAGGTGAGGGAGATGCTGAGGGATATGCTGAGGTGAGGGAGATGCTGAGGTGAGGGAGATGCTGAGGGATATGCTGAGGTGAGGGAGATGCTGAGGTGAGGGAGATGCTGAGGGATATGCTGAGGTGAGGGAGATGCTGAGGTGAGGGAGGTGCTGAGGGAGGTGCTGAGGTGAAATAGAATTCCCAGAGCAGCCGTGGCTGCCCCTGGATCCCTGCAAGTGTCCCAGGCCAGGCTGGAGGAGCTGGGGTAGTGGAAGGTGTCCCTGCTGATGACGGGAGGTGGAAGTGAATGGTCCTTAAATCTCCTTCCAGCCCATCCCGTGGTTCTGTGGTCTCTCATCTCTCACAGCTCATGGGGTGTTTGTGTTTCAGCTGTAGGAACTGACTGACAAAGTATTTCTCCCCTCTGGTGACAAATCTAAAGGAGCTGGGGTCTGCTTGCTCTCCCTTTTTACACAGCCGAATTTTAGAGAGGATTTTATCCCTGTCTCTGCTCAGTGCAGATGTTTCATCCCTCAAAAAAAGGAGACTTGATTACATATATTTATATAATAAACCCTATATAATAGAATTATTTATATAATAAATATTATTATATATTATATAATATATATTATATATATATAATAACCCTATATAATTCTATAACAAACCCTATATAATAGCCCTAACTCTGAATGCTGGGCTGATGTATGTAAAGAACAGAAACTTCCTCTTTTTAGTCATTTTGCTGCACAAAGCAACATCCAAAAGGCTTCAGAGAAGCCTCTCCAGACCTTCTCTGTCTGGGCTGTGTCTGCACATCTGGAATTCACAGCAGGGACTTCAGGAAACCTCTGGCCCCATCTCCCATAAAATCCTGGAATGTCCAAGGCCAGGCTGGACAGAGCTTGGAGCACCCTGGTGTTGGTTTTTGGGTTTTTTTCCTATTTTTGTTAAGGTTGGGATTGAAGTGTTAGAGATAGAATTCTGTGTTTAGGTTTAGATGTTTGTTATTTTTTATTTATCTTATAAGATGTGAGTTTTATAGTACTTAGTTAATAAGTTATAAAATGGTTAATTATTTTTATATAAGGTTTTTTAAGGTTAAACTATTTCATTAAGAAATTATATTTCAATTATTTTTACTTTTAATTTAATACCTAATTATTTGGGGTTTGTAACATGGACTTTTTTAATTACAAAGCATTATTTAAACTTATGAAGAAGAAGGAAGAAGAGGGTAGAGAAGGAGGGTTAGTTCTAAAATTTTAAATTTTGTTTTATATGTATGATATATAATTTATGTAATTATTTATTATACAATATTACAATATAATTTATATATTATATATATTATATTATATTAATTATATTTATTATATTATATTTATTATATTATGTTTATTATATTATATTATAATGTATTTTATTATAATGTATATTTTTATAATTGATATAATTATATATAATTTTTACTTAGTTATACTACATACTTCTAATTAAACTCTACACTTTTACTCTTAGTTTTATTAATTAATGTTGGAAATTTTCTCTGTGGTTTTAGGTTAGATGTAGAGCTCTCCTGGGGGTTAGAGTTTGTAAGCACAGAAAATTTAAAATGCTCAGTATTTATGACTCCAGCATCCTGGGGCAGTGGGAGGTGTCCCTGGGCAGTGCCTTCCAAAGGGCTGGAATTTAAATCCATTTTCCTACAACAACTGATGCTGCCTTGAATTTTTCTGTGCTGCTGCTCTGAGCTCCAAATGAGCCCAGCTGGTCTTGAGCTGGTTTCATTTTCAATTTCCTTCTGCTTGGGCTGTGAGAACTGGGGAATAAATGAGCTGGAAATGAGGAATTGCTGCCTGGGAGGAGAGGAGCAGGAGCAAAGGTGCCTGGGGGGGTTTATGTGGCTGAAAAGTGCTTTCAGTCCTGTTTCATGGCCTGGGCAGCATCTCTGGGGTTGATGCCTTCAGTGCTTTTGGTGCCTGAAGGAATAAAAACAGGTGGATTAGGGAATTATATATTTATAATAATGATATTTTATTTAAAAGAATATATAATATGTAATATGTAATGTGATATAATATAATATAAACAGGTGGATTAGGAAATTATATATTTATAATTATGGTATTTTATTTAAAAGAATATAATATAATATAATATAATATAATATAATATAATTATAATATAATATAATATAATATAATATAATATAATATAATAAATATAATATAAATAATATAATATAATATAATATAAACAGGTGGATTACAAAATTATATTTATAATTATAATATTTTATTTAAAAGAATATATATATATATAGTATATAATATATAATATGTAATGTAATATATATAATATATAATATAAACAGGTGGATTAGGAAATGATATATTCATAATGATAATTATAATGAAATTAGGAAAGTGGAAAAAGAAAATAGTTTTAAGTAAAGGACATTTAGGTATTAAAAGGTATTAAAAATATTAGTTATATGAAAGATATTCAATAAAAGGTAATAAAACGTATTAAAGGTGTTTGGAATAGCAAACCATTTTCTTCCTCTCAAGTTTTTGGGCTTTTTTTACCTTTATTCTTTCTGTAACTCTGAATTTATCCCTTAAGAAAGTGGATTCAGAGCTGTTGATGGCCAACATCAGCTATTCAAAGAGAAATGTCACTGTTTTCAGCTGGTTTTGGTAAATTTTGGGGCTGTTCCTGCATGTTCAGACCAGCTGGGGTGTGAAGAATTCATTTCCACAACTGAGAGGTTTCTTTTCCCTCAGGCAGCGGCTCCAACCCTTTCCAGCATCTGGAGAAGAGTGCTGTGCTTCAGGAGGTAGGGAGATCACAGGAGAATGCTGTGTGATCCATCATCTGCTCCTTCAGCAAGTGGTGCACCATGACTGGGGGAAATCTGCATGCCTAAAGTCATAGAATTCATTGAAAACCACACAAAGTGTCAATAAATTCATTTTATCTACAGTTCATGAGGGGTTTTTTAGGGTAATTAGGTGACACGTGGCTTCTGCCTCCCATATGGACATGTGGCATCTCAGGAGGCTCTTCCTGAAGAAAAACATGGTTTATTTTGAGGCATTTTTGCCAGTTCCAGATGGCAAATTGAGTTGTTTGTGCTTTGTTCAGATTGCTGCAAACGAAAGATGAAGAACACATTCTCTGAGACTCATTTTAATACAAATAAAATTACATGTTGCCCAGCTAGAAACAGATTAATTTAATTTTGAACACATTCTTTGAGACTCATATTTAATACAAATAAAAATTACATGTTGCCCAGCTAGAAACAGATTCATTGAATTTTGAACACATTCTCTGAGATACATATAAATAAAAATTGCAAGCTACTCTGCTGGAAACAGATTCATTGAATTTTGAACACATTCTCTGAAACTCATATTTAATACAAATTAAAACTACAAACTGCTTGGCTGGAAACAGATTCATTGAAGTTTGAGCACATTCTCTGAGATACGTATTTAATATAAATAAAATTTACAAGCTGCTCTGCTGGAAACAGATTCATTGGATTTTGAACACATTCTTTGAAACTCATATTTAATACAAATTAAAAAGTACAAACTGCTTGGCTGGAAACAGATTCATTGAATTTTGAACACATTCTCTGACATTCATATTTAATACAAATAAAAATTACATGTTGCCCAGCTAGAAACAGATTCATTGAATTTTGAACACATTCTCTGAGATACATATTTAATATAAATAAAAATTACAGGCTGCTCTGCTAGAAACAGATTCATTGAATTTTGAGCACATTCTTTGAAACTCATATTTAATACAAATTAAAAAGTACAAACTGCTTGGCTGGAAACAGATTCATTGAATTTTGAACACATTCTCTGAGATACATATTTAATATAAATAAAAATTACAATTTCTGCTCTGCTGGAAACAGATTCATTGCATTTTGAACACATTTTCTGAGACTCATATTTAATATAAATAAAAATTACAATTTCTGCTCTGCTGGAAACAGATTCATTGCATTTTGAACACATTCTCAGACACATTTAATACAAATAAAAATTACATGTTGCCCAGCTGGAAACAGATTCATTGAATTTTAATGTTGAAAGAGAAATAATTATTGTTGGGATCTATTCAAGCAGAATTTGTTTCATGTCCAGGCACGGCTCTTCAATGAGACCCCAATAAACCCACGAAGATGCCTCCACATCCTTACCAAGATCCTGTACCTGCTGAACCAGGTAACTGGTAGGATTTCTCTCCATCCAGAACGAATTTGAATAATATTTTAGTGGCAAATATTTAATATTTTTAGTGGGAATTGAATATTTTTCTTTGGGAACCTTCCATCCCTGCGGAGGGCATTTAGAGCAGAGAATTGTGCATTCCCTGGGAAGGAAAGGATGGTTTCTTCTAGGGGAAGGTCTCCAGGGAAGGATTCCTGGTGTGTGGGAGGGCATTAGAAAAGGAGCTGGATTTTAATTCCTGCTTTTCCTCTCTGCTGATTGCAGGGTGAACACTTTGGAACCATGGAAGCCACGGAAGCGTTTTTTGCCATGACCAGGTTGTTTCAGTCCAATGATGTAAGAACCTGGTGGATTTTGCCTCTCCCTGCTTCTGTCTGGGCTTGCAGGAGCTGCCAAACCCTTGGAATTTGGGATGTGGGAGGAAGCACTGCACAGGAGGAGCTCCTGCTTTGGAAATGAAGGACTGGATAATAATATGTGGTTGTTCTGTGGGCTCTGAGTTAATTAATGACTGCTGTAAAAGTGGGGATGATAACAAAGCCTGGTTTACAAAGCAGTGGCACTTGGTGGTTGTTGCTTCCCCTTGCAAATCGCCATCTGCTTAGTTGAAAATAGAATTCTCTGCCTGCCTGCAGATCAAAGCTGCTGTTCCTCAGAACGTGCATCAGCCTTGATGGCATTGAGGCAAGGGATGAGAACACCCTAAAAAACATAGGATGGTTTGGGAATTGAGTTTGGGAATTCAGCTTTGGGCTCAGCAGAGTGTAAAGTCCTTCTGTGATCTCTTCTGCAGAGTGTGGGAGCTCAGAGCAGTGGGTTTCATGGCATGGGGCTCATTCATTTTAATTAAAAAGGGTTTGCTCGTTAGAGATTTGTCCAAGGAAGGTGTAGCTGTTCAAAGATGTCATAACATTTTTGGAAGTGCAGTGTGTTTGAAGTGTTTGCCATATCCACATTACAAAGGAAAGGATTTTTTACAATAGAAAGTTAATTGTTTTCAAATACTTTATGTCAACACTCCACGTGTGTTTCCTTTTTCTTTTTACAATAACAAAGTTATTTTCAAAGCTTTTAACTGAAAATTGTGAGGCTTCTGAGTACAGATATGCTGCATCACTTCTTTGATAATTATAATGAATTTTTGTGTTAGTTCCAATCATTTTACAAAATATTGATGTCTTCCTCTTCTGATTTGTTTGATGTCAGGGAGTTTGGCTCTTATCCAGGGGTCAAATGTAGTTCTACACTTTTAACTTTGAGTTGAAAACAATGTGTTTTGTTTAAAAGCTTATTTTCCTTTCAAAAAATAAACTTTTAAAGATGAACATTTATCTTTCAAAAAGCTAAATGCTCATTTATCTTTTAAAACTTCTAATTACCATTGAGTTTAATCTTTTTCTTCCCATTTCCACAGCAAACCCTCAGAAGAATGTGTTACCTGACAATCAAAGAGATGGCAAATATCTCTGAGGATGTCATCATTGTCACCAGCAGGTGGGACACCCTCTAGAACCCGGGAAAAAGGATTTTTCCCCTCTCTGGAAAAGGGGCTGCAGCTCCCTGGCTTTGGTTGAGCTGCTACAGTGTTGAGGTTTTATAGGGCTACAGCAGTTCTGTGATACACAGTCTGTGCCACCCTCTGAAATGTTATTTTGTTCCCACTCTCTGGGAGAATTCAGTTTATCAAGTGGTTGTTACTTTGTTTTCTTGTGGTTTAGGGTGTTGGGGGTTTTTTAATTCCTGTTTTGTCAGAGCTTAGGCTGGGACTTTGCAGTCAGAGCAATTAAAGAAAAGCAGAGCAAAGCCCAGTTCATTCTGAACTGAACTCTTTTAATTTTTTAAGAGTGAACTCTTAATTTTTTGACTGCAAAAATAGACATTGCAGCTGTTGCAAGAGCAAAAATTGCATCTGTTGTTGGATTGCTGAACAGCTTTAGAAATACATAAAATAAGCCAAACTGAACTTTGCTCACTGTTTCTAAATCAAAATTGCATGTGGAACAAGCAGCAGCACCAAGAAACAGAATGAGCTGAACAAACCAGGCCATGGCAAAACAATTCAAGGGGTTGTGCATTTATAGCTGAGGTTTTGCTGTTGATAAATCTCAAATGAAGCTGATTCTGAGGAGGCTGTTCCTGAGCTGAGGCAGAGCAGCTGCTGAGGTGGCTGTCACAGCAGCCCCGTGAGGGTGGGGATGCTCAGGAGGTGCTGACAGGATGTTTGCTGCTTTCAGTCTCACCAAAGACATGACAGGGAAGGAGGATGTCTATCGAGGCCCGGCCGTCCGAGCTCTGTGCAGGATCACTGATGTGAGTACGCACTGGGGCACGGGGGGAGCTCGTGAGCGCTTTCAAATCCCAAACTGCCCTCTTGATCCTAAAGCTGCCCTCTTGATCCTAAAGCTGCCCTCTTGATCCTAAAGCTGCCCTCTTGATCCTAAAACTGCCCTCTTGATCCTAAAGCTGCCCTCTTGTAGGGTGCACTTTACAGCAGTGCTGGGACTGCTGCTTTGTGGGGGCTGCTCAGTGCCCTGTGCAGTTTCCAGCAGCTCTGGGACACTGGGGCACTGGGAATGTGCAGCTGGAAGATTTGGAAGCTCCTTTCTGAGCTGAAATTGCTCTGCTCGATTCCTTGTGCAATCTCCAAGAGAAATATTGGGCTGGAGCACTGTGAATATGCAGTTGGAAGTTTGGGACCTCCAGTTTCTACCTGAGATTTGTCTTCTTCATGCCCAGTGCAATTTCCAGGAGCTCTGTGACACTGGGGCACTGGGAATGTGCAGCTGGAAGGTTTGGAAGCTCCAGTTTCTATCTGAGATTGGTCTTCTTGATGCCCAGTGCAATTTCTAGGAGAAATGTAGTGCTGGAGCACTGGCAATGTGCAGCTGGAAGGTTTGGAAGCTCCAGTGTCTGTTTGGGATTGTTCTGCTCAATTCTCTGTGCCATTTCCATGAGCAATGTGGTGCTGGAGCACTGGGAATGTGCAGCTGGAAAATGGGGAAGTTTCAGTTTCTGATGTGAGATGGCTGCACTCAATTCTCTGTGCAATTTCCAGGAGCTCTGGGACACTGGAGCACTGGGAACGTGCAGCTGAAAGGTTTGGGAGCTCCAGTTTTTATCTGGGATTGCTCCACTCAATGCCCTGTGCAATTTCCATGAGCTCTGCGGGGCTGCAGCACTGGGAATGTGCAGCTGGAAGGTTTGGGAGCTCCAGTGTCTATTTGGGATTGTTCTGCTCAATGCCCAGTGCAATTTCCATGAGCAATGTGGGGCTGGAGCACTGGGAATGTGCAGCTGGAAAATTTGGAAGTTTCAGTTTCTGATCTGAGATTGTTGCACTCAATTCTCTGTGCAATTTCCAGGAGCTCTAGGACACTGGAGCACTGGGAATGTGCAGCTGAAATATTTGGGAGCTCCAGTTTCCATCTGAGATTGTTGCACTCAATGCCCTGTGCAGTTTCCAAAAGAAATGTGGTGCTGGAGTGCTGAGAATGTGCAGCTGGAAAATTTGGAAGTTTCAGTTTCTGATGTGAGATGGCTGCACTCAATGCCCTGTGCAATTTCCAGGAAAAATGCGGGGTTGCAGCACTGGCAATGTGCAGCTGGAAGGTTTGGGAGCTCCAGTGTCTATTTGGGATTGTTCTGCTCAATGCTCTGTGCCATTTCCATGAGCAATGTGGGACTGCAGCACTGGGAATGTGTAGCTGGAAGGTTTGGGAGCTCCAGTTTCTCTCTGGGGTTGCTTTGCTTGATGCCCTCTGCAGTTTCCAAGAGAAATGTGGGGCTGGAGCACTGGAATGTGCAGCTGGAAGGTTTGGGAGCTCCAGTTTCCATCTGAGCTTGTTGCACTCAATTCTCTGTGCAATTTCCAGGAGCAATGTGACACTGGAGCACTGGAATGTGCAGCTGGAAGGTTTGGAAGCTCCAGTGTCTATTTGGGATTGTTCTGCTCAATGCTCTGTGCAATTTCCAGGAGCTCTGGGACACTGGAGCTCTGGAATGTGCAGCTGGAAGGTTTGGGAGCTCCAGTTTCTCTCTGGGGTCGCTCTGCTGGTGACTTTGTCACTGACCCTTCAGGACCAAGCAGCTCAAACCCAGCTCTATCTTGCAGAATTAACTCAAGATTTTTGCTGAGGGTCCTTTGAATGTGAATTTTTGCTTTCTGCTGCTTTTATCCCCTCCTTCCCAAGCATCCACACTTCCCTTTTTCCCTGTTTTCCCTTTGCCAGGGTACAATGCTCCAGGCCATTGAGAGGTACATGAAACAGGCCATTGTGGACAAGGTCCCTGGCGTGTCCAGCTCTGCACTCGTGTCTTCCTTGGTAAGTAAAGCAGAAGATTTTTGTGAATCTGGTGTTTTGTCAGGCTGGGAAGCTGAGTCTGCTGTGCTTGTTTTTATTTTTTTTCTCTGAGATGTTTCTTCATCTCACTGGAAAATAAGAAAAGAACAATTTCCTTTCTCTCCTCCAGTTCCTTTCTTACATTTGGTTACATCAATCATAATAATTTCTAGTGCAGCCTAGTGCAAAATGCTCAGATTTCTGCAGTCAGTGTAAAACATGAATTTATCTGGGGAGGGGCCATGAAATCCCCTGCTGAAACTGCAATTCAGGATTATTTCTGCTAGTAGACACCAGGAGAGCAAGAGGAAGAAATCCACTCTGATTTCCTCACCCTTTTTGAGGAGAAAAGTCTGGGAAAGATCTCATTTTATTAATGCAAGTGGAGCATGGTAATTTGAGGCTGAGGTGGAGGGAAATCCACAGTTTATAGGGGTGTGGGATAAAGAGTGGCTGTGGAACTGCTGTGAGCTTGTCTCCAATCTCAATTTTTGTGCAGCACATGATGAAGATCAGCTATGACGTGGTCAAAAGGTGGATCAATGAAGCTCAGGAAGCAGCTTCCAGTGACAACATCATGGTACAGGTGTGTTTGAGGGTGGCTGTCCCTAAAAATGCTGGGGGGGCTTAGTGGCATTCTGGAGTTCTGAAGAAAACTTCAGAAAAAAAAAATCTTCTTTTTCTTTAATCTTTTAAAAGCAAAAATTGGGATTTTTGGGAAACAACTTGACAGTTTCAAAAAATTAATGAATTTTTCCATGATGCCAAGACAAGATTGTTAATTAAGAGCTGGCTCTGGAGTTCTCTTCCCTTTTTCCTCCTAAATTTCTGGGAGCTGGAATGCTGCTGCCTGTCCCACAGTGCTTCTTGCAGAAGGGATTTGAATCTGAGTGCTCTCTTCCCTTTTTCCTCCTAAATTTCTGGGAGCTGGAATGCTGCTGCCTGTCCCACAGTGCTTCTTGCAGAAGGGATTTGAATCTGAGTGCTCAAAAAGTGGGAAATTATCTCACTGCTTCCCAATGAGCATCTCTTGGCCTTCAGAAAATGTGCCAGATGCAAAAGATGAACCCAAATATCAGCAAGATCTCCACAAGAGCAAAATTTTTGCCCAGATGTTCCAGACATCTGTGGAGATGGAATTATTCTGTGTGTTCAGAATATGGGATTATTCTGTGTGTTCAGAATATGGGATTATTCTGATAATGTTCAGAATATGGGATTGTTCTGATAATGTTCAGAATATGGGATTGTTCTGTGTGTTCAGAATATGGGATTGTTCTGTGTGTTCAGAATATGGGATTGTTCTGATAATGTTCAGAATATGGGATTATTCTGATAATGTTCAGAATATGGGATTATTCTGTGTGTTCAGAATATGGGATTGTTCTGTGTGTTCAGAATATGGGATTGTTCTGATAATGTTCAGAATATGGAATTATTCTGTGTGTTCAGAATATGGAATTATTCTGTGTGTTCAGAATATGGGATTGTTCTGATAATGTTCAGAATATGGAATTATTCTGTGTGTTCAGAATATGGGATTGTTCTGATAATGTTCAGAATATGGGATGTTCGTGTGTTCAGAATATGGGATTGTTCTGATAATGTTCAGAATATGGAATTATTCTGTGTGTTCAGAATATGGAATTATTCTGTGTGTTCAGAATATGGGATTGTTCTGATAATGTTCAGAATATGGAATTATTCTGTGTGTTCAGAATATGGGATTGTTCTGATAATGTTCAGAATATGGGATTGTTCTGTGTGTTCAGAATATGGGATTGTTCTGATAATGTTCAGAATATGGGATTATTCTGATAACGTTCAGAATATGGGATTATTCTGATCATATTCAGAATATGGGATTATTCTGATAATGTTCAGAATATGGGATTATTCTGTGTGTTCAGAATATGGGATTATTCTGATAATGTTCCGAATATGAGATTATTCTGATAATGTTCAGAATATGGGATTGTTCTGATAATGTTCAGAATATGGGATTGTTCTGATAATGTTCAGAATATGGGATTATTCTGATAGTGTTCAGAATATGGGATTGTTCTGATAATGTTCAGAATATGGGATTGTTCTGATAATGTTCAGAATATGGGATTATTCTGATAATGTTCAGAATATGGGATTGTTCTGTCTGTTGCAGACTCAGGATCAGGAAAAATCCATACAATCAGCTTTGTTCTTGCCCACTTAGCAGCTTCATTAAGCCTTGCAGTAAATCAGTTTTATGGGAGGAAAAGAAACCCCAAAATAACTTGACAAGGAACTAGAAATGTCCCTTTGTGCTTCCATCAAAAAGGCCTCAAGGATTTTTGTGAGGTCAGCTGTCTCTTCAAGGCCTTGGGATATCCTGGATGTGGAGTTCATTAGAAGTGCAGGAATTACTGTGCAAATGTAAAACCTTTTGAAGTTCTGAGATTTTATTGGGGAAAAAAAAGGAAATAGATTAACTTTGTGGCTCTTTGGATCTTCAGGAATAGTTGAGAGTGGACAGAAAGGGCAAGGAAACGTTGCAGATCTTTGCAACTTGTCAGGAATCTCAGCTGAGTTGAGGTTAGAAGGGATTTCTGCCAGGGAAGGACAATAATCACCCCTCTTTTGCTGTTGTGATGTGGATTTTCCTGCTGTACTCAGTGCCTGCCCCTCTGTTTCCCATCCCATAGTATCATGCTTTGGGGCTGCTCTATCACCTTAGGAAAAACGACCGCCTGGCTGTGTCCAAGATGCTGAACAAATTCACCAAATCTGGCCTGAAGTCCCAGTTTGCCTACTGCATGCTGATCAGGATTGCCAGCAAACTCCTCAGGGAGTCTGAAGAGGGGTAAGTGAGAGGCAGGACTGAAATCCCACAAATGAAATAAGGGTTTGGAAACAGCTTGTAGTGTTTGTGGAAATCTCCACAGAGACTGAACTGTGGTGCTGGGATAATGCAGAGACTCAATCTTAAAGGGGTTTTCCAGCCAAAAGACCCTGGGATTGTTGTGTGTGTAGCCATGAAAGCCTTGGGCTTGATCTTAAAGGGGATTTTCCAACCAAAAAGATCCTGGGATTGTTGTGTTTGTAGGCATGGAAGTCTTGGACTCAATCTTAAATGGGTTTTCCAACCTAAAAGATCCTGGGATTGTTGTGTTTCTGGCCATGAAAGTCTTGGTTCAAAGGGTTTTTCCAGTATAAAAGATATTGGGATTGTTGTGTTTGTAGCCATAAAGGCTTGGACTTGATCTTAAAGGGATTTTCCCATCCTAAAACCCTGGGATTGTTGTGTTTGTAGCCGTGAAAGACTTGGATTCAAAGTGTTTTTCCAGCCTAAAAGATTCTGGGATTGTTGTGTTTGTGGCCTTGAAAATCTTGGATTCAAAGGGTTTTTTCCAGCATAAAAGATCTTGGGATTGTTGTGTTTGTAGCCATGAAAGGCTGGAAAAACCCTCTGAATCCAAGACTAAAAGATCCTGGGATTGTTGTGTGTGTAGCCATGAAAGACTTGGACTCGATCTTAAGGACTTTTTCCAGCCTAAAATCCTGGGGTTGTTGTGTTTGTGGCCATGAAAGTCTTGGGCTTGATCTTAAGGGGTTTTTCCAACCTGAAAGACCCTGGGATTGTGTGTTTGTAGCCATGAAAGTCTTGGATTCAAAGGCTTTTTCCATCATAAAAGATCCTGGGATTGTTTTATTTGTAGCCATGAAAGCCTTGGACTTGATCTTAAAGGGTTTTTCCAGCCTGAAATCCTGGGATTCTTCTTTTGTAGCCATGAACGTTTTGGGCTCAATCTTAAATAGGCTTTTCCAACCTAAAAGATCCTTGAATTGTGTTTATAGGCATGAAAGTCTTGGACTCAGTCTTAAAGGGATTTTCCCATCCTAAAACCCTGGGATTGTTGTGTTTGTAGCCACAAATGTCTTGGATTCAAAGGATTTCTAAAAAATCCTGGGATTGTTGTGTTTGTAGCCATGAAAATTTTGGATTCAGAGGCATTTTTCCAACCTAAAAGATTCTGGGATTTTTGTGTTTGTGGCCTTGAAAGTCTTGGACTTATCTTAAGGGGTTTTTCCAGCCTGAAATCTTGGAATTCTTCTTTTGTAACCATGAAAGTTTTGGACTCAATCTTAAATTGGGTTTTTCCATCCTAAAAGACCCTGGGATTGTTGTGTGTGTAGCCACCAATGTCTTGGATTCAAAGGATTTTTCCATCCTGAAAGATCCTGGGATTGTTGTGTTTGTGGCCTTGAAAATCTTGGACTCAAAGGGGTTTTCCAGCATAAAAGGTCTTGAGATTGTTGTATTTGTAGCCATGAAAGGTTTGGACTTGATCTTAAGGGGTTTCTCCAGCCTGAAATCCTGGGATTCTTCTTCTGTAGCCATGAAAATTTTGGACTCAATCTTAAATGGGTTTTTCCATCCTAAAAGATCCTGGAATTGTTGTGTTTATAGGCATGAAAGTCTTGGATTCAAAGGGTTTTTCCAACCTAAAAGGTCTTGAGATTGTTATGTTTGTAGCCATAAAGACTTGGACTTGATCTTAAAGGGATTTTCCCATCCTAAAACCCTGGATTGCTGTGTTTGTGGCCTTGAAAGTTTTGGATTCAAAGGGTTTTTCCAGCATAAAAGGTCTTGGGATTGTTGTGTTTGTGGCCATGAAGGCTTGGATTCGATCTTAAAGGGTTTTCCCAGCCTAAAATCCTGGGATTCTTCTTTTGTAACCGTTAAAGTTTTGGACTCAAATGGGTTTTTCCAACCTAAAAGATCCTGGAATTGTGTTTATAGGCATGAAAGTCTTGGACTCAATCTTAAAGGGATTTTCCCATCCTAAAACCCTGGGATTGTTGTGTTTGTAGGCACGAAAGTCTTGGATCCAAAGGGTTTTTCCAGCCTAAAAGACCCTGGCATTGTTGTGTTTGTAGGCACGAAAGTCCCCTGTTTGACTTCATCGAGAGCTGCCTGAGGAACAAGCACGAGATGGTGATTTATGAGGCTGCCTCTGCCATCATCCACCTGCCCAACTGCACTGCCAGGGAGCTGGCACCTGCTGTGTCAGGTTGGTCACAGCCCTTTGTACCCCTGAAACAGCTGAAATAAAGACATTTAGAGAAAATCCAGCAGAATTATAGTACCCAAACCCTGATTTTCTGGTAATTTGGGGTTAAAAGTCTTTTATTCCTAAGTGAAAGGGCTTTTGGATGAGATCCCTTTTCCATCCAGAGGTTTAGATAAATGGCATTAGAGGTGATGCTTGTCCTTATCCAGGTGCAGGAATTTGGGATGGGAGGAAATCATGGAATGGTTGGGGTTGGAAGGGACCTTAAAGATCACCCAGTGCCATGGCAGGGACACTTTCCACTGTCCCAGTGTGCTCCAAGCCCTGTCCAGCCTGGCCTTGGACATTTCCAGGGATGGAACAGCCACAGATTCTCTGGGAAAAGCCTCCTGCAGCTGGAATATAGAACTGGAATGTAGAGATAACCAAGCCACCCCCTGTCATTGGCAGTGGGATAAAACCCAGGAATTTATTTCTAACCTGTGTGATAAATTATACATGAATGTTTAGCAGTGTGTAGTTGGAGATATATTAGACATTCTACTCTATTTCCTTTCTTTGAAAGAGACCATATCTTTGTTTTTTAGTTGTTTATTTTCTTTCCCAGTGTTGCAGCTTTTCTGCAGTTCTCCCAAACCCGTCCTGCGCTACGCGGCCGTGAGGACCCTCAATAAAGTGAGTGCTTCAAAACCTACAAAAAGCTTCATTCTCTGAGATCAGAGCCAGCCAGCAGTGCCTAAGGATGGGTGTGTTACCTCAAGCAGAGCAGCTGCCCTTGGGATGACTTTATTTGGAATTATTCCATGCTGGAGAATTGGCTTTTCCATGCCAGCTCTCCTGGTGGGACAGAAATCTTTCCTGTGTTCAGGCTGTGTTTGCTCATTTTGGGACCACAGGGATAGAACAAGCTGTAGTTTGATAATCTGTGAGCTTTCAGCTGGATATTTAATATTACAAAATCCACTTGAAGGAGATATTCTGAATTCAGAGCTATACAACAGCAAAAATTTGAGACTCAAACCCACAAGCTGTAACTTAAAATCCTTTTAAAACACTGCAACCAAACCCCCTGAGCTCTTGCTTGCATCCAGCGCTTTGAACTGCAGGATGCTACACCTCCTGCATCATTTTGGAATTGCATTCCTTGCAGGTGGCCATGAAACATCCATCTGCAGTGACTGCCTGCAACCTGGACCTGGAGAACCTCATCACAGACTCCAACAGGAGCATCGCCACGCTGGCCATCACCACACTGCTCAAAACTGGCAGCGAGAGCAGCGTGGACAGGCTCATGAAACAGATCTCCTCCTTCGTGTCAGAAATCTCAGATGAGTTTAAGGTGTGCCACTGGAGGCCTCTGCTCTTTCCAGCTGCAGGTTTTTCTCCCATTCTTGTTTTGTTTTAAGCTTTTGCTGTCTGTCAATGCTTTGATGGTTTAGTCTGGCAGGGCAAAATTCAGAATTTCCTTTTCAGCTTAATTATCTTTGTCTGCCTTCCTCCCACCACTCCAAGGAAGGAAAAATATCATTTGGTGGATTCCTGGCTCCTGTGCAATATCCTGCAAATCCTGTACTTCCTTCTGGTTGTGTTAGAGAGGAGGAAGGATTTTACGTGAGTTTAGGAGGAAGGATTTTAAGTGAGTTTATATCACATCAGTCTTGATGCATAGTTAGGAAACTGTGTTCATTATGAATTTCTACCTAATTTGTAAGATTTGTAGTGACTAATCTAGTTTGGAAACTGTGTTCATTATTAATTTCTACCTAACTTGTAGGTTTTCTAGTGACTAATCTGGTAAGAAATTGGTGCACAGTTAGGAAACTGTGTTAATGATGAATTTCTACTTAATTTGTAAGATTTGTAGTGACTAATCTGGTAAGAAATTGGTGTATAGTTTGGAAACTGTGTTAATTATGAATTTCTACCTAATTTGTAAGATTTGTAGTGACTGATCTGGTAAGAAATTGGTTCAGGATGGTTCAGTTGTACCTGTTACATTATGAGGAGCACAGCTCTGCAAAATCAGTCTGCTTCAAGTCCTTGTTTTTATGAGAAAAATAAGTAACAGACAAGTTTGAAATTGCAAAGAGTTTTAATGACAGAACATGACAAATTAAAATTGGATAAAGAAAAGGAGGGAAGGGGAAGGGGAAGGGGAAGGGGAAGGGAAGGGAAGGGAAGGGAAGGGAAGGGAAGGGAAGGGGAAGGGAAGGGAAGGGAAGGAAGGGAAGGGAAGGGAAGGGAAGGGAAGGGAAGGGAAGGGAAGGGAGGAAAGGGAGGGAGGGAGGAAGTGGCGGAAGGAGGAAAAGGAAGGAAGGAAGGAAAGAAAAGGAGGAAGGAAAAGGAAGGAAGGAAGGAAAAGGAAAGGGATGGAAAAGGAAAGGAAGAGGGAGGAAGGAAGTGGCAGAAAGAAGGAAAAGGAAGGAGAAGGAAAAGGAAGGAAGGAGAAGGAAGGAAGGACTTTGACTTAACACATTCCATCCTAAATTCCGTTTTGTTTAGCAGAGCCAGGCTTTGCACAAACCCTGAGAATCCACCACCTGATTTTTCTCCTTGTGCATGGATTTCATCACTCAGGGTGACAACCTGAGCTGAAAGGCTGTGTTTTTCCCAGGAATTGAGCCCATGAGCCACGTCCTTGTGTGTCCCCTGCAGGTGGTGGTCGTGCAGGCCATCAGTGCCCTGTGCCAGAAGTACCCTCGGAAGCACAGCGTGATGATGACCTTCCTCTCCAACATGCTCAGGGATGATGTACGTGGGGCACCTGCTCTGGGGAGGGGTTTGGGCAGGGTTTTGGCAGATTTGGACCTGCTTGGTGATGGGAAGGGTCTCTTCTGTCAGTGAGTGCACAGGGAGGTGGGGCTGAGTGATTGCAGCTCCTGCTGGGTCAGACCTGTGTGAAATGCTTGGAAATGCTGGTGCCTTGGAGTGGCTCCCTAGAGCAGAGGCTGGACAGAGTTAAAGGAATAAAACAGGGATTTATTAAAGGCCTTCAGTAGGTACAGAGGCTACCTAGAACAGAAGCTGGACAGAGTTAAAGCAATAAAGTAGGGATTTATTAAAGGCCTTCAATAGGTACCTAGAACAGAGGATGGACAGAAATAAAGGAATAAAATCAGGATTTATTAATGGTCTTTACAGGTACACCTGGTGCCTTGAGAGGCTACCTAGAACAGAGGCTGGACAAAAATAGAGCAATAAAGGAGGGATTTATTAAAGGCCTTCAATAGGTACTCCTGGTGCCTTGAGAGGCTGCCTAGAGCAGAGGCTGGACAGTGCTAAAAGAATAAAATAGGGATTTATTAAAGGCATCCATGGATACACCTTGGGCAGTGCAAGAGCCCGGCCATGGCTTCACCCAAGATGGACTCCTGGTCAGGAGTTTTCACACTTTTATAAGTTCTGGTCCATTTCCATTCTGGGGTTCATTGCCCAATTCCAGCTCCAGGTTCTGCAGTCCCAGATTGCTCTCCTCCATTCCCTGTTGTTTGCACTTTTTGGGCCTGAAGCTGCCCAAAAACCAAGGGGCCGGGAAAGGATTGTTCTGTCTGACTGAGCTGTGAGGAGAACTTGATATGAAGTTCAGAGTTACACATAATGCAGCACAGAATCTGGAAAATGGGAAATATAAAACTTAAGGCATCATTCCTTGGGCAGTCAGAAGCCTCCAGGGGGCTATACCCAAGATGAACGATGGTCACAAGTTTTCCAGACAATTAGAAGTTTGGTCCATTTACATTTCAGGGTTTAATCCTCCAATTACAGCTTCAGGTAATGAAGTTTCCAATACAAGTCACTTTTATTTATACTTTTCAGGGCCTGAGGCTGTAGGGTGTTGTTGAGTTTCAGGCCTTGAGGGATTGTTTTGCCTGACCAAAAAGTGAGGACAGTAACTAACTCTCTATATGGAGTTTGGAGTTATACCCTAAAGCAGTACAGGGTTTGAAAAACATAAAAGCTCAAATCCTAATGCTGAGGATGCTCAGAGGGCTGGGAGTGCCCTGTGAGGTCATCCAGTCCATTTTCCCCCCCCAGTTTGTACAAATGATTATTTTCTCCGTGGGAAGCAGCCAGTGAAGCATGAAGGAGCTGAGCATGGCTCCAATGCAAGGCTCAGTGTCCCGATTTCCCTTTGCCAGGGTGGCTTTGAGTACAAGAGAGCCATTGTGGATTGCATCATCAGCATCATCGAGGAGAACCCCGAGAGCAAGGAGGCGGGGCTGGCTCACCTGTGCGAGTTCATCGAGGACTGCGAGCACACCGTGCTGGCCACCAAGATCCTGCACCTGCTGGGCAAGGAGGGGCCCAGGACCCCCTGCCCCTCCAAGTACATCCGCTTCATCTTCAACAGGGTGGTGCTGGAGAACGAGGCTGTCAGGGCTGGTGAGTGCAGCTCTGGGCCTGCAGTTCTGGCTCCCTGCCTTTCCTCAAACTGGAAAGGAAATTCAAACATTTTAGAGGGTGTCCTGGTTTAGGTTAAATTTGGGAGAAAATCTCCAAAGGGGTTTCTCAAAAATCCCTTTGAGAGAGGGGAATGAGGCTGTCAGGGCTGGTGAGTGCAGCTCTGGGCCTGCAGGTCTGCCTCCTTGCCTTTCCTCAACCTGGAAAGGAAATCTGAGATAATTGTAGTAAGGTGTCTTGGTTTAGGGTAAATCTGGGAGAAAACCTCCAAAGGGGTTTCTCTAGAATCTCCAAAGGGATTTCTCTAGAAAGCAGAGTCAAGCAGCTCCACACCATGCTGGCCACCAAGATCTTGCACCTGCTGGCCAAGGAGAACCCCAAGGTGGTGCTGGAGAACAAGGCTGTGAGGGCTGTGAGAATTCCAGGCATGGAATTCTGGCTCCTTGCCTTTTCCTCAACCTGGAAATGAAATTCAAAAATTTTGGAAAGGTGTCATGGTTTAGGGTAAATCTGGGAGAAAATCTCCAAAGGGGTTTCTCAAAAACCTCTTTGAGAGAGGGGAACGAGGCTGTCAGGGCTGGTGAGTGCAGCTCCAGACCTGCAGTTCTGCCTCCTTGCCTTTTCCTCAACCTGGAAATGAAATTCAAAAATTTTAGAGGGGTGTCCTGGTTTAGGGCAAATCTGGGAGAAATTCCAAAGGGTTTCTCAAAAACCCCTTTGAGAGAGGGGAATGAGGCTGTCAGGGCTGCTGAGTGCAGCTCCAGGCCTGCAGTTCTGGCTCCTTGCCTTTCCTCAAACTGGAAATGAAATTCAAACATTTTAGAGGGGTGTCCTGGTTTAGGGCAAATCTGGGAGAAAACCTCCAGAGGGGTTCCTCTAGAATCTCCAAAGGGATTTCTCTAGAAAGCAGAGTCAAGCAGCTCCACACCGTGCTGGCCACCAAGATCTTGCACCTGCTGGCCAAGGAGGACCCCAAGGTGGTGCTGGAGAACAAGGCTGTGAGGGCTGTGAGAATTCCAGGCATGGAATTCTGGCTCCTTGCCTTTAACTCAACCTGGAAATGAAATTTGAAAATTTTAGAGGAGTGTCCTGGTTTAGGTTAAATTTGGGAGAAAATCTCCAAAGGGGTTTCTCAAAAATCCCTTTGAGAGAGGGGAACGAGGCTGTGAGGGCTGGTGAGTGCAGCTCCAGACCTGCAATTCTGGCTCCTTGCCTTTTCTCAAACTGGAAATGAAATTCAGAAATTTTAGAGGGGTGTCCTGGTTTAGGGCAAATCTGGGAGAAAACCTCCAGAGGGGTTCCTCTAGAATCTCCAAAGGCATTTCTCTAGAAAGCAGAGTCAAGCAGCTCCACACCGTGCTGGCCACCAAGATCTTGCACCTGCTGGCCAAGGAGAACCCCAAGGTGGTGCTGGAGAACAAGGCTGTGAGGGCTGTGAGAATTCCAGGCATGGAATTCTGGCTCCTTGCCTTTAACTCAACCTGGAAATGAAATTTGAAAATTTTAGAGGAGTGTCCTGGTTTAGGTTAAATTTGGGAGAAAACCTCCAAAGGGGTTTCTCAAAAACCCCTTTGAGAGAGGGGAATGAGGCTGTGAGGGCTGGTGAGTGCAGCTCCAGGCCTGCAGTTCTGGCTCCTTGCCTTTTTGTTAGAATCCCACATGCAAAGAACTCTCAAAACTTTGGGGCTGTAAGCCAAAGCTTAGAATTAAACACAAGATTTGATCTGAGACCTTAGAACAAACTTCCAAACTGAAGTGCTAAAAGCAAGAATGTGGATTTATAGTTTAGAGCAGAGGCTTGTTAAACTAAGCAAAGTTTAGACTTTTTAAAGGTTAAAATATAAAAAATAAAAGTAGTTACAGAGATAAAGAGTTTAGAATGCAGTACTGTAAGTTTGTGTGTCATAACATAATTAACTAAAAAAGCTTACACTGTAACATAAATCCATAAAACAAAATATTTAAAGATTAAGTCAAAAACACAAATCTCCTTATTAACAGTGTTTTAAAAGAACCCTTAAAAAGAATCTTGTAGCCTTCTAAACGGTACTATAACAATATAAACCAAATTCACCCTTCCTACCTATGTAAAAAATTAACCACATCATCAAGAACAATTCAAAAATCCCATCTCAAATTCCTTCCAAAGTAAATTGTCACACCTTTTTCTCAGCCTGGAAATGAAATTTGAGATAATTTTAGTAAGGAGTGTCCTGGTTTAGGACAAATTTGGGAGAAAACCTCCAAAGGGGTTTCCTGGAAAGCAGATTGAAGCAGCCTCTCCCCCAGCTGGTTTCCAGAGCTGTTAAGCTGATCTGGATCACAGAACTGTTTCCATGTAGAAATACAGGAATAGTTGAGTCATATCACTGAAAGGTTTATGGTGTGGGAGAGCTGTGCAGATTGGAAATTCAGGACTGTGAGGATGAGTTTGTGCAGAGCTTGGGCTGCTCTGACACTCCCTGTTCTCTCTGCAGCTGCTGTCAGTGCTCTGGCCAAGTTTGGGGCCCAGAATGAGAATCTGCTCCCCAGCATCCTGGTGCTGCTGCAGAGGTGAGAGGGGCTGGGGGGACACTCTGGTGGCTGCAAACAATGTCACAGCAGCTGGGCTGGCACTGGGGGACACTCTGGTGGCTGCACACAATGTCACAGCAGCTGGGCTGGCACTGGGGGGACACTCTGGTGGCTGCAAACAATGTCACAGCAGCTGGGCTGGCACTGGGGGGACACTCTGGTGGCTGCAAACAATGTCACAGCAGCTGGGCTGGCACTGGGGGACACTCTGGTGGCTGCAAACAATGTCACAGCAGCTGGGCTGGCACTGGGGGACACTCTGGTGGCTGCAAACAGTGTCACAGCAGCTGGGCTGGCACTCCCAGCTGGGGAATGGGAAATTTTTCTGTCACCTTTCCTGTGTGGCTGGGGGGAGCAGAGCCCTGCTGGTGGAAGGGAGATGGAAGGAAGGAGCACAAGGAAGTGAAGGATGGGATCAGCCATGGAAACATGAGATGGTAATTTGGTCTGAGGACATTGCTCAGGGGGTAATAAATCAGTCATTGACTGCCTTGGGTTGGAAGAGCTTGAAACTCATCCAGTGCCACCCCTGCCGCTGTGCCAGGGTGCTCCAAGCCCCATCCAGCCTGGCCTTGGATCTTCCAGGGATCCAGGGGCAGCTGCCAAGGCCTCCCCATCCTCACAGACAGGAATTTCTTGCTCACATCCAGCCTCAATCTCTTTTAGCTTGAAGTTGCTCCCCCTTGTCCTATCAGTATCTGCCCATATAAAAAGTCACCCTCCCCCTGCAGAGCTTTGTTACCCTGAGCATTTTTAACACCCTTGAAGCAAGAGAATTCCTACCCAGGTTACTCAGGAATAACATTTGTGTTTCCAGAGTTGGGTGTTCCCATGTCACACGTTCATGTTTCTTCTCAAGCCATGTGGTGTTAATGATTTGCTTGAAATTACACCAACTCCTGTGTTGTACAAACACATTTTTGCACGATTTGAAAATCCCTGGAGGGAGCTCTGGCTGTCACTGCAGTACCAAAGGCAGTTTTGTCAGTGCCATTTCTAGCTCAGCTCTCTGATGGCCAGAGCTGGCTGACCTTGTCCCCTTGTCCCCAAACAGGTGCATGATGGACAGCGACGACGAGGTCAGGGACAGGGCAACGTTCTACCTGAATGTCCTGCAGCAGAGACAGCTGGCCCTCAATGCTGCCTACATTTTCAATGGTCAGTGAGAGAAAGGAAACCACTCAGAGCTGCTCATTCACAGGTTTTTTCTGGCCTTAGCACTTCCCTGCTTGTGCTTGTGCTGAGAGTGGAGGATTTAGCAATCTGAACCTGTCCAACCCGGCCTTGGACACTCCCAGGGATCCAGGGGCAGCCACAGCTGCTCTGGGAATCCTAAATAATCTAAATGTGGGAAGCATGGCCTAGGAAATGGAGCCAGGAGTGTGACCTGGCCTTTCATTTCTTGGGTTTTGCTCCATCTTTTCCCAATCCAAAGCGAGGATGAGGGTTGGTTATAAAAACACTTCGTCTGTGATTGAAAATTCACGTGAGCAGAGGATTTAATTAATCCCTGTAAGAGTCTTGGGAATGAACTGTTTAGACTTGGCAACTTTGTGTCATCTTCAGAGCAGCTTTTTTTCTGCTTTGCCTGTTTTGTGTTTCCTGTGAATCAGCAGTGCCTGGGGCATTTCCAGCTCTCAAAACTGAATTTTTTCTGCCTTTCTCCTCTGCAGGGCTGACAGTGTCTGTTCCTGGGATGGAGAAGGCCCTGCACCAGTACACCCTGGAGCCCTCAGAGAAACCTTTTGACATGAAAACAGTTCCCCTGGCTACAGCCCCCACATTGGAGCAGAAAGCAGGTAACACCCAGACTGAGGGCAAGGGCTGAGGCAAGGCTCAGAGCCCTGGGGCTGCTGATCTCATTAGCAGGGACAAATCTGTGCATAATCAGCATTTATTGGTTCTCAGCCTTTGGAAAAGGCCATTCCAGGAGCTCTCAGCCACTTCTCTGGCTTTCTTCCATGTCCTTGCACAATGCTTGAGCATCTTCACTTAGCACAACCAGCTTTGGTACTCTTTTTTTCTCCTCTTTCCACCTTTAATTTTTTTGCTGCCTTTTCAGGGCTGAGTGGTTTATTCCTCATAACTCAGACTTCTTTTCCTCTAATTTCAATCCAGTATTTCCACACCAAAAAAAAAAAAAGATATTTCAGTGTGTGAGGAGGCAGGCTGGCAGTGGTTTGCAGCAGAATGTAAGAAACATACAGGGAATGTAATAAATAGAAGGAAGATACTTTAAGGAAGCTAATATAAGGAATATTTAGTGGAGATTTAATGGCATTTAAACCTCCTGCATGGTTTAGTTGAGACAGAGCACAAAGTCTTTGCTCTTTTTCTCCACAGAGATTGCCCTGGTGACCAGCAAACCAGAGAAAGTGGCTCCTTCACGCCAGGATATATTTCAAGGTAGGAGAGATCTGTGGCTGTCCAGAGCTGCAGGAGAGCTGCAGAGGGACTGGGGACAAGGCCTGCAGGGACAGCACACAGGGAATGGCTCCCAGTGCCAGAGGGCAGCCATGGATGGGATCTTGGCAATGAGGAATTCCTGGCTGGGCTGGAATTGCCAGAGCAGCTGGGGCTGCCCCTGCATCCCTGCAATGCCCAAGGCCAGGCTGGAGCAGCCTGGGATGGTGGGATTGGAATGGGATGGGGTTGAAGGGCCCTTCCCACCCAAACCATTCTGGGATTCTGGGATTTGGGACACTCAGAATCCATCCCGAGGGATTTTTATGGAAGTTGGGGATGGAAAAGGGAAGGGAGACCCTTCCTGGAGTCCTGAGATTCCCAGTGAAGCCCCCAGATCCCAAAATTCCTTCCTAGAGAGGAGTCGGGGTGGGGATGGACCCAATGCCAGGCTGGGAGAGCTGGGAATGGAGGGAATTCCCTGGGAAGGGAGACTGGGGTGGGATTTTGGGAAGGGATTCCCAGAGCAGCTGGGGCTGCCCCTGATCCCTGCAATGTCCAAGGCCAGGCTGGACACTGGGGCTGGAGCAGCCTGGGACAGTGGGAGGAACTGAATTATCCTCAATGTCCCTTCCAGCCCAAACCATTCTGGGGTTCTCTGCAGTGTTGACTGAGGGCAGGATCAGAGCCTGTCCCTGCTGATCCTCTTTTCCTTCCTGCACAGAACAACTGGCAGCCATCCCAGAGTTTAAGGGCCTGGGTCCCTTGTTCAAATCCTCAGAGCCAGTGCAGCTCACAGAAGCAGAAACAGAGTATTTTGTTCGCTGCATCAAACACGTGTTCCCAGCCCACATCGTTTTCCAGGTGAGAGAACCCATCCCCTTTGATCACAACCCAGGGAATTTGCTGTGTGCCATGGAGGATTTGAGCTGATTTGGTGTGGGGAGGAAAAACTCTGCATGAGGAAATGTTTGCAAATCCTTCTCCCTGTTTGCTGCTGCAGTTTGACTGCACCAACACCTTGAATGATCAGCTCCTGGAGAGAGTGACCGTGCAGATGGAGCCATCAGAGGGTTATGATGTGATCTGCTGCATCCCAGCTCCCAGCCTGGCCTACAACCAGCCTGGCATGTGCTACACCCTGGTCAGGATCCCCCAGGATGACCCCACTGCAGGTGAGGAATTGTGCCCCACAGATCCCTCAAATGAAGGGTTTGGGGAATGCCAGGAGTGGGGTTTGGTTCATCCTGAGGTCCTTGGAGTTTTCTTTTTTCTGTGTGTGGTGGTTTTAGTTTGAGCTGGGTGGAAATACTAATTTTGTGTAGTGGTTTTGGTTTGTTAATTTGAGATTTCATTAAATTTCATTAATTTTGAGATTTTTTTGGTTAATGTATTAGAGAGTGTGGTGGGTTTGGTGTTGGTTAATTATTAATGTATTTACTTTTTGTTGGGAGATAAGATTAGGATGAAGGTAAAGCAGGTTCAAAACTTTAAAAGGGTATAAAGAAAAACTTATGAACAGTAACTAAAAGAAAGAGTAATAAGAATTAGAATAAAATTATTAGAATGTTTTTTTCCACAAACTCTGTTACACAAAATCTTTTACATCACTCCCATAAATACCTCCCATACAAAACCATCACAAGTCCTGCTTTTTAGATAAATAATTTTTATAAATAATAATTTAGCAAAATAATTTTTATAAATAATCACTGGTAATATTCTATAATTGTTATTGTTGTTGTTTAATTATTTGATAAGTAATTATCTTCCTTTTTTGGAGGATTAAAGATGGGGAATTAAAGAGGATTGCAGAGCATGCAGGTCATGGGAACTTGGATTTATGGCCTGGAGTCAGTGAAAGGAACACATTTAAAACCTTGGATGTTTTGTAGTGTTTAAGAACAGAACCACTAAAGAAAAATGCAGATAGAATAAAAGTATTCTTAATTTGAAGCTTTATTTAATGAACTAATCAAATTTTTCCTCTCAGAGAATCAGAAACTACTACAAAATACAGGAATGAGATTTTCTTGGACGTGAAACTTCCCTTTCTTTTCTTACTCTCACTTAAACACCACTGAGTTTTTAACATGACTTATTATATAACATGAGTTATTTAACGTGATTTATCAGTGGAGTGGATTTTTAGTTATTTAATACCAGGGAAGAGTAGAACTAATCTGAATTTGCTAAACTGTTGGTTTGGATGCTATTCCATTTGTCAGAAATCCTCGTGGAATTTTTCCTGGTGGCTGCTGCTGGATTTCATGGCAGCATTTGGAAGCAGTGATTTGTTACCCCTGGAACTCTCTGAGCTCCTCCTTTGGCCTTTAGTTTAAAATCAAAGGGAAAAATGATGTAAAGTGCTCTGTCCTGGCCACATGTGTATTCCTGGGGCAAACCTGATGGATTTTGCAGTCTGTTTTTGGGAAGAGAGGGTTCCAGCAGAGGAATCTCCCCATTTATCCAGGATTTGTGTCTCTCCCCAGTCGCCTGCACCTTCAGCTGCACCATGAGGTTCACGGTGCGGGACTGCGACCCCAGCACGGGGGTGCCAGAGGAGGATGGCTACGAGGATGAGTATGTGGTGAGTCCAGCATTTGTTCCCTATGCCCCATTCTCACTCATTTGGGAGAAATGTGACCATTGGGTTAAGTTTCCTCTCGATCCTGAAATCAATCAATCTGCCTGAAACAGCAAAATTCTGTAAAATGTCATTTTTAGATCCTTCCCTAAAGCTTCATTGCTGTCAAAGTTTTAGTGCCCTGTGGAATGGAATTTGTGGGGTCATAGAGGAGAGAAGGAAGAAATAACTTCCCTTGTCTGTTTTCAGAATTGTGCTGCAATATTTCCACCCCAAGCATTTGGATTTTTGTTAATTAATGATAGGGATACAGTCAGATTTCAGGAAGCATTGGAGGAAATAAAGGCTCCTTCTGGAGAGAGCTGGGAATGTTCCCCTGGAGAAGGGAAGGTTCCAGGGAGAGCTTCCAGCACATTCCAGGGCCTGCAGGGGCTCCAGGAGGGCTGCAGAGGGACTGGGGACAAGGTCTGCAGGGACAGCACACAGGGAATGGCTCCCAGTGCCAGAGGGCAGCCATGGATGGGATCTTGGCAATGAGGAATTCCTGGCTGGGCTGGAATTGCCAGAGCAGCTGGGGCTGCCCCTGCATCCCTGCAATGCCCAAGGAAGGATTGGAGCAGCCTGGGATGGTGGGATTGGAATGGGATGGGGTTGAAGGGCCCTTCCCACCCAAACCATGCTGGGATTCTGGGATTTGGGACACTCAGAATCCATCCCGAGGGATTTTTATGGAAGTTGGGGATGGAAAAGGGAAGGGAGACCCTTGCTGGAGCCCTGAGATTCCCAGTGAAGCCCCCAGATCCCAAAATTCCTTCCTAGAGAGGAGTCGGGGTGGGGATGGATCCAATGCCAGGCTGGGAGAGCTGGGAATGGAGGGAATTCCCTGGGAAGGGAGACTGGGGTGGGATTTTGGGAAGGGATCCCCAGAGCAGCTGGGGCTGCCCCTGATCCCTGCAATGCCCAAGGCCAGGCTGGACACTGGGGCTGGAGCAGCCTGGGACAGTGGGAGGTGGCCCTGCCATGGCAGGGGTGGCACTGGATCATCTTCAAGTCCCTTCCAGCCCAAACCATCCTGGAATTCCATGCATTCTGAGGAAGTCTCTCCATGGAAGAAGCCCAGGAGGGGCTGTGAAGGCTTTGACCCAAGTGATGGCCTCATTTTCTGCTCTCCTTTAGTCTCACAGATGTTTTGTGTAAATATTTTTAAGGATTATAGATGAATAAAGAAATACTATTTAGTTATTCATCATAAATGCTATTTCCCCGTTTAAATCAATACTATTTCCCCATAAATAACCATAAATACTATTGCCCCTCTTTTTAGAAGCTATTATGATATGGTTCTCCTGGAATTAAAGCCAGGCATTGTCTTGGCAAAATGCTGTGGGCTCTTTTTCCCTTTCCAAGGTGAAGATCATTTCCATAACTGGCCTGAAAATTTCCCTTTTTTTTTCCTCCCAGTTGGAAGACTTGGAGGTCACAGTGTCTGATCATCTCCAGAAGGTTCTAAAGCCCAACTTTGCAGCTGCCTGGGAGGAGGTGGGAGATGACTTTGAGAAAGAAGAAACCTTTGCCCTGAGCTCCATCAAAACCCTGGATGGTGAGATAATCCCTCCTTTATTGATCACCCACCTGCCAGGCTGGGGGTTGATTCAGTGTGATAAATAATTTCCTGGAATGATTTCCTTCTTCAATCTCTGGATGCAGAAGCTGTCAATAACATCATCAAGTTCCTGGGCATGCAGCCCTGTGAGAGGTCAGATAAAGTGCCAGAAAACAAAAATTCTCACACCCTCTACTTGGCTGGTAAGTGTTCCTGCTGCTGAATTTCATGTTTCCGTGTCCCCATGGATTTTTCTAAATGAAGGGAAATGGTTTAGGAGATCCTGCTGTTATTTTAGGAGTTTTTTCTCTGAAGAAAGAGGTTTTTTCTCTGAAGTGACCCAGTGTATTGAATGCAGCTGGTCCTACCTAACCTGGAGACCTCTGTCTTGGATGTGCTCAGGCCAAGCTCTGAGAATGGGGGAGTTCCACCTGTGGGAATGGGGGAGAATCTCTGATTTGGGAGCTTCCAGAGCAGCCAGGATTTAACCCCTTAATGCCTGAGCTTATCTCAGAAGGGTGATTCTGGGAGTGTCTTGTTCTCAAGTTCCTGTAGCTAAAGGCACATCCTGAGCTGCTCTGCAACACCCACAACTTCTCCTAGAATCATGGAATGGTTTAGGTGGTTAAAGCCCTCTGAGGTCATTGAGTCCAACCATTCCCAGCACTGCCAAGTCACCACTGACCCTGTCCCCAGGTGCCACATCCACAGGGCTTTGAAATCCCTCCAGGAATGGGGACTCCACCCCTGGGCCAGGGCTGCACAGCCCTTTCCATGGAGAAATTTCCCCAAAATCCCCCCTGAGGCTGCCCTGGCCCAGCCTGAGGCCATTCCCTCTGCTCCTGTCCCTGTTCCCTGGAGCACAGCCCGACCCCCACGGCTGTCCCCTCCTGGCAGGGACTTGTGCAGA
The DNA here is from genome assembly GCA_019023105.1 of Diglossa brunneiventris. Taxonomy (NCBI): domain Eukaryota; kingdom Metazoa; phylum Chordata; class Aves; order Passeriformes; family Thraupidae; genus Diglossa; species Diglossa brunneiventris. The sequence goes on along the minus strand of CM032353.1, from coordinate 72,444,801 downwards.
GCCACAAGGGCCCCCTGAGCCTCCTCTGCTCCAGGCTCAGCCCCTTCCCAGCTCCCTCAGCCCCTCCAGCCCCTTCCCAGCTCCCTCAGCCCCTCCTGGTTCTCCAGCCCCTTCCCAGCTCCCTCAGCCTCTCCTGGTTCTCCAGACCCTTCCCAGCTCCATTCCCTTCTCTGGACCCTCTCCAGCCCCTCCAGGGCTCTCCTGTCCAGAGCTGTCCCCAGATGTGTCCCTCAGGGGACAGTCCCTGCCCTGAGGCTGTGCCCACACTGGGGCTGGCACAGCCCAGGTGCCATTGGCCTCTAGCCCACCTGGGGACATCCAGCCACTGTCACCAGCGCCCCCAGGGCCTGTCCCAGCTCTCCAACCCGGAGCATTCCATGGGGATGTGAGCCACGTGCAGAACCTGGCTGAAGACTAAACCTGCCCTGGGTCAGGAGTGGATCCCTGAGCCTCTCCCAAGTGACTTCTCTGTGTTGCTCTGTCCCAGGTGTGTACAGAGGTGGCTGTGACGTGCTGGTCAGGTCCAGGCTGGCCCTTGGGGACGGTGTGACCATGCAGGTGACAGTCAGGAGCAAGGACGAGGCGTCCGTCGATGTCATCCTGGCCTCCGTGGGCTGAGGGTTCCAGTGAGCTCCTGGAACTGCCCCTTTGTCCTGCTGTCCTTCTGCATGGGGTTTTTATTCCTCCATTTGGGAAATCTTTTCTATGATGTCCATTAGTGGCTGGCTGGTACTGAGCCATTCCCGTGTCCCTTCCCTCGTTGTCACACCATACCCACCTAACTTATGGCATCTCAACCAGGGAAGAGAAAAGATGTGAGAAAACGCAATCAGATTTTTGTCAAAATTGCTTTTTATTAACAGAAAATAAACACTGGTTCAAGTGGTGGAATTCATATGAATTACTGTTAATAAAATAGAGTTTTTTTGTTCTAATTCTGTTTGCTCCAGTACAGAAAAAATATCCCATAAGGGCTGTTTATAAAGCAAAAACCCCTTATTCCTAAAGGGATGCTATTAAATTCCCAACATAAACGGTTAAAAACCACCCCAAACCTCCAAATTTGCAATATTTTTGTGACTGTCTCTTCTTCCACACAGAAAAATCAATGCACAGAGAGAGATTAAACTCCATCTCTTGAGGCAGATTCAATTCTCTGAGCCTTATGTCAGGTAACAACCAAACCTCAGGGCAGCCTTTTCCTGGGTTCAAACTGGGAAAAATCCCATATGGAAAACTGGGAAGGGAAGGGGATGGAGGGATTTTGTGAGGGAACTCCTGCCTCTCCCTGCTGATGAAGTGGTTGTTTCTTCCCAAGTCAGGGTGATGAAGGAAGTAAGAAATTCTGTTTTCATGTTGATTTAAACCTCTGCTGAGTTCAGAAGGGGGGTAAGAAGGGGAGTGCAGGGCTGGAAGAGCTGTCAGAATCCTGCTTTTCCCCTCATTTTTCCAGCTCTCCAAGGATTTCACTCAGTTTGGCAGCCCAGGATGAGGATGTGAGCACAGTGTTGGATTTGGGAGAGAAAAATCAATGTTTTTTCCTGCCCCCAAAGCCTGACTCTAAGCAAAGAGTGAGGACTGAGCTGCAGCAGCTCAGAAGGAGTTGATGAAGTTCAGGTAGGCATTCAGAAATCCCAGGGGATCCTCCAGCTGGGGGTAGTGGCTGATGTGGTCATCCAGCACAGACACTGTGGACATGGGAAGCACCTTCCTGGTGGAAAAACAGAGCAAGGCTTAAGCACAGGAATTGCTGCAGACTCAATTGTGCCCATTTTGGGGATAAAAAAGCCTGGAGCAGCTCCATCTGACCCCTTCCAAGTGCTGGATTTCCTTCAGGTCAGCTTGGAGGAGATGACTTCCTCAGGAAACAAATGTTCCCTGTGTGGTTTTAAAATGGATCATGACTGAAAATCCTGATTTTGGTGCCTAAAATGCAGAACCAACTTCCAAACTGCTCTGACTGAACCACCTGGCTGTGCAGGTGCCAGTGGGAATTAAAAACAGCCTCCATGAGGATGGAATGAGGGAATAGCCAGGTAAAACATCCCTTGGAATGAAGCCCCAGCTGGACATTCCCATTTCTGACTTACTTGTAAAGCTGGAGGAACTCTGGGTGGATTCACAGGGTCCAGGGGCCCGTAGATGAGATGCACTGCAAGGGAAGCACAGACAGAGCTTTTATATCCATAAATTAATGGATTCATTAATTAGAACATCCCCAATGAGACCTGCAGGAGTGTTCCCTCCTCACACAAAGCTTGGGAAGCTTCCAGTGGAGCTGAACAAAACAGCTCTGAATGGGCTTTTGCTGGGCTGCCCTGGGGTCAAGTCCAGCCTCCAACCCCCACATTTTTCCCTGGTTACAACTTTTTGGGCTTGAAAAGCTCCTCAACTTCCCTGGGGCAGCACTTGGAGAAGCATCTGTGAACCAGGGAATGTTATCTCTGCTGCAAAACTGTGTTTGAGCTCAGGATAATGAGAGGCTGATGAGTGAAAAGGAGCCTGGAAGTGAGGGGGGCAATTCCCAAAAATGCCAAGCAGTAAAGGAATGGATTCCTACTCACATGGGACTGAGGTAGACATCAAAGCTCCAACCCAGCGCTCTCTGTGCTTCTTCCTCTGGTTTATGTACTGCAAAATACTGAGGGAAGGAAGGAAGAGCCCTTGTTATGCAGTGGGTGCAGCCCAGCCTGGAATTTACTCCTGGGGCCATGGGCACAATGAGATCCAGGTGGGATTTGCATCTCCTGTGGGAATCCAGCACCACACCATCATCCCTGGGCTCTGGGACTCTGTTCTCCCACTGGGGAAGGGGAGACAAGGAGCTCAACTCAAGCACCACCAACTCAAGCACAAGAGCCTTCTAAAAGCCACAAACTGGACAAAATGTGTCCTTCCAAAATTGCCAAAGTGACGATTTGGGATTGGGATTTCTGGGAATGGCCCAGAAGGCTCAAATCCAGAGGCAAATCTTTCCTGGGACAATGCTGCTCAAATAGCTGCCAAATAGAGATTGAGCTCTAGTCGTTACCAAAACTCCCCCAAATCCAAACCCTTGACTTCCAAAGGAAAAAATCCCCATCTCAGATCCAACTCCAACCTTGCATCATCCCAGAGAATCCTCACTGCATCACTCCCCAGCTGTTTCTTGGGATGTAATGTTGATCTCCAACAAAAACAATCATCTCCAATACTGATCTCCAACAAAACTCCCCAAGGGATGTTTTCCAGCAGCAGCTGCAAGTTCTGGAGAGCTCTGGGCACCTCAGGGCAGGTGTGACACCCAGCTCCTGCAGGATTTCATGCCAGGTACCTGTCCATGACGAGGTTCCCGTCGTTGTTCCTCACTGCTGTCCACATGTCCCAGAGTTCTGCCTGGGAGGGCTGCGTGTAGGGCCCAAAAACTGCCCCGAGCCTGGAAAACAATGGGATTAGGAGAGACACAGCAGCAGCTGTGTCAGGGAACCACTCAGAAACTCCTCCAGGGCAAAAAATTCCAGCGGTTCAGTTTCCACAGCAAAACTCCAAGTGCTGAGATGTCCCCCAAATAAGTTGGGGTAAGTGTTGGATGGCCTCAAAGGGCTTTTTTGGGGGGAAAAAGGGGTTTTTAACACTGCTAAAAATACAAAAATCTGATTGTGCAGGGGTTTTGTTGCCTCTGAAATGTGTAATTCCAACACTTGTGGAGAGGAGGGTTCCAGTGTGCAGGGAAAAGTTGTTTGGTTTATTATTGAACTGAAGTGCTTGGCCAGTGTGGAGAGGGAATGGTCCAGATGTCAATCCCACCTCTCTAGTGCCAGGGAATCTGCTCCCTGCCATTCCCTGATTTGTGGAACCATGGAATGGTTTGGGTTGGGAGGGAATTTAGGGATCATTCACTGCCACCCTCTGTCAAATCCCTGATTTGTGGAACCATGGAATGGTTTGGGTTGGGAGGGAATTTAAGGATCATTCACTGCCACCCCCTGTCAAATCCCTGATTTGTGGAACCATGGAATGGTTTGGGTTGGGAGGAATTTAAGGATCATTCACTGCCACCCCCTGCCACAGGCAGGGACACCTCCCACTGTCCCAGGCTGCTCCAGCCTAGCCTTGGACAATTCCAGGGATCCAGGGGCAGCCACAGCTGCTCTGGGAATTCTGTTCCAGGGTGTCCCCACCCTTCCAGCCAGGAATTCCTTCTCATTCCTGCATTTCCCCTTCCCCACTTGGAAGGGGAACCTTACGGATCGTGCCCAGCACCCCCGAGACCCCACTCACCCTCCAGAGAAGAAGAAGAAGTTCATGAGCCGCAGGAGGAGGGGGGACAGCAAACCCCCATCCTTGAGGAGCTTGGGAAGAAGGGAAAAAGGAGGGGGCACAACTCGGCATTGGACACATGGATGAATCCATGGAGAGCTTCTCCCAGGAGGCCCAGACCCTTGAGGTGTCCATGGGGTGTGACAGCAGCTCACCAAGGGGTGTTTATTTGGGATTTTGGGGTTCAGTGTGGCTGGAGAGGGGAGCAGCTCACCAAGGGGTGTTTATTTGGGATTTTGGGGTTCAGTGTGGCTGGAGAGGGGAGCAGCTCACCAAGGGGTGTTTATTTGGGATTTTGGGGTTCAGTGTGGCTGGAGAGGGAAGCAGCTCACTAAGGGGTGTTTATTTGGGATTTTGGGGTTCAGTGTGACTGGAGAGGGAAGCAGCTCACCAAGGGGTGTTTATTTGGGATTTTGGGGTTCAGTGTGGCTGGAGAGGGAAGCAGCTCACCAAGGGGTGTTTGTTTGGAGTTCAGTGTGGCTGGAGAGGGGAGCAGCTCACCAAGGCGTGTTTATTTGGGATTTTGGGGTTCAGGATGGCTGGAGAGGGGAGCAGCTCACCAAGGGGTGTTTATTTGGGATTTTGGGGTTCAGGATGACTGGAGAGGGGAGCAGCTCACCAAGGCGTGTTTATTTGGGATTTTGGGGTTCAGGATGACTGGAGAGGGGAGCAGCTCACCTTCTGGATGAAGCGGGGGTAGTTTGTTTCAGGAAAAATCCCTGGAAGGACAGCAAAGCACGGAGCTGTAAGGCTGGAAGGGTTTTGCTGCACATCCCCCAGGCTGTCCCCCTTCACTGTGCCATGCCAGGGACCCCCACGATTGATGCTCCTGGTTAATTACAGCACCTTGATTGCAATCCTTGGGATTTGGGTGGTGGAGATGGGAAAGCCAATCCATCCCATGGATACCAATCAGATGGGTTCCCATCCCATGGATTCCTATGCCATGAAACCCCATCCCATGGGTTCCCATCCCATGGGTTTCCATCCCATGGATCCTCATCCCATGGATACCCATCCCATGGATCCCCATCCCATGGATCTCCTATCCCATGGATCCCATCCCATATATCCCCATCCCATGGATCCCATCCCATGGATCTCCTATTCCATGGATACCAAGCCCATGGGTTCCCATCCCATATATCCCCATCCCATGGATCTCCTATCCCATGGATCTCCTATCCCATGGATCTCCTATCCCATGGATCTCCTATCCCATGGATCCCATCCTATGGATCCCATCCCATGGATCTCCTATCCCATGGATCTCCTATCCCATGGATCCCATCCTATGGATCCCATCCCATGGATCTCCTATCCCATGGATCTCCTATTCCATGGATACCAAGCCCAAGGGTTCCCATCCCATATATCCCCATCCCATGGGTTCCCATCCCATGGATACCTATCCCATGGATCCCCATCCCATGGATACCAATCCCATGGGTTCCCATCCCATAGATCCCCATCCCATGGATCCCATCCCACCCTGCACAGACCTTACCTCCGTTGGACAAACAGAGGCTGTTGATCAGGATGCTTCCAGTTCTGTTGTGCTCATACCTGGGGACAGCAGAGAAGAAGGTGAAACACAACCAAACCTCTCCAAGCTCCAAGAAAGGACCGAGCAGGAGCTCAAATTGTGTGGGATCATCTCCGTTTCCTTTGGGAACTGGACGGGTGGAAGCCTTGGGTGTGCCCTGAGACACCTGAGGCACAAGGAAACGGGAATTGTGCACCACGTCCTTCCACTTATCTGCTGGAAATCATCTTGGTGGGGACAGCAAAGGGCAGGAGGGGTGGCAGGGACCTGTGGAGCAGCTCCTGGGCCACCGTGTCCCCGTAGTCGTGGGACAGGAGGTTGATGCGCTGGTGCCGGAGCCCGAGGTGGCGCAGCAGCCCCTCCACGATGGTGGCCTGCTCGAAGATGGAGTAGCCATGGGGCCTCTGCAAAAGGGGGACAGGGGTCCCAGTGAGAGCCTGACCCAGCAGGAGCCCACAGCTTCCAGAAGAAATGCCCCAAGGGAGGGGGAATGTGGAAATAGGGAATATGGAAAGCAGCAGCTTGTGAGGCCAGACCCAGCGGTTGGGGTGTCCTGTGATGTCCACAAGGCCATGGGAGCATTGTCCGTGCTCCAGAGGGGTCAAGGTGCATTTTGGAGTCCCATCAAACCCACCCACCACAAACCTTCCCTATCCCTTCCACTGCTGTAATGACTTAGCCCTTTTCCAGAGGGAATGGGAGGATGAAAACCAATTTTTCTCCCGGATGGCAAAAACCAATTTTCCAGAGTGCTGGGCCGAAAGCAACCATGAAAATCCTCATGCCAGGGTACTCACAGGCTTGTCACTGAATCCAAATCCGAGGAAATCCAGGGCAATCACCCGGTGGAAGCGCTGGGTCAGCCCCTCCCAGATCTGGGAAGAGGAGAAAAGCATTTGAAAAGTATCCAGTGGGAGCAGAGGATGGAAACATCTGCAGGGTGAGCAGCCATGGATGGACGTGCTCCTCCCCAGCACCCCAGAGAACATTCCAGCTCCAAGAACACAGCAGCAGGTCAAAATTCCCCAATAAACAGCCCCACCATCCCCAAAAAAAGCCAAGAATTGTTGTGGCAGTTTTCCTGTGGGATGTGGAAAGAGCTTGGATTTCACACTGGGAGAGGAACAAGGTGATATCCTGGAGCACGGCGGTACCTCCAGCAGAAATCAGGAGTTCTCCCCTGGAGCATGGCCCACCCCTGCTGTGCTGCCTGCTCATCCCCAGGAGCTGAAAATCCTGAGATGTGCTGTGGGATCCCACCCCTGACCTTGCTCCAGTCGTAGCTGGACGTGGGGAAGCCGTGCAGGAGCACCACGACGTCCGAGCTGCCCACGGCGCCGCTGGAATCTGGGGACAACGGGACACCCTGGAGTCAGCTCTTTCCAAAATTCCTCCCTCCTAGGACAGGAACCGAGTCCATCCCACTGGGAATCCAGCTCTCCCTCTGCTCCCCAAAACCAAGGATGGGTTTGAGTCCCACCACAGCTTCCCTTCAGAAACCTCACCAGCTCCGTGATCAACCCAGGGACTGATTTCAAATCTATGGATTTTTAATTGACAAAAGGATTTAATTAGCCCAAATTAACTCCAGCAGCCTCTGTGCTGCTGCAAAAAGGGTTTCCAGTATCTTTTCCATGCTGCAAAAAGGGTTTCCAGTGTCTTTTCCATGTTGTGTCCCAGTGATCTCCATAGGAAGGAAAGAACTGAGCCCCAGAGTTGCAGGGGCAGCCACCAGAGGCCAAGGCCAGCCACACTTGATGGTACTGGGAGATTTTGCCTGGGAGCAACCCTTGGATGTTCAGAATTTTGGAGGCAAAACCCCAAATTCAGCCATGGACACCCAGAGGAGAAGGGCGGATCCGTCTTGGGATCCTTCCCACCAAGGTACAAGATGCAGCTTTCCCCAGGGAAACGTTCTGATCCATCCCCAGGATCCAGGATGGCAAAAACCGGGAGGGATTTGTCACCACCTGGCCCAGGTTTGGAATGTCCCCATGGGATGGGTGGCTCTGTCACCTCTGTAGAAGATGTTCAGGTCCTTGTAGGTGAAGAAGCTCCCGGAGGATTTCCAGGAGCGGAGTGCCGGGGAGAGCTGGGGGGGTGGGATGTGCAGGTACACAGCGAGGAGGGGCACGCCCAGCAGCCCCACCTGCAGCCACCACTCCTTCATCCTGGGGGACACAGGGGGACACCGGGGTCACCCCGGGGCTGCGCACTGCCACGGAGATCCCCAGGTCCAGAGAAACCCCCTCCATGGCCCCAAAATCCCCCATTCCTATAACCCACCTCCCTGGCCCCAAAACTCCCCCATTCCTATAACCCACCTCCCTGGCCCCAAACTCCCCATTCCTATAACCCACCTCCATGGCCCCAAAACTGCCCCATTCCTATAACCACCTCCATGGCCCCAAAACTCCCCCATTCCTATAACCCACCTCCATGGCCCCAAATCCCCCATTCCTATAACCCACCTCCATGGCCCCAAAACTGCCCCATTCCTATAACCCACCTCCATGGCCCCAAAACTCCCCCATTCCCAGAACCTCCATGGCCCCAAAACTGCCCCATTCCTATAACCACCTCCATGGCCCCAAAACTCCCCCATTCCCAGAACCTCCATGGCCCCAAAACTTCCCCATTCCTATAACCCCTTTCCATGGCCCCAAAACTCCTCCATTCCCATAACCTGCACGTCCCCAGGGTGGCAGATGCAGCAAATGTTTGGGGTCTGAGAGGGAAGGTCGATCTCATTTGGGGTCTGAGGGGGACTGTGGGGCCATTTGGGGTTTGAGGGAGAACAAGGGTCCACTTTGGGGTCTGAGGGGGACTGTGGGGCCATTTGGGGTTTGAGGGGGAACAAGGGTCCACTTTGGGGTCTGAGGGGGTTGGTGGGCTATTTGGGGTTTGAGGGGGAACAAGGTCCATTTTGGGGTCTGAGGGGGGTTGGTGGGCTATTTGGGGTTTAAGGGGGAGTATGGGGTCATTGGGAGGCTGTGGATCCATAAGGGGTCTATAGGGGGTTGTGGACTCATGGGGTTCTGAGAAGGGGCATGACCCCACTAAGAGTCCACAGGGGCCATGGGGTCACTGGGGGGCCTTGAGGGGCCATGGGGTCACTGGGGGGCTTCAGTGGGGCCATGGGGTCACTGTGGGGGCTTCAGGGGCCATGGGGTCACTGGGGGGCCTTCAGAGGCCATGGGGTCACTGGGGGGCTTCAGTGGGGCCATGGGCTGTGGGAGGCCTGAGGGGCCAGGGGGGGATCAGGAGCTTATTGGGGTCTGCGGGGTTATGACCCCAGCGGGTTCAGGGAGTCAATGGCGGTCAAAGGGAGCGGCCACACCCACCGAGGGGCCACACCCACTGAGGGGACACACCCAGCGATGGGACACACCCACTTGAGGGGACACACCCACTTGAGGGGACACACCCACCGAGGGGACACACCCACTGAGGGGACACCCCTCTAGGCCACACCCCAACAGACCCCGCCCACAACCCGAGCCCGGGACCCCACCCACCCCCCCCCCCCTCAGGCCACGCCCCTTTCCTGAGGGCGGGGCGGAGCCTCCGCGCGCTCTCCCGGCGTCGGGGGCGTGGCCGCGGCCGCGCGCGCGCCGCTCTCACCTGCGCTCAGGTGCTGCCGCGGCCGCGCGCCGCCATCGCGCTCTCCCGGCGGGGCGGGGCGGAGCCGGGGAGGCGTGGCCACCGCCCCGCGCATGCGCATCTCCCCCTTTGCCGCTTCCCGCCCGCCGCGTCCCTCCCGTTGCCGGGCGACGCGCGCCCTCCCCGCCGCGCGGCCTCTGATTGGCTGCGGGCGCGGCGCGCGGCCAATGGCGGCGGGCGTAGTTGGGGGGTGGGCAGGAGGCGGGAGCGCGGCCGCGCGTGAGGGACGGGCGGAGCGGGCCGGCGGCCGTGAGGGGCGATGTCGGCTCGGGGCGGCTTCGGCGACCCCCAGGTGCCGGGAGGGGTCTTCCCTTCTCCACAGCCTCTGGGCGGCGGGGAGAACACGGGGCAGGGCCGCGGGGATGGTTCGGGCAGCCCCCGCAGCCGGGAGAGCTCCGCGCGGAGAGCAAACGGCAGAAATTCTCCTTGGGAGCTTTTCAATCAGCGGGGTTTATACCGACATGGGGATTCAGGAATCTCGCCTGTCTTTCTGTCTCGTAAACCCCCTCAAATCGCGTTTTATGCTCACTTTTCTGATTTTTTTTTTTAATTTTATTTTTTTAATTTTGGCTTCTCGTCTTTTCCATTTTGAAACAGTTTCTAACCCGGCGCATCCCCCCGAATCCCAAGTATCAACATATAAAAACTCGTCTGGATACTGGTAAGTGAAATTATTGTGGGGTAAAACCACCTAAAATTGGTTTATCATGAGAGGAAAAATATAATTAATGTCCTAATTACCTCTGCCCGGAGCTAATTAATCCTAACACTGCAGAATCCTTATTGTAGTTATGATTAGTCTTACCAAATATTATTAAAAATTCCTATTTACAGTTATAAAAATCATAAAAATTTCCCGTTTACAATTTTCCTTCAAAGCTGAAATTAAAACAAGCACGAATTATACACAGTTATGTATATTTATATATTTTTAAATGTATTTATGTACATGTATCTTCACACACCACTGTGCACCCCCTGAAAATTGAGATTAAATGCTCTGTGTGTAGATGACCACATGTTTAAAGTCTTTATTGTCTCAAAGCTTATTTATTTTTCTCCTTTTTAAAAGAAGAATTTGGGGTTTAAATAGGTTTAAACTGTGTCAGGCTCTGTTGTGGTGGTTCCCATAGAAATTTTTTGGTCTTGGAATTTCTGTCCATGGACTTTTCCTGTATCTTATCAAGGGTGTGAGCCAAGATGATTATTTGGGGGTGTCTTTGTGGGGTTTTTTTTGTTGTTGTTAAGGCAGCTGAATTTTATCCAGTAACATTATCTTGTAGCATCCTCCCCAAAATGTTGGGAAAGGAACAGCAAATCCTTGGATTTTTCTGTTTCATTCTACTTTCCTTGAGAGAAAAGAGGGAAATTGTGGCATTTTTATACCTTTTATTGCCCCTGCGAAAGGGGATCTACAACAAACAGCTGTTTCCTTCAAAGCAATTAAAATTTAAGCCTCAATGGGCCTGAAGAAAACCTCTAAAAAGAAATAATTGTAATAAATTGATTTTTTTTGTTGTTGTTGTTACAGGAAATAGTTTGTCGAAATACATGGAAAAATTGGAAGAGATCAAAAGAAGTGAGTACCTGGGGAGGAGCAGGATGGGTTAAAAATGGCTTGGTTCAAAACTCAAAGGGCAGGAGATGAATTCCAGGAGGTTTTCCTTGGAAATCTCCACAGATTTAATTTAAAAATCCAAGCAGGAACCATCCAGATCCTTCTTTGTTACTGGATTTTGTTATTGGAAGCTCTCTGGGCTAAAAAATCCAGGCTGGACTGATCTGGGAAGATTTATGGATCATTTCTGGGACTTTTATTTCACTTTTAGGTCACAACTTGAGCTCTTTTTTCTTTATATAATTTAAATTCCTATCTAAATACTCCAAAAAAGATAAAAACCAAGCTCATTCCTTGTGTTTCCATTGATTTTACCAGGACTAAACATTGGTATTTTGAGGACTTTATGTTGTTCAGACTAATGAAGACTTAAATTATTTTTATTTCTCTATTTTCCCACCAAACCCGACTTTCCAAATAATTTCTCCCAATAAATCCAGTGATTTATGACTTCATTCCCAGATTATTCTCACATAAGGAGCCAGGAAAGCTCTTCAACCTCAAAGCTGCGTTTATGGAGGTGAAAAAAAGGCTGAATTGAGCTGAGAGCTCCATGAATTGGGATTTGAACCGTTCAGGTTTAGTTCCCAGCCCCACTTTCTGAGGGAATTTATTGCTGCTAAACAGGCCTTTGTTCGTGCCTTGTTTCTTGGCTTTGGGTTGGTTTTTTTCCAAACACTGCAGGTCTTTGGGGGGGAAAAATGAAAAGAGGAACGACCTTGAGCTTTCCAGAATGCTCTGGTGACTGAGATTTCAGTGCTGGACACTGCCTGGCTTTTTATTTGTGTTGAAAATCTTGGGTTTTGTGCGTTTCCAATCTCACCGCGGATCTGTTCCGTGCGCTTCTTTTATTCCCTCCTCTCTTTTTTTTGTGGGGGAACTTTCTCATTCTCTGCAGGCTGAATGGCCACCTTGTGTTCCCAGGGAGTGGAGGAAGTTCTCCCCCTTGGTTTCTCAGGGATAGATGACACCCTTTGGATGCAGATTGAAATCCCCAGCACAGGCACCTCTCTGTCCCTTATGTAACCTGAGAGATTCCAACCCGCGCCATCAAAAATTCAGCAGCTGCACCCACCACCATCCATCCTTTGGAGGATTCGTTGGCTTGAGGACACACAGGAGGTCTCTTCCCTCTCTCTGCTCTTGTTTCCCTCCTCTCCAAAGCCCTGAGGAGCCCATCCTTGGAAAACAGAATCATTCCAAGCAAAACCATGTCAGAAAATCCCAACGGATCCGCCAGGACCGGACCGGGTACGTGGGGCTGCTCTTGGAGCTGCAGGCAGCACTCCTGAGCTCTCTGGGAAGGTATTTTGGGTGAAAAAGGCAAGATCTAGGGAAAAAAAATGCTTTTTTGGGGTAAAAATTCCTTGTTTGAGGTGGGAAGGAGCCATGCAGGAGCTGCATCCTTGTTTGAGGTGGGAAGGAGCCATGCAGGACCAGACCGGGTACGTGGGCCTGCTCTTGGAGCTGCAAGAAGCACTCCTGAGCTCTCTGGGAAGGCATTTTGGGTGAAAAAGGCAAGATCTAGCGAGAAAAAGGCAAGATCTAGGGGAAAAAAATGCTTTTTTGGGGTAAAAAGTCCTTGCTTGAGGTGGGAAGGAGCCATGCAGGAGCCATCCATCATTTGGCAGCGGTTCTGCTTTGTTTTTATCCATCCAGCCCTTCCCAAGCTTTGCTGCTTTTCTTTTTTGCTGCTTTTATTTGTTCTTCTAAATGAAGTTTATTTGCCATGACAGAAGGGCTCTTTTTTGGCCTTTGCTGGGCAATTTAAATCTTTGAGCAGATGAAAGGGGAAATAATTACAGGAGATAACAGTTGCTGGGGTTTTTTGGAGTTAAAGGAAGATTTTACAACCTCCATTGAGGTTTGAAAGCAGGTGGTTTTGCAAGAACCACGAGGCTCACTTCCCAGTTAATTGACATTCTGAAATTCAGTTTGTGCACCTCCTCATCCTCCAATTCATTTTCTGCATCTCCTGTGCTGCAGCTCTGTGGTTTGGATGTGCCGTGGATGTTTTGGAAGGGCTCCTTTTTTCCTAGGACAACTTGTGAGGAGCAGAGAGGTGCTTTTTGTGCAAAAATCAAAATGATTTAGGGTAGGATGTTGAATTTAGGAACTCTGAATGTGTTGGGAAAGGATCTCAGCCTCCAGCATTCCCGTGGCTCTCTAAACCCAACTCAGCTGGAGAATTTCCACAAGCAAATCCCACAGGAATTTTTTAGTGTGGTGGCTTCAGGAATGTGCAGGGGAGCCCTTCCCCCTTCACCCATCTCCCCTAAGCTGATGGAGCATTCAGCAGATGGTTTTAGAGGATTTAGAATCCTTGAACTGAGTGGATTTGCCAAAGATCCTGAGCTCCGCTGTTATCCCTGGGAGCTGAACAGCTGCAGAGGGAGCAGCTCCTTCCCAGCCCCATTTCCCAAGGGACAAAGCTCCCATTGCTCCCCAGGACAGGTCATTGATTCCATATCAAGATGTTCCTACTGATACCCACCCTGGCCTCTCCTTCTCCTCCCCACACCTTTTGTTTCCCTCCAGGAGGTTTTTCCCTCCTCTGCAGGATCTGGATGGGATCAGGCTCCCACCTTGGCTCTGGGAGTCTCTGCTCTGGATCTTTGCCAGCAGCCCTGCTCAGTTTTCTTCCTCCCTAAGCTGTGTCTTCAGGATTAAGATTCAATTAGGCCAGTTTCTTGTATTAATTACCCATTAAGACTCAATTAGTCCAGTTTCTTGTGTCAGTTATCCGTTCCTGGAGAGATCCGTGTCACCAAATGGAAAAAATCAGAATTTAATTGTCAGATAAAGTAAAAAAATCTTGGATTTCTTAATTGTTAAGATGAAACTTGTGTGTTTAGCTTGGCCCATGCTCTGATACTGCTGTAATTTACACAAATTAAAAATTAAGGTAAATGAATCTTTTCATTTAAGGAGCTTTGTGACTCCAATGGGCTCCAAAGAGCAGCAGGGAAGGGGGGAAATTCCTGAACTGCTTCCTGCCCCAGCACCATGGAAAACATAAATTCATATTTGAGTCTAAAAGCAACTAAATCTGCCTCTTCCACTTCATCATATCTGGACAAGATCTCTCTTTATAACTGGTGTTAATTAAAATCTCTCTTTATAGCTGGCATTAATTAAAATCTCTCTTTATATCTGGGATTAGTTAAACCTTCTCTTTATAACTGGTATTAATCAAACCCTTCATTTATAACTGATTTCACAAAGTCTCCAGGTTTGCTGCTCTCATCCTTCAGCACAAACCTGCCCTGAATTCCTGCCTGGCTGCAGAAGAGTCTCAGAGAAAAGCTGGGATTAAGCCATGACCTGGTGTCTAAAAAAACTGGGAATGAACTGAAAATTTACCTTTGTTTTGTTTTTGTAGATTACAGGTATAAAAAGGATGAGCTGTTCAAGAGGCTGAAGGTGACAACTTTTGCTCAATTGGTATGTACAGATCCCCCTCTGGCCTCCAAAATCTTTTAGGAGCAGCATTTTTCCCTGGAATAAAAATTCCTCTGTAATCATTTAGCTTTAATTGTAATTATTCTGTCTTGACTTCTTCCTGCCTTTAATAAAAGCAAATAATTCATTTCCACAGGGGCCAAATGCCTTTAATTACAAATTAAAGTTTGTGGTGACCCCATCTTTGAAATTTATTCCTTATTTGATTTGTCCATTAACTTAAAAGGATCTTCAAGCATCTTGCAAAAGAAAAGGGCTGTGTAAAACAGCACCTAAATCTGAGTTTTGTGTCTGCAGCCCTCCCTGACCCCAGGTTTAACTGCAGAAGGGGGCGGCTGGGACTTCAGGGCTGCCTGTGCATTATTTTATTTAAAAGTAGTGAATCATCATATTAAAAAATGAAAAATTGATCATGAAATAAAGAGCTGGGGAGTTCTGGTTCAAGAAAACTGCTTCAAACTAGGAAAAAAAAACCCAATTGTCTTCTCAGGAGAGAAGGAAAGGGAAGGTTAAACTCGGAGATGTGAAGAATGGGATCCTGCAGAGTTGGGATTTTTTTTTTCCCTGGATTGTTTTCCTTGAGCTGCTCCCTGCTGTGGATGTGGGATCAGTGTCTGCTTGTTTTTGTGCCCTGCAGGTTCTCCAGGTCGCCTCTCTGTCCAATGAAAGCCTGGAAGTGACAAACGAGGAGCTGCACAAGCTGCAAGGTGACAGCACTGATGGCAGGGACAGAGGGGGAGAGCTGGGGGTCACTGCCAGGGGTCAAGTGGCAGATGGGATTAATCAGGAGGAAAAATGGAAAAATCAAACTTCACCTGTGGCCTGGGAGTAGAAACACTCCTAAAAAAAGAAGGGTTTGCAAGTAGGGAAGGCCTTGTGCTGGCAGTAGCATAATCCACATCAAAAATTCTGTTTTATTGACTTCTTCAAATGAGAGCTCAAGCCCTAAAATAATCTCTTGGCTCTTTATTATTTTCAATAAGGAGGCTCTAGGTAAATTCTCCTGGTTAAGAGGATGAAGATAAAGCTGTCACACTTTTCTTTCCAGGAATAGAAACTGCCCTTAAAAGCTGCTTGTTTACCTTGTGCAGCTCCTTAGCTCCTGGTGCCCTGTTCTCTCCCCAGATGCTGGTGCTGCAGGTGACGATGGAGCGGGGACAAACGGCAAGGGGAGCCCTGAGGGGACAGCCAGCCCTGTCCTGTTCCTGAACGACTCAGGAGCAGGGGAATCCCTTCGCTCCACGCTGCAGAGGTGCCTCACATCAACACCCTTTCCTTCCTGGCTTAGCTGATGAGTATTTGAGCCCAGCTGCTGGTTTTAAATTGCTGCTAAGGGGTTTTATCCTGTATTTCTCATTAAAGCCTGGGTTCGTAGGTGAGAGGGAGGGGATTGGCAGGATTTCCTGTTGGAATGGGTTTGGATTAAACAGCAATCCAACATTGTTGTCACTGATGGTGGTCTGACAAGGAAATGTGTTTGTGGGATTCCATCCAGGCCCCCACAGTGCAGAATTCTGGGGATAACGCAGTGCTCTGGTCAGCTCAGTCATGTGCATTCCTGTTGGTGATGGTTTTGTATGGATACAGAGGGACTGGACACAGGGAATGGCTTCAGAGTGACACAGGGAAGGAATTCCTGGCCGGGATGATGGGCAGGGGCTGGAATAGAATTCCCAGTGAAGCTGGAGCTGCCCTGGATCCCTGGCATCCAAGTCCAAGGCTGGGCTGGACAGGGCTTGGAGCACTCTGGGATAGGGGGAGCTGTCCCTGCCCATGGCAGGGGGTAGAATGAGATCCTTAGGTCCCTTCCCACCCACACCATTCTGGGATTGAGAATAACTCCAAACTCACCATGTGAGGGGGTCCCAGGATGGTGCTGGGAGAGGAAGCTTTAGCCCAGCTCTTCCTCAGCCTTGGAGGTGGTGGGGAGACACAGAAGCGTTCCTCAAACTGCCGTTCCCTTTGCAGTGTGATCAGTGGGGTTGGGGAGCTGGACGTGGAGAAGGATTCTCCCAAGAAGGAGGACAAGGACAGCCAGGCCAGGGAGAGGCCCTACCCCGACTGCCCCTTCCTGCTGCTGGACGTGCGGGACCGCGACGCCTACGAGCAGTGCCACATCGTGGGGGGTGAGCACCACGGGCACCTGGGCAGGGACTGCAGCCCCGGGCAGGGACTGGGCAAGGACTGCCCGCAGCCCTGGGCACACCCCCCTGCTGCAGTTTGTCCCCCAGCTGGGACATCACTGGGTGCTCCCAGTGCTTATCCAGCACATCCCTCCTTCCTGGGAGGGCATGAGGGGCCTGAGCTGATGTTAATCCCATACTCAGTGGGTTCTCAAGGCTGTTGTATCCCAGGATGTTGGTGTTCAACCTCTGGATGATTTTCCCACTTTTTTTTTTTTTCCTTTCTGCAGCTTATTCCTACCCAATTGCAACGTTGTCCAGAACCATGAATCCCTATACAAATAATATTCTGGAATATGTATCCTTTACATGGCAACATGGGGGGATGTTGGTGGGGGCTCCCAAAATCAATTGGAGCTTATCCAAGCAAAGTTAGGGTGGGACAGGAGGTGGCATTACCTGGTGCAGCTCCACTGCCCCCATCAGATGCTGGATTCTGCTTCCTCAGGGTTCCTTTTGGCTCCAGTGGGAGCTGCCTGGATTTAGCATTTCCCAGGATTTTGGCTGCTGGAAGGCCAGGCCAGACCTGGGCACTGCTCTCCTGCTGCTGCTCCAGGGATGCATCCAGCAAATCCTTTGGCTTCCCGTCAGCACCTTGATGGGACTGGGGACAAAAACAGGATTATTAAGGGGGATTAGGCTGATCATTCCCAGGCTGTTGACTCTGAGGGGATGTTGTAAACAAAGGGGCTGTTGCCATTCCCAGTCTTCAGGCAATGCTGGATCCAGTGGGAATTAAGCTGTACCTGGCAAGCCTCAGCCACTGAGAATTCCTCAGGGAGAACATTCCTGCTTGCAAGCCAGCTATGGAGTCTTTCCCTCCCCAATCCCATTTGTCTCTTTTGCTTCCTAAAATGTTTCAACATCCCTTAAGTTCAACAGTGACTCCTTAACAATTCCCATGGCAGAAAAACGCCCATGGCAAAATCATCATCGTGTACGACAACGACGAGCGCTTGGCGAGCCAGGCAGCCACCACCATGTGTGAGAGGGGCTTCGAGAACCTCTTCATGTTATCTGGGGGTACGTGGGGCTGGGGAGAGCTCCCCCACACCTCCTGGGGAAAGGGAGAGTGGGGAGCAACTTGTGGGAGCTGGAGGTGGGAAACATCTGGGTTGTGCAATCACAGGATGGTTTGGGTTGGGAAGGAAACTGAAGGATCATCCAGTCCTGTCCCTATGGACAGGGACACCTCCCACTGTCCCAGGCTGCTCCAGCCCCAGTGTCCAGCCTGGCCTTGGGCATTGCAGGGATGCAGGGGCAGCCCCAGCTGCTCTGGCAATTCCAGCCCAGCCAGCAATTCCTCATTGCCAAGATCCCATCCATGGCTGCCCTCTGGCACTGGGAGCCATTCCCTGTGTGCTGTCCCTGCAGGCCTTGTCCCCAGTCCCTCTGCAGCTCTCCTGGAGCCCCTGCAGGCCCTGCCAGGGGCTCTGAGCTGGATCCTTCCTGGATCCTACCTGGATCCTTCCCTTCTCCAGGGGAACATTCCCAGATCTGGGAGCAGCTCCAGGGCCTCCTCTGGACTCCCTCCAGCAGCTCCACATCCTCCTGCCATTGTCCCCAGAGTCCATGTGGGATCTCACCTGAGCAGGGCACAGGGGCAAAATTCCCCCTCTCCTGCCACCCACATTTCTCCACCCAAATTTTGGACCTCCAGCTCCAGAAATCCCTTGTGACTGGTCCCTCCTGACCCATCCAGCTGGGGTAAGAGCTGCTCTGTGTCCCTGCAGGCCTCAAGGTCCTTGCCCAGAAGATCCCAGAGGGCTTGATCACCGGCACGCTCCCCGTGTCCTGCCAGGTGGCAGCTCCCACAGGAACTGCCCGGAGGAGAACAGCCCCCAGGGTGCCACCCACACGTGCAGAGAACAAGTGGAGGTTTTCTGCAGATGATCTGCAGAAGTTAAGGCATTACCTGGCTGAGGAGCAGATTCCTTCAGACACTGCCAGTAAGAGACCAGTGCTGCCTTTTTGGGTTTGCCTAGAAACAGAGGCTGGGCTGATGCCTCAGTGTTTGGCTTTTATATTTTTCCCATTCTGTGCTGCTTTAGTGTGTGGGTCTGGGCTTCATATTATGGGATGGTGAGCTCTGTGCACAGAGCAGGGAGACAAAACAATTCCTGCTCCAGCTGGGCACCAAGGACAAATGACCCAAATCTCAGCCCAGGAGCACAAACCCCGTGGGCTGGAGAGAGAAAAACAAGCAGGGTGGGACTGCAGGGGCTAAAGCTGGAATGGGACAATGAACTGCAAGGTGCAAATGGAGCAGAACTGATCCCAGGGAGAGACCCCGGGAGCGCTCGTGCATTTTGGGGCCATTTTGGTTCATCTTGGGTGCAGCCCTGGCTGGGCTCTTGTGCTGCCCAAGGTGCATCCATGGAGGAGATCCTTTCCATAAATCCCTGCTTTATTCTTAGGCTCCATCTAGGTCAGCCTTCACAAGGCATTGAGGCAAAGTTAAAAGAATAAAAGGAGATAAATTTAATGTAGGATCTTCAGGTATATTAAGGGCAGATGAAGTTAATTAACTTTTTATGTGGAGTTTAGTCATGCACTAATACAGTACAGGATTTGAAAAATATAAAAGCTAGAATTCTAAGGCATCACCAGAATGTGCTTCAACCTCATCATGGAATGGGTGTGTGGGAAGGTGTAGGCACAGAGTTTGTGGTGACTGGGAGTGGAGTTGCCCCAGCCTCATCCTTAATTGGCTCCAGCTGTGGGAAGCAGGTGACCAGCATTAAAGGTGATGAGCCATGGGGTGCCCAGGTGAGCTGAGCAATCACCAAAGGGAACAGAGGGCACACAGGGGCACTGCATGAACGTGAGGGGTATAAAAGGCTGGGCTAAAGATCAAGAAGGGCAGATGCTTGCAGCCTTCTGAATGGGTTGAAGCTTTCTGATATTGTGTGGTGACACTCTGGGTATGGTGGCTGTCTCAGCTGTGACATGTGCTGTGACACTAATGCAGTAGAGGATTTGAAAAATATAAAAGCTAAAGTTTATGCTAAGGCATCACCAGAATGTGCTTCAGCCTCATCATGGAATGGTTGGGTGGAAGGTGTAGGCACAGAGTTTGTGGTGATTGGGAGTGGGCCTGTGCCCCAGCCTCATCCCTAACTGGCTCCAGCTGTGGGAAGCAGGTGACCAGCATTAAAGGTGATGAGCCAGGGGGTGCCCAGGTGTGCTGAGCAACCACAAAGGGAGCAGAGGGCGCACAGGGGCACTGCATGAACATGAGGACATAGAAGGTTGGGCTAAAAAATGAGAAGGGCAGATGCTGGCAGCCTTCTGAATTGGGGTGGTGTTATTGTGTGTGGGGTGAAGCTTTCTGATAGTGTATGGTGACACTCTGGGTATGGTGGCTGTCTCAACTGTGACATGTGCATAACAATAATGCAGTACAGGATCTGAAAAATACAAAAGCTAAAATTTATGCTAAGGCATCACCAGAATGTGCTTCAACCTCATTGTGGAATGCTTGGGTGGGAAGGGGCCTTAAACCCCATCCATCCCACCATGGGCAGGGACACCTTCCCCTATCCCAGGTTGCTCCAAGCCCATCCAGCTTGGCTGGACACATCCAGGGATGGAGCAGCCACAACTTGTGCACAAGCAGTTTGTGATTTGGGGTTGTTTCTCCCACAGGCCGCCTTACCCGGGGTCTTTCAGGCCACGATTCCAAACTCTCATCCGCGAGGAGCAACCCCAGCCTGCACAGCTCTCCTCGCAGCCTGGCATCCCTGAGCAGCCGCTCCCACAGCAGGACCAGCATCCAGAACAGGCCCTGGAAATAAAGCAGTGTCCAGGTTTTGGGAATGCTGAGCAGTGCAGCCCCTTTGTGGTTTTAGGAATCGGCAGGGAAAAGCAGCCCTGGTGAGAACTGGCAGCTCGGGTAAGGCTGGGCAGCTGGAATGATGTTCATAGAAGCAGGAATGGCATCATTTGGGTGCAGGGCAGGACAGAGCTGATAGAACTGGTTTTGTAGGGGAGGGAGAAAACTGCTAGTAAAGGCTGGCACCAGTAGAAACTGTCCCACAAAGTTTTTAGTCCAGCTGAAGGAATTTGTGTCCATAACATTGCCGGGCCATGCCTGGAGCTGTGAGGGTGAACAGGCCACAAATCATCTGTGAGCACGAACTTTGGTGGTTTTAGCAGAGATAAAGACATTCAGCAACTTGCCAAAAGTGAGAGAAGATCCTGGAAGGGTTGTTTGTTGGTTTTTTTTTAATAAATTATGATAATGAACAGAAGTATTTGTAATAAAGATGTTTTTTATTGCTCAGTTGGTGCTGTGACAGTGGTGCTTGCTCATGGACACTTTGTGAATAGTTGTGTCTTTTTCAAGGTGACCTGGAGGAGAATAACTAGAATTCTGGATTTTTTTTTTCCCAATGACTCCTTTGCCAGTGGTTTTTTAGGAGTTTCTTTAAGGTTTAGGGTGGCTGAAGGAAAATTTGCTTCTGCCTCACCAGGGTCCCTAAAACCCAGCAGGACCCTGGAATCAGGAACTGAACAGTTGGAAAAGTGAGTAGCACAGTTTTCCTCAAATTGGTGCTTCTGGATAAGCTGGGAATCCTCTGATTTTCCTGAGCTGCCTATGGGACACTTTGGAAGTGATTTTGGAGGGATTCTGCTCTCCAGTTTTTCCATCTGGCATTGCTGAGCCTGGTCCTGCTCTGTTATCGTGGTTTTGTGGAGTTTGTGTGTATTTTTGGATTCAGTGGTTTTTTTCCCCCTTTCTGAAGCAGACAATTTTCAACACATCCCAAAACTCACTGGTGATTTTGGGATAATTCTGATGAAAGGACAAGAAGAAGGAGAAATGGCACATAATTTCTTGTTTGGGAGATTAGGACTCAACATCCCTGAGCACATTTATCTTTTATTGTGACTGTGGGTGTGAAACCAGGCAGTGCTGATTGCAGGACTGCCAGGTTCAGTCTGATAAGGTCCTGCTGCTGTGGGAGTAGATTTTTTCCAGCTCCATGAGCTCTTGGCAGTGTCATTGCATTGGCTAAAATCCTGATTTTGCTGTCCAGCTGTGGGAGACAGATCCAGAATCCCTGGCTGCTCTGTGCTGCATGAAAACCTCCTGGTGAAACTGTTGGATAAAACTGGCTTGAGTTGTTTGTGATCCTCCAAATCCAAGGAATCAAAGCAAGGACTGGATGTACTTTCCCACCATCTCGATGGATTTGTGTGGATTTGGACTCTTGGTGTTGTTTGGAGCAAACTCCGTAGAGGCTGAGAGGTTTAATTTAATAAAATGTAAATTACAGCATCTGTTTGGGTGATTTATTTGCAGCTTTGAGAGCTGTGGAGAGCCTGGAAAAGCTGGGAGTGAGCAGGGGCTCAGCTCCCCGTTCCCTAGGGATTGCAGCAGGTGAGGAGGGGTCACACAATCAGAAAGGTTTGGCTGGGAAGGGACTTTAAAGCCCATCCAGTTCCAACTCCTGGACACCTCCCACTATCCCAGGTTGTTCCAAGCCCTGTCCAGCCTGGCCTGGAAAACTTCAGGGATCCAGGAGCAGCCCCAGCTGCTCTGGCAATTCCAGCCCAGCCAGGAATTCCTCATTGCCAAGATCCCATCCATGGCTGCCCTCTGGCACTGGGAGCCATTCCCTGTGTGCTGTCCCTGCAGGCCTTGTCCCCAGTCCCTCTGCAGCTCTCCTGGAGCCCCAATAAATCCTGCTGGCCTCATGTCCCAGAGCCCAATTCCCTTTCCATCCTCTGCCAGATCAAAGGGAAAACCACCACCTTCCTTCCTTTTTGTTCTTGCTATTTTCATGCCCTTTCAATCAATTCGTTTTCCAGGCCATGACCCAGCACACCCTGTTTGTGCTGGCTCCAACTCCAAAAGGGCTTTTCCACCCACTTTGGGAAAAAGGGAAAACAACCACAAGCTTTTCTCATCCTTCTTTGCATTTATTTACTGATTGCCTTCTCCCCTCTCTCCAGCTGCTGCAGCCTGACCCCAGCTCAGTAGATGTTGTCCCTGGCGTGCTCCATGATGACCTTCAGTGCCAGCCAGGTCTCCTGGGCGGTGGGGACGATCTGCTTGGCGGGCAGCAGGAATCCGTAACGCCCCGTGTCCCGCAGCTCGAAGGTGAAGGAATATTTAATCCCCTGGTTGTAGGTCCAGTCCACAGTCGATCCACTGGCTCTGTCTGGGGGAGGAAAAAATGGGGGGGATTCAGAGCCTTGATTGCTTTGTACAGTGTCTCTGTCTCTCTGGGAGCTTCTCAGGAACCCCGGGATGGCAGACAGCAGGGGGACACTCTTGTGCCCTGAGGGCACTGAGGGCACCTAGGCTGGTCACCTTTGCAGCAGAAGACACCAGAGACATTGGTAGAAGATAAAGGGCCGGCTCTTAGCAGGGGTTAATCCAAGGTTTTATTCTAGGAGTTCCCATCACCTCAGGGGGCTCCTGCTGAGAGCCCCGGGAGAGGTGCCAAGGTTACATTTAAAGGGAGGTGGAAACCCAAAGTAGATAACATTTTACTGACCAATAAGTGACCCCAAGGGATGGGTACTGGGGGATTGACATTTAGGACAGCATATGGGGCAAGGCTTGGGGGGCTGACCCCTGGCCTCTGGCTAATCACTCGACATCCTGGACTGAAACTTCTAGATAGAGGGGATGGGCTGCTGAGTGATTGACAGAGAGCCAGGGTGGGGATTTGGGGGTGATCTCAGCAAAGGTCACAGGTAAAGGGAGGGGGTACAATCCGGGGTAAACCATTTGGGAAAAATACGGGGATACAAAACCAAAACTATTACAAAGTACAAAAACACACTACAACAGTACAGGAATCCCATGGGATATCTGGCTGGTGTGAGGGATGGTTTTGGGATCTGGGGGGTTTGGGGCTGCCCCAGCACTTACAGATGGTGGTGATGATGCTGCCGTACGTGAACTTGGTGCCATACAGGGAGGACAGAGCTGCCACGGCCTTGGCAGAAAGCTCGTTCTGGGAATACAGGGAACAGGGAAAGATGAGCCAAAGAAAGGACAAACCTGTGGGTACAGCTTTTTTTCTGGGTGCAACAAAGCTCCTCCCAGCTTCCCAAGGGATGGAGGACAGAGGTGACTCCCCCTTGGAGCAGCAGAAGAGCTCCACCCCGTCCCAGCCCCTCAAGGCACATGGGCCTCACCAGTTCCTTCTCATCTGGTGCTGGGGTCGTGGTGTAGCCGTAGGGGTAGAGCAGGAGCTGGGAATAGCTGTGGATGGAGACAAAAGCCTTGATGTTGCCGTGGCTCTTCACAAAGTCCACGATGGATTTCACCTCGGGCTCTGAGTTGGGGTAGGGTCCGTGGTACGTCTCCGAGCAGGAGCTTCCGCTGGCTCCGGCATCTGCGGAGAAGAGGATGGTGAGAACAGTGGGAATGTGGGGGATTCCAAGCCCAAGAGGTTTTCCCACCCCTCAGCTCCTTGGTGGTGATCAAGGGAGGCTCCTGGGGCATCTCCTCCTAGAGCTTTGTATGGGGACTTTCGTTTGTCACTCGGGGACATCAAAGCCACGGTGGAGCCCAAACCCTCGGCTCTGCCACAGAGAGCAAATCCCACCACTTCCCCAGGGGACATCAATGGATCTTTGAGCCAGAAAGAGCTTTGGAGCCTCCAGCTGGGGAGTGGAAGCACTCCACAGGGGCAAGGGGCCAGCTCTGACCTCCAAAACCTGCGTCCCAGTTGCGGTTGGGGTCCACTCCGACACAGATGGCGCCCGCGTGCTTGGACCTGGTCTTGCGCCACATGCGGTTCTGGAAGGGCAGAGCCACCTCAGCTGGTGCCCAGGGCTGGAGCTCCACAGCTCGTGGTGGGCCCCTTCCCATCCCACAGAAACGTGGGTGAGGAGGCTTTGCCCTCTCAGGGATGTGCAACCCCCCAGATCCTCCCCAGCCCCATCCAGAGCAGCTGTAGGAACCAGGGAGAGGAGAGCTGGGGCGGTACCGTGGTGTGGGTGTAGGCAAAGCCATCGGGGTTGGTGACAATCTCCAGGAAGATGTCCATCGTCTCCAGGATGGAGGCCACACCTTCGTTATTCGCGTGATCCTGGACAATCTAGAGAGGATGGAGGTTTGGGGCTCCCTGTTCTCCCTGTGGGATCACCCACCTGGATCCCACAGCTCCTGAGGACCCTTTTGGGATGTGTCAGTACCTTCTTGGCAAACCAGACGCCGCTGGCCTGTGTCACCCACTCGCGGGAGTGGATGCCGGTGTCGATCCAGATGGCCGGGCGGTTCGTGCCCCCTGTGCTGAACTGGGACAGCAGAGAGGGGGGTTGGCTTTGTCCCTGTCACCACTTTCCCCTCTGGATCACGATCCCCAAATCCTCACCTTGAGCACGTAGAGGGGACGGTTCTCGGTCGAGCGGCCAATCTCCAGCTTGCTCACCAGGTTGGGGTTCTCAGCCACCAGCAGGTCCATGAAATTGTAGATCTGGGAATGAGAGATGTGGGGGTCACTCCCCTGCCCAAGAGCAAACTTTTCCCCCCAAAATGCCCCAAATCTTGTGCTTTCCCACCTCATCTATGGTGTGGTAGGCCTCGTAGTTGAAGGTGTTGGTGTCGACCGACTGCTGGCGGCTGCTGCGGAGCATCTCCGTCTGCTCTTCATCCAGCAGGGCCTGTGGGACAGGGGGTGGGATGAGCCTCCTTCCCACTGATGGGATCCCACCTCTCCCTCACCTCCCCTGTGGCACTGCTGACCTGCACATCCTCGATCATGATGGAATAGGAGACCCCAGTGGCCTCCAGGTGGGCTTTGACCGCCTGCAGGCTGCGGAAGGGCACGCGGATGTCCACGGGCAGGCCGAGCCTGCGGGGAGCCAGCCAGAAATCCAGCTGGATGGGAAAAATGGACATGAGGGGTGAGATCCTGCCTTGGGATGCACCCCCAGCACCAGCCTGTCTTGCTTTTCACTGCTTGGTTCCAATAATCCCACATCCAACCCCATCCTTGCTTTGCTTGGGGGTGTAAAACAAAGGCCATGGGCTGGGGGGTGTCCCCGAAATCCACCCCCACACCCAGTACCTGCAGATGCTCCAGGTCCTGCAGCTCCTGCACCTTCTGCAGCTCCTCATTGCTCTGGGGGACAACACGCAGCACCTGGTGCCTGTGGGGTCAGGGGGTGCTGAGCGGTGTGGGACGAGCTCCGGCCCCGTTAGTCCGACCTAACCCCACCCATCCATCCCCCCCATTCCAGGGATTTCCCCTGAGCCTTTTCCCTGTGCCCCCTCAGGGCTGAACCAACTCCTTCTGCCCCACCCGGTGCCACCATCCCCATCCCGGCCCCCCTACCCAAAGAAGGTCTCGGTGCAGGTGGCCACTGCCACCAGGGCAGCCAGGAGCACAGGGAGCCTCATGGTCAGCAGGGACAGCCAGTCTCACGTCCCAGCAGTGCCCTGGGGCCTCTTAAATCCCCTGGGATGGCAGCTCCAGCCCAGCCCCTCCAGCTGTCCCTTTTCCCAGGGCCCTGGGAAGGCTCTGGCTGCCACCAGCCAAGGTCAGGCCCTGCTGTCCCCATCCAGGCACTCCCAGTCCCAGCCAAACCTGTCCCAGGAACCGGCTGGGGCCCTGGTGAGTCAGCTGCCAACAAGGTAAGACTGGGAGGTGCCAAAATCCCACAGCCCCCAGCACCAGCTGAGGGGAGGGAAAGGATCAGTTTGGGCTGAGAATGTGCGAGATGCAGATTTTCACTTGGGGCTTGGTGAGCTGCATCCCTAAACCGCAGCGGTGGGGAAACTGGTTTAAAATTTGGCAGAGGAAAGTGGTGTAGTTTGGCCCAAGACAAGAGGTCAGAGCAGGTGACAGTTGTCCCAGTAGCCGAAAATAAACAGCAAATAACCTGAGGGTACCCCATGTTCCTCCATGTAGCCCCCTGGGAAGGGATGATGGAGCAAAGCTGCCTCAAAACCCCACAAATTTGGGGTTGCTTGCCCAAAAACCCCCATCTCCTCCCA
The DNA here is from genome assembly GCA_019023105.1 of Diglossa brunneiventris. Classification (NCBI taxonomy): domain Eukaryota; kingdom Metazoa; phylum Chordata; class Aves; order Passeriformes; family Thraupidae; genus Diglossa; species Diglossa brunneiventris. The sequence goes on along the minus strand of CM032353.1, from coordinate 72,418,063 downwards.
TGCTGGCTGTTGGCTCCAAAGGATGGGGACTTTGAGCCAAAGTCACGAGGGGAAAATCAACACCTGCAGGACTGGGAGTCCTTTTCCACCCTTTCTTTGGAGATTAGCATGAAAAAAATGAGGGTGCCTGAAACCACTGAATGTCCATGAGGATTTATTGAGAGGAGGGAATGCTGGGGGAGGTGCTGGGGTCAGTATGGATGCTCCAGGACGTGGACCATGATGTCCAGGAGCGCCGGCCACGTCTCGGTGGCAGTGGGGACGATCTGGGAGCTGGGCAGGAGGAATCCGTAGCGCCCCGAGTCCCTCAGCTCCAAGGTGAAGGAATATTTCACCCCGTTGTCATAGGCCCAGTCGATGGTGGTGCCTCCTGCCATGTCTGCAGGGAGAGGAGCCCAGGTGGGAGCCCATTCCCGAGGGATTTGCTGCGGGGTCAGGGAGGGACACTCACAGATGGTGTTGGCGATGCTGCCGTAGGTGTATTTTGTCCCGAACACGGCGGCCAAGTCGCTCACGGCCTTCTTGGCCAGTTCGTTCTGCAAAGGAACCACCAAAAGTGCTGGGATCTGGTGGATCATGGGGATCTAAAGCCCATCGTTCCCTATCCTTTCTGCTCTAGGTTTTCCCAAAAACCCTTAATTTTTGATGTTTGAAGTCCATCTCACAACCACCCTCCTCCAGAACCCAGGTGCAGGGGTTCAATATTCAGCTTGCATCTAACGAGAGGAGCAGGGAAGCTCCTGGGATGCTCTGCCTGCCTTTGCCAGGGGGTCCCAGCCCCACGTTTTGGGGCCATCTCACCATTTCCTGGTGGTCGGGTGCGGGCGCCCTCCTGTATCCGTAGGGGAAGAGCAGCATCTGGGAGTAGCTGTGGATGGAGATGACGGATTTGACGTTCCCGTGGGCGCGGATGAAATCCACGATGGCTCTCACTTCCCTCTCGGAGTGGGCGTGAGGGCCGTGATAGATCTCAGAGCAGGGATTGCTGCTGGAGCCGGCACCTGGAGCAGGGGGAGGAGGAGATCCAGAGAAGGGTTTCCATCCCTGCGTTTCTCCGCTCTAGCAGAAAGTTTCGATGTTTTGAGGCACAAACAATGCCCAGGCGTGGGGACCTGGTGGCCAAGGTCTCACCTCCAAACCCAGCATCCCAATTTCGGTTGGGATCCACTCCCACGCAGCGGGATCCAGCGTTGATGGACCTGGTCTTGCGCCACAGGCGGTTCTAGGAGCACATGGAGGGGAGACTGGAACAGGGATGTGAGTCCCAATCCCTGCCCAAGCATCTCCAGGGATCTCCACTCACCGCCCCATGTGGAGGAACATCCCTCCCCACCCAAAAAACACAGCTGTGGCTGGGGACAGCGCTGGGACAAGATCCTCCCGTGGTGTCCCCGCACTCACGGAGCTGTGGGTGAAGGCAAAGCCATCAGGGTTGGTGACAATCTCCAGGAAGATGTCCATGCTGTCCAGGATGGCCGTGACAGAGGGGTCCTGCCCGTATTCCTTGGCAATCTGTGCATGGAGAAGAGCAGGAGCTGCCCCGGTGCCCCTCGGAGATGAGGGATGGGATGGATGTGGGGTAAGAATTGGGGTCCCCCATCCCAGGTGGCCCCAAGGTGACCTTGTTGGCCGTCCAGACACCGGTGGCTTGGGTGATCCATTCCCGCGCGTGGATGCCGGTGTCCAGCCAGATGGCCGGGCGGTTCGATCCCCCGGTGCTGAACTGTGCGGAACCACGGGATCATTGAGGTTGGAAAAAGCCTCCAGGATCATGGAATCCACCCTGTGCCCCGTCCCCACCTTGTCCCCAGCCCAGGGCCCTGAGTGCCACCTCCAGGAGTTCCTCAGACACCTCCAGCGATGGGCACTGCAAACCCCCCTGGGCAGCCCCTGCCAAGGCCTGACCCCTTCTCCATGGGGAAATTCCTGCTGGTGCCCACCCTGAGGCTCCCCTGGCACAACCTCTCATCCTGAGGGCATTGGCAGGGCGAGGCTGCCCCAGGACCCACCTTCAGCACGTACAGAGGCCGCTGCTCGTAGCTCTGCCCCATCTGGACCTTGCTGATGAGCTTGGGGTGATCCTCCACCAGGACATCCATCCACTCATAGATCTGCAAGGAGGAGCTGCTGGCTCAGGAGGCTCAGCCTGGTTCTCACCTTTTGCTTTTGAGATGCAACAAGCCAGAGCTTCCCTGGGGAAGATCTGGTGCTTCCCTGGAGAACATGGGGTGGTTGGGGCTCTGTGTGAGCAGGGAAAGGCACATCTCACCATTTTTGGAAAAGTAGAACGAATGGTGAGGGGAAAAGTTCTAAGACCCCCCAACACCACCACAGCCCCCACCAGTCCCAAACTGGGCTCCAAACACCCCCAAAGTGAAGCTGAAAATGTCTTCCACAGGGTGGGAGGTTCCAGGAGTGGCCATGCCAGATGTGGAAGGTTTCCCAGTCTCCCATCTCAGCTAAAAGCTCCACCAAGGAGGAGAAACATGTCCCAGGGAGGTCTCATCTGTCACCAAGAACTCACCATGACCTTCACCACATGGATGTGACCCCAGCAGGACAAAGCCAATGCTCTGCAGAGAAAGGTACCTCATCTATGGTGTGGTAGGAGGCGAAATCAAACATCCTGGAGCTTCTCTTTACCCTCCTAGACCTCCTCATGCTTTCCTTTTCTTCATCCAATAATTCCTGGTTAGGAGGCCAAAAAACCCCAAGATCAAAAAGGCTGGAAGGAGGAGGGGGTTGGATTTTTCTTCTTGATTTCAAACTTTTGAACTTTCTCTCAGGGCTGAGCTGCAGGAGCTCATCCTGTTCCTGTCATAGCCATTACCTGCACGTCCTCAATCATGATGCTGTAGGAAAAATTATGAGAATCCAGGAATTTTTTGACTCCTTGGAGGCTGGGGAAGGGCACCCGCAGGTCCACGGGGTGGCCAAGGCTGTTGGGGTGACGCCAAAAGTCCACCTGGGAAGAAGAAGTTGAGCTGAAAGGGAGAACTTGGCCCCATCCTGTGCTGGTGCTCATCCACTGAGCTCCCCAGCACCTCCAGGGGTCTCACAGGAATTTCCATGAAGGATCTAAAAAGGTTTTTGGGCAAATTTTGGGCCACAGATGGATGTCTGGATAGGGAATTACAGAAATGTTTAAACCCAAGTTGTTTGAGTAAGTATTTGTGGGATGTTCCCAGTTCATACAAAACAGGAGCCCTGAGCTCCAGGAGCCCCAGGTTAAATTCACATTTATATGGTTCTAAATTACACAGCTCCAAAATGGGGAGGAAAAAGGATGGGATGGCAAAAGAAGGAGGGAGCCCTGGATTCACCTGGGTCTGTGACCAGGGGGTGCTCAGGACCCCTCAGAGCTCACCTGCAGCTCCTCCTGCTCGCCCAGCACCCCGAGCAGGGTGATGTGCTCCTCGTTCCTGGCCGTGACACGCAGGACCTGGTCCCTGCAGGGAGGCAGAGGGGTCACAGGGAGGAGACTCTGGCCTGGGGGGAGGCTGGGGACGTTCCACACCGGCTCAGAGGGTTGGAAAATGCATCAATTGTTGGTTTTGAGAGAAAAAAATGCAGGTTCAGAGCAGCCATGATGGGAAAAGAGCAAGTGCTGGGGGTCTGAGATGATCTCCAGCCTTGTTTGATCAGCTCCCAAGATGTTGGGGAATATCTCCCATGGATATGTTCTGTATCTGTGGATGTATTCCCTAGCAGAGGTCCCAGTCCAGCCTGGCTGGGCTTCCCAAGGACAGGCACAGCCCCTGGAGAGGAGGAAATGCTCTGTGGGAGAGAGGTTTTCTCATCTCAGATCAATCCTCTACCTCCGACCTCTCCTGCTGGGCAGTGCTTAAAGCTGCTGCCAAAATGGCACAAAATTCCTTCACCTTTCCCCTTTCGTACTTTTCATCCTCTTAGTTCCCATTTATCAGTTTAACCACCTCCCCAGGGTGATAAAAATGCTCATTCTGTGCCTGAGGGACTCAGGCAGACATTAAATCCTTGTGATTTTTCCAAAATCAGGGAGCAGCCCTGACATTCCCTGGACAGTCTTGGCTCACAGCCACCCCCTGCCAGGAGGAGAGTGATGGGATCCTGGATGGATCCCTCAACCATGGCATCGTGTCCCAGGAGGAAGGAAAGCAGGGAGGAAGGTGGGTCTGTCACATCACAGAATATCCTGAGCTGGAAGGGGCCCATAAGGATCAAATCCAACTCCAGGCTCTGCCCAGACACCCCAACAATCCCACCCTGTCCTTGAGAGCATTGTCCAAACACTCCTGGAGCTCTGGCAGCCTTGGGAATGTGACCATTCCCTGGGGAGCCTGGGCAGTGCCAGCGTCCTCTGGATCAGGAACCTTTCCTGATATCCAACCTGAACCCCCCTGGCACAGCTCCATCTGCCCTGGGTCATGAGAGCACCAGCTCTGGCTCCAGTGCCAGTCCAGCTGCTGGGATGTCCTGGGGTTACTTTTTTATGGATAAGTTTTCCCTACTCTGAACACGGAATTCCCACTTTCTCTACAAGATAGTTCTCATTGCCAGTCCACTCATTCAGACCTTTCTGGAAGTTTTGGGAGTTTTGGGTAGTCCTGACCCCTCCCCTGCTATATTCCATGCCCCCTTCTCAGCCTCATTCCTGCACTGGTGCTGTTCTTATCTGCAGGAGCTGCAACCAGGATGTTCGTCCTGGAAAAGTGCTGCCCTCCCTCCCCAGGGCCCCTTCTCCAGCCACATCTTGTTCTTTCCCACGGGCTGTTATTCCCATAAATCCTTGGCTGTTATTCCCATAAATCCTTGGTTGTTATTCCCAGCAATCCTTGGCTGTTATTCCCATAAATCCTTTGTTATTCCCAGCAATCCTTGGCTGTTATTCCCATAAATCCTTGGTTATTCCCATAAATCCTTGGCTGTTATTCCCATAAATCCTTGGTTATTCCCAGCAATCCTTGGCTGTTATTCCCAACAATCCTTGGATAGCTCCCCAGCCATCATCTTTGAGCCCTGCACATCATCCCCTGATCCTCTGGGGTTCCACACCCTGGCAAAGCTTGGAGCGATGCCCTCAGGCTTCAGCATTCCCTGATTTCTACCTGCTCCAAACCTCCCTCCAGCCCTGGGGTGAGCCCAAACCTTTCCCAGCTGGCAAAAACCCTGTTGGATTTCCATCCTTTGGGATGTCACCCTTCAGGCTGACCCTGAGGGACCGTGGTGGGGACGGGCCATCCCATCCCAGCCGTGGTGTCCGACCACCCCCTGCCCCGGCAGGACTCACCCCACGAAGAGCTGCTCAGTGCTGGTGACCCCCAGGAGGGCGAGGAAGACCAGGAGGGTCTCCATGGTGGGTGGGAGCAGAGCACAGCCCTGAGGACGGACAGAACCCCCTCGGTGGTCGGGGTCCCTCCCGGAGCTCCTCACCGGGGCCGCATCCGCCGCCCCCGCGGCGTCGGCAGCGACAAACAGAGCAGGCAGGAAGGGCTCCCAGAGCCCAAATGTTTGCTTTATTTGGCAAAGTCAACACAAGAGCAGCCAAATTAGGGAGGATCTGATAACGTCTCCCTCGGTGAGTGGGTCCTGGATGAGTGTCCCTGCTCCCAGCTCCGAGCTGTCGTGGGCACGGGCGGCTCCCAACCCACAGGCGTGGGACGGTGGGGATGGCGTGGTCACGGGAGCCCCAAAACCACAAGGAAACACCTCTTTGTTTCCATGGATTTCTTCATTACACATTGCTATGAGTAAGTCAATCATAATTATGATTAGTAATGCATGTGTAATGACAAGCTACTACAAAGTTACTTGCAGAAAAAGCAAGCATTTAAAGGTAGATTTATTTATGATTAATTAGTTTATGCATACATGTATATAGATACAGATGTATATATACAGATGTGTAAAATGTAAGATATATTATTCAAATTATTCATCAAACCATTCCCAGGAGTGGGGTCACTTGATGGTGGATGAAATCTCACTTCAGAGCGGATGGAAGTCGTGGCGCTCAGAGGTGCACAAGGACGTTCACCTGGGGTAATGTTGAGACAGAAAGGCTCATTTTTGGGTAGAAAATGAATTATTTTTATGTTTTCAGTGTAAGCAGTGGCTGTGAGCAGCTGTCACTGACTGGGGCTATCCCAGGAGGTCAGTTTGTCAGAGGTGTCTTTGTTCCCCAGGTAAAGCAGTGTCTTTGTTCTGCAGGTTACAGCAGGGCCTTTGTTGGGCCTTATCTGCGCTGCCCCTGAGCTCCCACCGTGCTTGTCAGGGATGCTCTGGGTTCCTGGGCTGTGTTCCCAGGCTGGCAGGCACCTCCCAGGGCAGGCTTTTACAGCTGACATCCTCTGACCGTGGTTTTCTCCATTGAACCCAGGGGATTCTGGCTGCACCAGGAGCAGGAGGTGCCGTGGGAAGGTGCTGGGGTCTGCTGGGGCTTTGCAGTGCAGAACTGGTGCTGTTGCTGAGGGGGTTCCAGGATTGTGGGGTGGTTGAGGTGGGAAGGGACCATGGGAGGTCTGTATCCAATGCCTGGGTGGGGCATGGGCAGCTCTGGGGACCCACCAGGGCCCTCCTCTCTGGATCTTGGAGTCCTCCAGAGATGGAGGCTCCATGGCCCTGCTGGCACCAGGTCCTGCTGCTTCTTCTCCTGGTGAAAAGCAATTCCTGATGTCCCTCCTGGCTCTCCCTCATTCCAGGTGAGGCTGTTGTCTCTCCCATCACTCTCTGTGCTGAAGAGCTTGGCTGTTTCCTCAATAATCTCCTTCCTTGGGATGGATGGGAAGGTTCCTGTTAGGTCCCCCCACCCCAGACCTGTGTCATCTCCAGCCCATCTCCCTCCTTGTCCCACCATGGCACACACCCTCCTGCTCCTCTGGGTGGCATCCACTGCTCTGGCTCCAGATCTCTCTGGAGTCAGGGCTCCAGCCCTGGATGAGCTCTCCTCACACCAGGCACTTAGGGAGGAGGGGACAGGGGGCCTCGAGCCCTGGATGGTTGGAATGAGCTTCCAAGCCAGGACAAGGTCACAGTTCCACACTCCCAGCTGAGGCTCCACAGGCTCTGCAGTTCCTGCTCTGGAGACAAGAGCTCCTCCAGGTGCAAGAGCCAGCTGTCCCTGTCCCTGGGATTTACCATCAGTGGTTTTTAGTCACCAGGCAGAGGATGGGATTTCGGAAAGCTGGGTCAGTTTGGGAAGCAGGTGCCAAGATGGATAAGGCCATGAGCAGAGGGGACAGGGACACAAGGGCAGCCCTGGCTGCCCCAGGCATGGTTTGTTTCCAAAACAGCTGCTTTTAACCCAAACCCAGCCCCTGGGCTGCTTCCCGCAGCTGCACCTTCCCCTTTTCCTGCCAACAGCTCCGAGCCCGAGTCCGCAGGGTTTTATCGGACACATCAGCGCTGTTTGCTCTCCTGCCAGCCTCCCGAGGGTGAGTAACTCACCAGCTGCTGGGGGGTCACAAGACACCAAGATAAACCTGTTAGACTCGATAATCACCGCAGCAGCAGCAGCCAGGGCTAATCTCTGATCCTTCAGGGCCTCCTGAGCTCTTTGCTCTTAATCCCCAAGAAATTTGCAGGATGAAAATGGAACGAGGGGCTCCCGAGGGACTGGATGCTGGATCAGGGGAGGTGTCCTCCCACCTCCATCTTCCCTCCAACCATGTCCCCTGGGAACACGTGGGAGGGAGAAAAGGGGCAGCCAAATATATGGGGGAGTACATTTGAGGACAGTGGTCAGGGGCCTGGCAGGGTCCTGGGGCTCGTTAAGGGAAATTAAATTCCTTTAATTAGTTCCATAGCCTGGATTATGCTGGTTAACACCAGGCCCACTGCACAAGCTGCTTCAGCCTGGAGAAGGCTCCAGGGAGAGCTTCCAGCACATTCCAGGGCCTGCAGGGGCTCCAGGAGAGCTGCAGAGGGACTGGGGACAAGGCCTGCAGGGACAGGACACAGGGAATGGCTCCCAGTGCCAGAGGGCAGCCATGGATGGGATCTTGGCAATGAGGAATTCCTGGCTGGGCTGGAATTGCCAGAGCAGCTGGGGCTGCCCCTGCATCCCTGGCAGTGCCCAGGGCCAGGCTGGACACTGGGGCTGGAGCAGCCTGGGACAGTGGGAGGTGTCCCTGCCATGGCAGGGTGGCACTGGATGGTGGGCAGGGAGGGCTGTGTCCCAAAATCTCCTCAGGGATGTGTCACACACAAGGAAGAAGTGGCAAACACCGTGTGGGGAATGCACAGGGGTTTATTCAGCCCTTTCTATGACAGCCATCATGGAGGATTTCTGAGCTGTGCTGCAGAGCTGACTCCCAGCCCAGCTCTCAGGAGGACTTGTCCCTCACGTGCTCCATGATTTTCTTCAGGCCCAGCCAGGTCTCCTTGGCAGCAGGGACGATCTGGCTGGCGGGCAGCAGGAATCCATAACGCCCCGTGTCCCGCAGCTCGAAGGCAAAGGAATATTTGATCCCGTTGTCGTAGCTCCAGTCAATGCTGCCTCCACTGGCTTGGTCTGGAAGGGAAAGGGAGATGGTCCAGAGGGGGAGCAGAGCAATGGTGGAGTTCTGTTGTTCTGCTGTTGGTGTTTTGGGGGACAAGGGTGAGGTTTGGATGGGAACACTCAGGTCCGACGTGTGACTGGTGGCGTCACTGCACAGGAGCACTGTGGCTTCCACCAGGGACACACCCTGTGGGGAGGACAGGGATTGGTGTCCTGGGACAGCCCTAAAAGCTCTGAGTGGCCAAATACTCACAGATGGTTGTGCAAATGGGGCCCACTTGAAAGGTGGTGCCATAGAGGGAGCGGATGGAGCTGGCAGCAGCTCTTCCCAGAGATTCCTGCAGGGGAGAAGATGAAGGGCAGGTCAGGAAGCAGCCACACTTCCTGAGATTAAACATTGGGATTTCCCCCGAAATCTCCAAACTGCTTTGGAGGTGATTCACACCAACAGCAGCCACAGCTTCCACAGCACTTCTGGGAGGTGCCACTGCAGGTGAGTGAACTTCAGCAGGTTCTGTAAGTGCTCATCCAGTGTTTATCTCACTGGCTTGTCAAGGGAAGGCTCAAGAGATACCAGAAATTCCCAAGGCAGTTGGGATCTTCCAATACTCCAAGGTCAACTTTGTGCTCAGTTCAACTACGTAATGGGGGCTGGATGGAAAACAGAGCTGGGTTCTTTGTGAAGGGGGGAAAAGGCAACCAATTGCCACAGGGGAACTGCATTTAGGTATTAGGACAACAAAATCCCCATGAGATTAAGGAAACTTTGGGATGAGCTTGAAAAAGCTGTGGAATTCTTCTTTAGAAATATCAAAACAATCCAAATTCAGACTGAAATTGGCTCTGACTCCAAAGCCCTTTCAGCACAGGGTTAGAACAGAGACCTCCAGAGGTCTTTCCCATTGGAATTACGGTTGTGAGATCCACATTGCCTCAGAGATATTATTCCAGCTGCGGTGCTGTCATTAGGGAAGAGTAAGGAAAGTACAGAAAGGCAGCTGGACAGAAGAGAGGAAGGTAAAACCAAGTCCTGCTGTCTCACCAGCTCGGCATAATCGTCTGGCCTGGTGCATTTGTATCCATAGGGATACATCAGGAGCTGGGAATAACTGTGGAGGGTCAGGAAGGCCTTGAAGTTTCCATGATTCTTGATGAAGTCGACAACAGATTTCACCTCCACCTCAGAGTTGGCTCTGGGCCCGTGGTAGGAGTCGGAGCAGGGGTTGTTACTGGCTCCAGGACCTGGTGGTGCAAGGAGGGAACAGAGCCATGAGTGGGATTCCTGGGAGGTCAGGGCAGACCCCACAAAGCTGGGCTTTCCTAAGGACAGGGCTGCAGCCAAAGCAAGGCCTTAAATGCTGATAAATGCTCAAACAGCAGTGACAGTGTGAATGTTCAAGGGATGTACTTTGAGATGATGCAACCTGGAACAGGCTGCCCAGCAACCCAGGAATCCACATTCCTGGGGGTATTCTGTGGTTGGATGGGGCTGGGAACAACCTGGGATAATGGAAGGTGGCTTTGCCCATGGCAGGGAGTGGAACTAAATAATGTTTTGGGTCCTTCCAACCCAAACCATTCCGTGATTCCGTAATTCCACGATGCTGCCTCATCCTGTGCTCCAGGGTGATTAATCCCCTTTATAAAGGCAGCTGCTGGTTCTGTGTGACAGGATTCAGAATCCAGAAGCCTCATCCCTACCTCCAAAACCTGCATCCCAGTTCCTGTTGGGATCGACTCCGACGCAGACGCTGCCGGGAATCTTGGAGCGAGTTTTCCTCCACATGCGATTCTACAACAGAGAAATGCTCAAAAGGGAGCAAATCTGGGCGCTGGCACCAAAACTGCTCTCCATCCACGGGGGATTGATCCTAGCCATGATCCCAAGACTATCTCTGACTGCCAAGATGGGCCAATGGGTCAAAAATCAAATGTATTTACTAAAAATGGGTATTTACAGGGGGTTAGACAAATAATGAGGATCTTTGTCTGCCCAACTCTTCGGTAACTCCTCTCACAGCATTAAGAGTTTCAGATCCCACTTCCCTCATGTTTATTATTTCTTTGGAATCTCACTGAGCTCAGACAGAGAGCTGACCCACCGAGGTGTGAGTGTACACAAATCCATCAGGGTTGCTGACTGGCAGCAGGAAAAGATCCATCTTGTCCAGCAGGGAGGTGATGGACTCATCTGTTCCATAGTCAGAGGCAATCTAGGCAGAGACAGAGCACACCCTGCTTAGCAGAGTAATTCCTTCCCAGATGTTCATTCCCTCATTGCTTGGGACACAGGAAAGGCTGGATTTTGGGGCAGGGAAACAAGGAACATCCATTATCTGTGGGCCATAACTGTTCCTTGTTATACATGGGGAGTGAGCAGTGAATCTGTTTTATTATTTTATTCTGAAGACAGGAGGTCTCTAGAATAAAATGGGAGAGGGTAATAAATTTTCCTCCTCCCTGTCCCAGAGGACAGGCCAAGGCTGGCACTAAGGCTGAGATGGAAGAGCCAGGTTGGGAATTCCCAACTGAGCTGCACTGACAGAGCCCAAGGAGCTTTGGGACAATGCTCTTGGGCACAGGGTGGCTCCTGGGGATGGTTCTGTGCAGGGCCAGGAGCTGGACTCCATGATCCTGGTGGGTCCCTTCCAGCCCAGCATATTCTGTGATCCTGTGACTTCTCTGGTGGCTCAGTCACTTCCAGCAGGATTTAAATCCTCATTTATAGAGAGCTGGAGGTCTGGACATTTTGTGGAAGGAAACCAACCCCACTGCATTTTTCTGGGTGAGCAATACAACAGAGCAAAGCAGCAATACAACTTCAAATTCTTTGGTTATTTGTGTAACAATTTCACCTGAACCACTGCATTCTGTCTGCCTAAACTCAGCTGTTCTAACGGGACAGAGGTTCCCAGTTCCAGGTTAAGGCAGCCACCACATCCTCAGGGAGTCAGCTGCTTTTGGGAGGTGAATTAACTGAACACACAGAGGGGTGAGATCCTCTGAAAGAGCAGCAAACATTGCCCAGCCAGGCCCAAGATGAATCCCAGCTGCAGAACCTTGTTGGCGATCCACAGGGTGCTGGCCTGCGTGACCCACTCGCGGGAATGGATGCCGGCGTCGAGCCAGATGGCCGGGCGGTTGGAGCCTCCGGTGCTGAACTGGGAAACCAAACACAGCATCTCAGACTCTGGCACCTCACAGTCCAGCACATCTCATAACAGACTGGGGTGCTCTGGCCTGTGGTGTCATTCACCCCTTTGGAGCCATTCCATGGTATTTGTCGTACCTTCAGGACGTACAGAGGCCGCTTTTCATAGGATTCCCCGATCTGGATCTTTTCCACAAAGCTGTACTCAGATGCGAGCTGGTCCAGTTCTGCATTAATCTGAAATACAAGGCCATGAGGACATGAACATCACCTTTGAGGACATTAATACCATATTTATGTGCTCTACCATTCGTTGGAAAGCCCATCCCATTCCACCGCCTGCCACAGGCCGGGACACCTTCCACTACCCCAGGTTGCTCCAACCTGGCCTTGGACACTCCCAAGGATGGGGAAGCCACAGCTTTATTTCTTTTTAGTTCTTTATTTCCCAATTTCAAGATCCCTTTATTTCTCTTTCTTTGACAGAGTCTGCAGGAGAGTTTATGGAATTTTGATCAGCGCTGGCTGGTTGTTCTGAGCACAAAATTAATACTGCAAAAAACAAACCCACGTGCCAGAAAAAGCTGCAAGGACATTTTAGATGCTAATATAGGATGTTGAATTGAAGACAGCATGCAAAAAGACCAGAAAAAATCAGAATACTCTTCCCTGAGGTACTCACATCATCCAGAGTGTGGTAAGCACCAAAGTCGAAGCTGCTGGTGCTGCGCTGCCTTTGGGCACTCTCGGCCATGTCTTGCTTTTCTTTATCCAGAACATCCTAAAATAACATTCAAATGGTGAGAAGTGTCTGCTTCACTTGCTAAAAGATAAATAAATGAAAAGGCAGTGAGTTAATGCTGGCTTAGGTGCCCTTTGGGGATTACTGCTCATGAGGAAATGTCAGATTAGTGCCCAAGTGGGTGACTTTTATCCATAACTACTCTCAGCAGAGTTTACTGACTGATCAGTAACTTCAGTGCTGGGATTCCCACATGTCTGGGATCAAAAGTCCACGTGTAATTCCTCAGGGGCTGTCAGAAGAGCCCTGTGGAGTTTATTGATGTCACTACTCAGGGAACACCTACAGCGATCCATGGATTGTCTTTGAGGAATAATCCACAGCCTACAAAAATGAGGGGAGGATCCCAGAAAACAGAATATGGGAAAGTGGGAGCAAGGCCAAATTGTGAATCAGTGTTTCCAAAAGATGTAAGAAATAGGTGCCAGTGGCACTGCCCACCTGCAGGTCTTCAATCAGGATGGAATATTGAATGCCCTGGGATTCCAGGAAGGCTTTCACTGACTGGACATTGGCAGCAGGAATTCTCACATCCACAGGGAGGGCAGGGGCAGAGGGGTTGATCCAGAAATCCAGCTGGAGAGAGAAAGGAAAATGGATTTGTTTTGGGGATGGCATCCTGCAAACAGCACTTGCAGAGTTTTAGAAATGCTGATTTCTCCCCAGTCCAAAGGCCCCTGCAGACAGGAGCCCTGGAATGCTCCAATCTCTGTGGCCTCACCACAACCTTGTATCAGTTCTTCTGATAAACTCAATAAAATAACAAATACCAAGGACTTGAGTCAGTTTTTCACTGACTTCTAGGCTTTGGTCACACAAACAAGAGGAAATTTTAATTGTCTCTGATGACTATTTTATTATTCCCCCTTTTACTAGAAATAATTTCAAGAAAAACTCCATATTCCAGTCTTAAGTAATATGAAACCCGTTGTTTTCATTTCTCCATTTCTCTCTCCTTTGGTAGGACTTTTCTAAATTTTAATTTCTAAATTATTCATAATATATATTCTTAAGCCAGAGATTTTAAAAAGTGGTGTTAAAAATTCTCACCAATGGCAATAAGAACGGTAATAACCTGGAATTTCACATTGTGTTTTCCTTTTTCAATGCAGTGTAGACCAACTAATAAATTCCTTCCATAACTCTGGGAGACAAAACATTGCCATTCCCACTGGATAAACAAGTTTTTCAACACTGAGATTAAGGTCTAACAATTCAAATATGATGTAAAACCAGTAGGAAAAAAAATTTATCAACTCTAGCCCTGCTGAACACTAAGCAGGTACTCGAACTTGCAGGTCAAATTTAAAGTGTTGCGAGAATAAAATGATTTATGGCAGCTGCCCCAGAGTGATGGGAACCTTCCAAATGAGATGCAGATTCACAGCCTGACCTGTTGTGAATGAGATGCAAATCCGAAATGCCTCTGTGGCCACGACCCACCTGCAGGTGTTCCAGCGATTCCAAAAGCTGCAGCTGCTTGACCTCCTCCTCATTTTTGGTCTTGATGCGGAGAACCTGGTGCCTGCAATAAATCGGTGTTTTCAGAGGCACTCTCAGAAGGGGGCTGGCTGAACCCCTTTGTTCCTGGGATCGTTAATTCAGTGTTAATTGTGTGTTAATGGCTCCTTTCATCAGCTGATTTGGTGTCACCCAAGAGTTCAACCAGCCGCCCGCACCTTCCTCACAAAGCAGACAACGTGGATGGGTTTTAAATCACAAGGATCAATCCTGCATCCATCGGGAGCTTTTGTGGGACAATGATATTCCAGTTGAGCTGGGGAAGGATCCAGTGTTTGGGGAGCAGAGCAAACAGCGGGACTCGTTTACACCGCGTTTACACCGGGATCCTCTCCCTGGCCAGCAGAGGAGTAAGATCTCTTTGTTGAACCCAGTTAAATCAGCTCTAAAGGCACTTTTCCTCATTAATAATTTATTACTGGATTGTCCATAAGCTCTGTCTCAGGATTGGATTCTGCTACTGAGGAATGGAATAACCAGAATTCGGTTCAGGATTAAATGAAAAATAGCCCCTCAGAATAGCCCCTCCTGGCTTTACAAATCTCCGAGTTTTGGGACATTATTTATATGATTTTTTATTCTTAATCCTTAAACCTTCATGCACAGATTTACTCACTGGAATCTAATTCTCACTTCCTGCACCTCGGGATTTATCCAGTAGGATTTCATAATCTTTAATTATTAAGGCTCTTCCGAGGTCAGTGAGGCTGTGAGGAAATATCTTGTGGGATAATTTTTGCAATGCAACATAAAGACAAGTCTTCAGAATTTACTGTTTGGAAATCGGGATTTCAAATGCTTAGAAAGAAGGAAAGAAGAGGAAGAAAGAAAAATAAGAAACTTGGGAAAAGGGGGAAAGTGGTGAACTTTCTGCTGTGAGGACAGGTTCTGGTCTTTCTGCTCTGCTTTTGCAGTGAGGTTCCACTCAAGCCAAAATGAAGCCTTGGATGAACAGGAATTGAGGATCTCAACTCCACAGCTGGACCCTTCTCCTTAGAAAACCCAAACTAAAGCAAAGGAAGATTCTCTCAAACACCACAACAGCAAAGCAACGAGAACAATCAGTGACAAAAACCAAAAAAAATGTGCCCCGAGCAGATTTTGCGAAGGTGAGACCATGAAAAACAACAAGAGGATACCAGCCCTAAATGAAAGGTTTTCCACAAAAGTGGAACTCACCCCACGAAGGTTTCCAGGCACAGGGAAGCCCCGATGAGGGCACTGAAGATCAAAATCAGCTTCATGTTTGCTGCAAGTTCAGCTGGGCCTGGCGAGGGGCAATTTATACAGAGCTTTATTTTTCAGATCAAACACATCGGATCGCACCTATCACTCCATGTGATCAAGTTCTCACATTTATCAGAGCCTTCAAGGCCACCAGCAGGCTGATTTCACCTCCAAAAAAATATTTTCCACTGACACATCCAAACAAGGAGGGGGGAGGAGTCGGTCCCAAAGCTCCGACCACAAAAATGTGTGTGTTCTTTAGGGCAGAGGAAAACAGGGACAAACTGAACTCATCCCAGCTCTCACTGGGGGTCAGGAGCTCTGCCAGCCCACGCTTGGTTGGGATTTTGAGCTGTCCATTCCTGGTTCCAAAGGACGTTTGAGGAGTTGTTATCCATGTGGGAGGCAGAGTCCTGCCTGAGCTTTGGGAATTTTCTCCAGTGGGAAGCCCCAGCTGTGGCTGTCCCACAGCTGCAGGTAAACACGGGGCTGCTGGATAAACTTTGTGTTTATACAAACCAAAAGGATTCTGAGAACAGGCAGGAGCTGCCCTGCTGGCACACCTGGGGTTCCTGGGGAGCAGAAGGAGGGGAGATGTTCAGCTGCTCAATCCACCTCAGGAGAATGCAAAGCAATTCCCAGAGGAAATTTTTAATAAAGATCTCAGTTGTATCACTCAGCATTTGTCAGCACCTCCCGAGGAGTCTCCTCTCACCTGCACTCCCACCCCACTCCTCCACTGCTGTGTTCCCAGTCCCAGGCAAGTCCTTTGTTTCAGGTTTTTGGGAACAAAGGGAGCCCCAGGCAGGGATTAGTCCTGTTTTGGCCTGTAGGATTGAGTCAGCGTGTAACTGCTGTGTCTTGGGGGCACAGGAGAACTGCTCTGGTCTCTAAGGTTTAACCAAACCCAGTCCCTGGGGAAAAAGATCTCCACTCCCTCAACTTAAACCAAATAATAAAAATTTATCCCCAGAGACAGGAGCCATCACAGGAATTTCCTGCTTCTGGAACTACAGCAGGAGCTGTGGCAGGAGTCAAACCCCAGCTGCAGCTTCCAGACCCCAATATTTCATAAGGAATCAGCTGACTGCCCACACGACCTGCCGTGGCTCACTCTTTGCAAACAGGAAGAAGGGATTTAATCCAGGGCAAAATTAGAGCTCATTTCATTACTCATGCTACATCCCACATGGATTAAAGGGCTGCCAAGAAACCCTGCCAAACCTGATGGCAGCATCCAAAGTATCCCAACAAGCTCTGAGTGCCCTGATCAGCATCCTCTGGGGCCTCCACCCACAGAATTTCAGGAGCTGCATCAAAACCCAAACCTTTGACTCACCCCTCATCCCTGGGGGGCTGCAGGGCCCCCAGAAAGGACCACGAGGTCCTAAAGGGTCTGGAGATCAGCCCTGAGCCATGGGCATCCATGAAATTGGAGTGAAACCAGAGGAATCCATGGAGCTGCTCCAGGGCTGGAGCCAGGCTGGGAGAGCTGGGAATGTTCCCCTGGAGAAGGGAAGGATCCAGGGAGAGCTTCCAGCACATTCCAGGGCCTGCAGGGGCTGCAGGAGAGCTGCAGAGGGACTGGGGACAAGGCCTGCAGGGACAGCACACAGGGAATGGCTCCCAGTGCCAGAGGGCAGCCATGGATGGGATCTTGGCAATGAGGAATTCCTGGCTGGGCTGGAATTGCCAGAGCAGCTGGGGCTGCCCCTGCATCCCTGCAGTGCCCAAGGCCAGGCTGGACACTGGGACAGTGGAAGGGTTGGAGCCAGGTGGGCTTTAAGGTCCCTTCCCACCCAACCCATTCCAGGGTTTTCAGAGGCTGCAAAGCTCCACAGTGCCGACCCAGGGAGCAGCAGGGAGGCCAAGGTGACACAGCAGGGCAGTGGAGAAGGGAGCTCACCAGAAGCAGCAGGGCCCCACGGGATCCAGCCAGCAGCAGAGCAGGTCTGGTGGCACTGAGCAGGTCCTCAGGGCAGCTCCACAGCCAGGATGTCACCAAGGACAGGCTCAGGTCCCCCCTGAGCCCAGTGCAGCTCAAACAAGCCCCAGAACAACTGGGCTGAGGCTCAGAGCAGCTCCCCAAGTGGGTGGGTGGGTGGGTGGAGGGTGTGTGGGTGAGGCAGGCAGGGCTCTCCCCAGTGCCCTGCAGAGCTCTGCTGTCACCCAGGGACTCAGGGACAGCCTGGGGACACCTGGGAGAGACAACGGGAAATCAGTCTCAGCCTGCCAAACCCCCTCCTCACCTAAAACCCCTGTATTGATACAGATTTTCCCTGAGAGAGACCAGAATGGATACGTGCCCCCAACAACAAGAACTAGAAAAGCCTCAAAAATCATTAAATTTCAGTGGGGTTGGTCCATTTTTGTAAAATCCAGACCCTGTGTTGTGCTGTCCCAAATGATGCAAACCAAGATCCTCTCCTGTCATCTTTAGGGAAAAATATCCCAGAAACTTTTCACCTTTGGATAGAAATATTTCACTGGCATGGCAAAGGGCTCCACTGGCAGCTCATCTCCTGGATAATCAGAGTTAATTGGCCATAACGCCAATTTATTTTGGATTACTGACAGGGGAATTATTATTTCTGTAAATGATGGATTGCCTCCATGACCCCAATCCCCCTTGGAAATGCCCTGGATAAGGAATGAGTAGGGATTTCAGTACGTGCTTCACCACTTGTACACTGAGAATTCATTTCAGAAGCAGAACCTTTATTTTTGATGTTTCTGGAAAATCTTTAGGCTTTATGTCAGGAAAATCTGAGTTTATGTCAGTGTAATAACCCTGGCTGCAATGGAGCCATGTATTTCCAACTCAGTTTTCCTTAAATTAGGAAATCAAGACCCTCAAATTTGGAGGGTTATCCTCACACAACCCTTTCAATTTACAGCATTTCAGAGCAGAAAAATGAAGTTACACCTGGACAAAAATTTGAAGTCGTGCATGTGTTGGAAATGATACAACTTTCCTAATTTTTAGTTGGTCATTTTAATGATTTATGAGCAGCACCCACTTTTAAAGCACTAAGAAAGCTTCTCCACAGATATTTATTATTACTCTGATCATGAATCATCCAATAAGTTTGTTAAAATGAACCCTGACAAACTTCAATGAACAGAGAATTTGAAGGCTGGGCATGTGGGAACTTAAATGTATGGCACTTCAAGGATATTGGAGTAAGCAGAAAATAGAGGAAATTAAGGCCTGAAAGCTTGGAGACTTCGTGCCTGAGAAAAAGATAGAATTACTAAATAATTTGGACCAGATCAGTATAAAAAGTGAGGAAATGAATAGGGAACATTTATTATAATAGTTATGAATGAAGATGATCATGCAATTTAGAACCACTGAACATTAATTTATTTGGTAAAATACATAAAAAATGTGAAAAAGGTTTGTATTGGGGCTCACGTGGAGGCCTGAACTTTGTCAGCCACACACAAACCTTGGCCAAGAATAAATACTGTGATATTTTAAAAAAGGCAGTGTTAGGAGTCTTATTTATCCTCACAGTTTTGGTGACACTGGTACAGAAATATGAAGTTGTGCTTGCATGGAAATACAAAGTTACACCAATGCAGAAATATAAAACTACACTTGCACAGCACACAAAGAGACCTAAAACTCCTTAAAATTTTACCTGCTGTGGCAACATATTGGTCTGACAGACTGGCAATGTGTAACTGTGAAAAATGCGTATTTTATGATTGGCTTTTCACAAATATTAAAATGAATATTATATGTGTTGTGTTAGAAAGTAATGCTGTATTAATTCTCTTGAGTAGTATGTGAAATATTCTTTTAGGTTATAAAAAATGTTAAAATAGAAACTATGCTATGTAGGGTACTTTTCTAAAGAAAGGGCTCGCAGCGAGATAGCAGCCACAGGACACCTGAATCTTTCAGAGAAAGAGAATTTATTGCTCCATTATCAGAAGAAACGAACTTCTTCCTGCCTCGAAGACGCCGTCAGGATTCAGAGAAAGAAGTTGACGATGACCAGACAGAATCCTGTGTTTGAATGGAATTTATGCATCATGTCTGAGGTGTATGAATATGCAACAGGTTATTGTTTTTAAGGGTTAATCCTTTGTTAACATGGGTCCTTTTTCGGGCTTATTTTGCCCAGAAAAAGTACCAGGACTGTCTGTAACTCTTTGTTTCTATTGTCTCATATTGTCCTAACCCCAATTGTCCAAATTATTATTACTCTAATTGTATTACTATTTTTATAACCATTTAATAACTATTAAACTTTTAACATTTAAAAAAACAAGTGACGGGCGTTTTTCACAGTAACTAAACAATTTAGCGATAAAGTAAAAAACCCAGAGCGAAACTGTGAGAGCTCCTTCGCCCCCCCCACCCCAACATGGCGGCCCCCTCACGCCCTTCCCGCCAAAACCCGCGCGCGAGCGCCCGCCCCCCCTTAGCCCCTCCCCCGGCGCGGCCGGTGACGCGGCGCGAGCGCCCGCGCAGGCGCGCAGAGCGCGAGGCCTCGGCGGCGTGAGGGGAGCGGAGACCCCGGCGGGAAAAGGGGAAAAATCTGCCCGGGCTGAGGGGAAACGGGACAGATCTGCCGAGAGGTGAGGTGGAACATGGGCAGGGGGCACGGCCGAGCTTCGGGACGGGGACGGGTAGGTGTGGGGAGGGGGAGCGGTGAGGTTTGGGGAGGGCGGTTGGGAAGGGAGAAGGGAGGTTCGGGGAGGGGGATCAGAGAGGTGTGAGGAGGAGCTTTGGGGAGGGGATTGGGGAGGTTTGGGGAGGGAGATCGGGGAGGTTTGGGGAGGAGGTTTGAGGAGGGGGATCAGAAAGGTCTGCAGAGATGAAATGTGAGGAGGGGGATCAGAGAGGTTTGAGAAGGAGGACATTGAGGTCTGCAGAGATGAAATGTGAGGAGGGGGATCAGAGAGGTTTGGGCAGTGGGAGGACCAGAGGTTTGGGGCGGGGAAAGAAGAGAAGTGTGAGAAGCGGGAGAGTTTAAATTTGGAGAGGGGACCAGAGAAGTCTGAGGAGGATCATCGAAGAGGTTTGTGCTAAGGGAGAGGAGAGCTTTGGGGTGGGGGAAAGGTGAGGTTTGAGGAGGGGACAGGAGAAGTTTGGGGAAGGGGTTGAGGTCTGGGGGGAGATGTGAGGGCTGCCTGCCTGGGACAGGGTTGTCTCCTTCACATAAGGTGTTACTGGGCATAGAGGATGAAATAAAATCTGTGGGTTTCGTATGACAGAAAATACTCTGGTACCTACTGAAGCATGTGAGAAGTTTTGCTAAAAACACTGCTCTGGCCTGCAGGAGGCAGGAGCTTTCCCTCCTCCTTTTGAAGGACGTTATTATTCAAAATGAGGCAGAAGATGGACACTGTTCCTCAGTAACCTGGCTGAGAATCTTCCTGTTGATTAAAAATTCACAGATTTTGCCTTTTCCCTGTGTTCTCACAGACAATGACACCAAATAAGAGTCCAGACACTTCCCTCATCGACCTGGCTGTGAAGATGAGGAAACAGGCTGAGACCAGGAAGGTGGTGCTGGCCTGGGGACTCCTCAATATATCTGTAGCAGGCATGATCTACACTGAAATGTGAGTTAATTGTTCCATCTGGTCCAAACCAGCAAAGATTCCACCATGTGGAGCCCTAAATATTCCCCAGGATGGAATTTCTGCTAAATTCTCCCTTGTTTTGCTTTTCAGGACTGGGAAACTCCTAAGCACATACTACAACATCACCTGCTTTCCACTCTGGTACATTGGTGAGTCGTTGCAGCATTTAAATCAAATTTCAGGATTGTTCTTTACTCATTTTTATTGCTGGGAGGTTGTTTTTAAGGCAGGGTTGTTTTTTTTTCTGTTTGAGTTCTAAACCAAAACTTTGTTTTCCTTTCTGTGATCTCCCGTGAAACTGCTGGAGTTCCATTCTTTTTAGGGGCAGATAAGGAGCGTTAACAGCTTTTTCTCTATGGGAAATGGGCAGGAAGGACTTATTTAATGTGTGAAATCTGTCTTAATGTGCGGATTAAGGCTTTAGAGGGCCTTAGATTTATTTTCCTGCTGTGTTGTGCTCTGGGTATGGGTGATATTTACAACAATTCAAGTCGGTTTCAGAGGAGGACACCCTAAGCTCTGTCAAACAGCATGGAAAGAAGCAAGAATCATCAGATTTTTTTTGGGAAATAACAATTCCGTTTTAAAAATTAATATTTTAAATGTATAAATTAATTTCAACAGTGAGGAAAATGATCTCCAACGGTTCTTGCCTAAGAAAGTGAAGAAATCTTGGATACTTCCCCAAACTAGCAGCACTAATAATGACCTGTTTCAAACAGACATAGCCTGATTTTGCCAATAAGGTAATTTTTGCTCAAACCATGACAGAAACTCGTGTGTTTCTTGCAGAATTCGCCCTGGCAGCCCTGTTCAGCCTCAATGCCCTGTTTGACTTCTGGAGGTACTTCACCTACACAGCAGCACCAGCCAGCTTGGTGTCGAGCCCCAGCCAGCAGATCATGGGCTGGCTGCGCAAGGCAGGTGGGGAATAAACCCTCCTCTTGTTCTTTTCCACGGTTTTATTGCTGTTTCTGCAGTTCTGGGTTCTTTATTCTGAATTCTCTCCTGACAAGAGCTGTAAGGTGAGCTGGGTGTTTGGGGGTGTCCTGTGCAGGGCCAGGAGCTGGGCTCAATGTTGTGGTTTAGTTTGTGCCATTTGAGGTGGAACTAATTGTGTTTTAGATAATTGGGACGTTAATTAGTGTGGTGCAGATGGGAGCAGTGGGCAGGTGGGGGAGCTGATGGGATGTTAGAGAATCCCCCAGCAGGATTTATTCTGGGCTCGCACAGGTCTCAGTTTTGTCTGAGCTCTGTAGGGACCAGCTTTGAACATCCCTAAAACTGCATTAATAATTTTTCCAGTTAAGAAGGGCGGTTTGGGTGACGTGCAGGTGCTTCCCTTGCAGCTGTACAGATCACCCCTCCCCGGGAGGCAGCGGCCAAGCGAGTGCTGTCCCTGACGCCGTCCCCGCCCATCCAGGGCCAGTGTGTGCTCAGCTACAGCCCCTCGCGCTCGCCCAGCGCCAGCCCCAAGTTCTCTGCGGGCTGCCTGAGTGGCTACAGCCCCCAGCTGCAGGCCCTGCCGGGCACCAGCCCCTCCCACAGCGCCTCGGGCCCCTGCTCGCCCAGCAGCAGCTACACCAAGGTAATCGATCGCCAGCACGCTCCTGGTGGCACAGCTTCAGCCTTGGAAGTGAAAATACGTTAATGGTTTTTTTGTTTTCTCCCAAGGTTTCCAGCTTCAGCCACTCTCCCAATGGATCTCCCTATTCCATGAGTGTGGGGCCTGTGGACAGCGCTGGGATCAGGTCTCACTACCGATTCTCCCCCATCCTGTACAATAATTCCACCTACAAAGACGACTGCATCACAGATGTCAAATCCCTGGACACCTTCCTGAGGAACGAGGAGGAGAAACAGCACCGAGTTCAACTGGGTAAACTGGGGGGGTTTGCTGGGAAAAGCTTGGCAGGGAAGAGGTGTTGGTTTTACCCGGTGTTGGCTTTTGTGATGGGAGAAGTAGCAGTAAAACGGCACCATTCGATTCTGGATCACCCGTGAGTTGGGGTGTGAGGTAGAACCCCATTGTTTCCCTTCAGGCAGTTTTCCTCCAGTTATTCCTTGGAGCAGGATCTAAGCATGGGAACGCTGCTGGATTATCTCTGTAGCACTTGGAGGCTGTGAGGGACTGAGATAAGATCACCTTGATAAGAGGGGCATTTTGTCCAAGTGGTTTCAGATAAGGGGCTGAATCCAGTACATTTTTCTCCTGAATTGGGACAATCAAGATAAGGATAAGGGAGATGAACTACACCCAGTAAGTTTTATCTCCTGGGTTGGGACAATCAAGATAAGGGTGAAGGCAGCGTTTCTGCAGAGTGACTGCAGTGCACTCACACTGACCTGTTGTCCCCGTGCTGTTTCTCCAGAATCACTTGGCAATAATTGTACTTCTTAATGAATTAATCTTTCCAGGGAGCTCAGATTCCAGCTCTCCCTCCAGCAGCCCAACGTTCTGGAACTACAGCCGCTCCATGGCTGACCACGCACAGATCCTGAGGAAGTTCCAGTATCAGCTGGCCTGCAGGTCCCAGGCTCCTTCTGCTCACAAGGATGAGGCTGATCTCACCTCCAAACAGGCTGCAGAAGAGGTAAATTCCACCAAAAAATGGTGAAGAGGGAGAAATGGGATGTTAAAATGTACCTTTGTGCAAAGGCTTGGATTTGAGCTGGGTCAGTCCTCCAGCATTCAGCCAACTCCTTCCTTTTGCAAGCAGCAGGAACTGTCACAGACCCCAAAAACTCTGTGAGGTTCTCATGTGGATTTATTAAACCTTTCCACAGGTTTGGGCTCGGGTGACAATGAACCGGCAGCTCCTGGACCACATGGATTCCTGGACAGCAAAATTCAGGAATGTGAGTGCCTCTCTGAGGAGTTCCAAGTGGGACAATTCCTCCATGTCCTGTGTTGATATGGGAAGGGGTGCAGTGCCTGGCTGAGGGCTGGGGTGCTCTGTCACACACAAATGCCACACATTTGTCATCTCCCTGCTGCCCTCAGCCAGACAGGAGAGGGACTGCATCCATCAGCCTGTGCTTGCAGGGCTGTGATTCATCATCCCCTTTCCTCACTGCCCAGAAAAGCTTCACCTGATACAGATGGGTTTTCCCAACTCCTTTACATTGAATTTTCTGCCTTTTCAGAAGCTTTTAAGGGGTCACTTCTGCCTGGCTTGACAAATTAAATTAAATTATTTCTCTCTTTGATTGGCTTCAGTGTTGCTGTTGAACTGCTTTGTGGTTGTGGTGGGGATAATTGCAGGGTGTAAACTGAGGGGTTTATTAAACATTCCTGTTGCTTCTGAGCTTGAATTTTCCCCTTTTTCCCTCCCAGTGGATCAATGACACCATTCTGGTGCCACTGGTGGAAGAGATGGAATCGGTGAGCACTCAGCTGAGGAGGATGGGCTGTCCAGAGCTGCAGATTGGAGGTAGGATCAGCAGCCTGGGAATTCCTTGGGATGGGTGGTACATAAATTGGGTCTGGGAGATACTTTTGTTCCATTTCTGCTCTCTTGTGGTGTTGTCTTTGTCCCATCTCCTGCATTTGTTTAAGCTGGGAAGGTTTTCTGTGATACTTCTGTAAATATCAATGCTTGGACACTTGGGTACAATTCTTAAATTCCTCTTTTTTTCTCCCATAAATTTAATTTTACAGCTCAAGTTATCATTAATAATAATTGATTATTAATCATGCAGAAAGCATTTCAAAGACAGATGTGCTGTAAATTCTCAGAGTCTCACTGTCTCCACTGCTGTGTGCTTTCCCAAGTTCTTCCTTCAATTCACCCACTTCCTGAAAGAACTGGGGTTTTAAAATTCTGATGAACTGGGGTTCTGTTTTTCATGTCAGGTTAGGGTTCTGTTGAATCCTGCTGCTTCTCTGGTTGTTTCAAATTAACTGAGAAGTGGATTTGATGGCTTTGAATTAAGTGATTCTTTTTAGCTTCTTCTTAGAGTGTTTCCTCCAAAGCTACTGTTGCAAAGTGCTTAACAAACCTGTGGCTGCTGCTTTTGTTTTCACTTGGTTTTCACTTTGTTTCTCTCCTGCTGCTCTTAAGTTCCTGTGGCTTCCTTGTAGCTGATGTGAAGGGGATTTGTGCTACTTTGTAGTGCCTGGGCGGTGTTTGGGGTGTGTAGGGTGTGAAATGTGTCCAGGCTGGGCGGGGAGCCGGCAGTGCCCCCCTGAGGCTGTCTGTCTGTCTGTCTGTCTGTTACAGAAGCCAGCATCAGCAGCCTGAAGCAGGCAGCCCTGGTGAAAGCGCCGCTCATCCCCACCCTCAACGCGCTGGTGCAGTACCTGGATCTCACCCCAAACCAGGAGTATTTGGTGGAAAGGATCAGAGGTTCGTGGTGTCTGTTCTGACTGCAAACATTTCCATCCTGCAGGGAATTCATCGGCTCTGTATCCCAGAGCGCTGTGCTGCATCCCTGCAGTGCCCAGGGCAGGCGGGACAGGCCTGGAGCAGCCTGGGACACTGCGAGGTGTCCCTGCCATGGCAGGGGTGGCACTGGGTGAGCCCTCAGTTCCCCTCCAATCCAAACCAGTCCATGATTTCCTCCTGCCTGCTCGGGGTGAAACTGAATCACTTCATTATCCACAAACAAAAATCCTCCTGTAACTTCACCCCTTTGATCAATATCTTCCCTACCAATTTGAATTGTTCCCATTTTCTACACCAGAACCCTCCTTTGTTTAGAGGCACTTCCAGCCTCCACCAAGTGCAAACTGCTGTAATTGCAGTGAAGTGCAAACTGCTGTTATTCCAATAAAGTGCAAACTGCTGTAATTGCAGAGCTGTCCCAGGGAGGGTGCATGAGCTCCTTCCGCTGGAACGGAGGAGGGGATTTCAAGGGCCGCAAATGGGACACGGACCTTCCCACCGACTCCTCGGTGAGTTCCAGGCACACCTGCATCCCTGGGGTGTTTGCATTTTGGGGTAGGGTTTGGAGGGAGCAGCCAGGAAGCCTTTGAGGAACATGGGGAAATCTGAAAATGGAGCTTTGCAGCTTTACTGCTGGATATTTAAAGAGATTCTGTTGCTAAAAGTGGAAAATCAACCTTGAAATAGGATTTGGTTTTCTGGTTGGGAACGTGGTTAAATATTTGGAATTGTCCAGCTATGGAGCAGCTCGGAGTGTCCTGATAAACAGGAAAAGTGCAAATGAAGACGTTTTGACATTAATTTAAGGTTATTAGAAAAAAAAATTAGACGATTTCTTATTTTCATTTATTGTGTGTAATAAAATGCTGTGAGGTCCAAGGTGCATCTCCCAGACTTTTTAAGATTTGTGGCATTGTTTTTTAGCAAATCCTCCATTCTCCCTGCCAAACAGTTCCTGTTGGGTGTAAGGAACACAGAAAGCACCAGATCAATTTGCTGATGTTACCCATGTAAAACACTGAGAACTCTCCAGAAAGCTTGAGACAACCCTCAGGCTGCCCCTGGTTTTCTGGATGCTCATCCCAGGACTTTGTTTCACAATTTTGGCATTATAAGACTTGTGGCCAGCCCAGACTTTGCAGTGATTTCCATAAGGGAAAGGGAGAAGGTTCCTTGCTGGGTTTGGGGTGGGCAGAGCTGTTTTTTGAGCTCCTCTGCTGTTCTCAGCCAATCTGAAATTGGTGATTTAGGCATGAAGCTGCTCCTAAGCCTGGGGCTAAGCCAGCATTGTAACCACAGATTATCAAAGACTGGGATTAACTCCTGGGATCAGGGGGAGGAAGCTGCTGGGTTTGGGGCACTGCAGTGAGATTTGGTTGTGTTTGCCCAGATCCTGATGCACGTGTTCTGCACTTACCTGGACTCCAGGCTCCCGCCTCACCCCAAGTATCCCGATGGCAAAACCTTCACTTCCCAGCACTTCATCCAGACTCCAGATAAACCAGGTATGGGCTGGCCTGCAGCTGCTCTTTTCCTCTGGGATCACAGCAGCACCTCTGAAATCTGTTTTTTGAATTTATTTTGAATTCAGACACCTCAAATGAAAACGTGTTCTGCATCTACCAGAGCAGCATCAACCCTCCCCACTATGAGCTGATCTACGAGTGCCACGTCTACAGCCTGCCCAAGGTACAGGGCTTTGTTCTTCTCCTGCTCTCAGGAGTCATTTCCAGGGCTGATTTGGGCTCTTTTTAAATCCTAGACACATTTCTGTCCATTTACACAGAGGCTGGTCCAGCTTGGTCTTTGCCCAGCACGTGGTGCTGAATTCTACCTGTGGTGTCTGTTTAGGAGACAGGATCTTCCTCTTGTTAATTTTCTGCCAATTTATTGTAAAACCCCAAATCACAATCCCTGGTGGGTGATGTCACTGATGTCACCCCTTGAGGCCTGTGCACATTCCCAGGGGAAGTTCCAAACTAGGAAAATCCTGAGATTTTGAATTGTTTTGATTTTTAAATCCTTGTCTCTCTCTGTGGCTCCAGGGCAGGAACAACATGTTCCACACCTTGCTGATGTTCCTGTACATCATAAAGACAAAGGAATCTGGGATGCTGGGGTAGGTATCCCATGGGAACAAGGATGGGAACAGTGGGCTGATAATTAATGGTGCTAAAATCGAATTAACAGCAGCTTTTAAATGGAAATGGCTCATTGTGATCCCTTTGGTTTTGCAGGCGTGTAAATCTGGGATTATCAGGAGTCAACGTCCTGTGGATCTTTGGGGAATAGTGGGACACAGCTCTGAGGGATCAGCTGGGACTTAAACGTGGATTTGCTACAAGCCAGGACAATTAAAGCTCAGCTCTGTGGACAGAGGGAGGAAGTGCCTGGGATTCCCCTGTGCATTTTGTCAAGGCATTACCCAGAATGTTTCACTGTGGGGATGAACTCCAGACAGGAGTTCTCATTCCTGCTCCTCACCCCAACCAGTCCTGTTCAAACTGAGCTTTGCTGATCTCAGACTAAACTAAACCAAACCAAACCTTTGAAGGTGCAGCTGGAACAGCCCCCCAAGGCTGTGCACAGCTCTGAGCACTTGGGGGGATTAAACAACTTGGACAGCTTCAGGATCCAAGAAATTCCCAGTCTGGAAGCTCAGACTCAGTTTTGCTTCATTTTATTCTGCATGATAAAAAGCAATTATTTTTATCCCTGATTATTGGTGTAATTGTGATTTCTGACCCCTCAAGATGTTCCTGCAGCTGAAGAGGAAAGACAAAACCATGTTTGTCTTGCTGAGTTCAGCAAATACGAATTTTATTTATATTTTTATTTTTATTTTCATTGTTTTGTACAAAACCAGCATGGCCTCCCTTCTTAGGGAGCCTTGAGAGCTCTGAACTCCCCAGGTACCTTCACTGCCACCAACTCTCACCTGCCTTTGCTTTTGAATTTAATTTTCCTTCAGCTTTATTCATGAATCACCACCTAATTTGGGAGCTTTATGGACCTTGGTGGGACACCAGGCCCTGCACACCCACAGGTTTTTGGGAATGTACCTTTTTTGGTAAAAGCACTTGGATTTGCTTCAAAGAAAGGATCAGTCAATATTTGTCAAATTTCTCAAAGGGGCAGGGGGAGGATTTGTTGTAAACTCTGGTAAATGAGTATTTTAGAGGTGTATATAGGACCATAAACACATGGAATCATTGTACTGTATTTTTTACTGAGGGGAGGGAAAGAGGAATTTTTGGAACTTTGCTGTTTTTTGGTGTGAACTGACTGGTTTTGGAGACTCTGTCTCTCTTCCCTGGGGAACCTGGGTTTTTCCAAGAACTGGTAACAAAATGGCTCATTTGGTTCTTGTATTAAATTAGAGTTTGTTTTATCCAACACTTTTTGGGTTTTTCTTGTGTTCAGCATGACCACATCTATCCATGTACCACAGGAATGCTCAAGAACCAGGTTTAGCTGGGTTTTACCCCAAAACTCTCCCCTTCAAGGGCAGCACAGCCCCATGAGCTCTGTTAGTGTCACATTCTAAAAACTTGAAGTGCAGAAATCCCCTATTTCACCAAAAAGTGGGGATCCTCAGGAAGAGCCCATCCCATAGGGCACCCTTGAGTGCCCTGGGGTCTGCAGCCCTGGGACCCTGCACGTTTTTGGGGTACCCAAAACCCCACATCCCTCTGCTCCCAGGCTCCTGCACAGCCTCTTCCCACACAGCCCCCACATGGGATCCTTTTGCACCCCAAAGGGTCACACAGCCCAATTCCTCTGTACCCCAATGGATCACACAGCCCAGTCCCTCTGTACCCCAAAGGGTCACACAGCCCAATCCCTCTGTACCCCAAAGGGTCACACAGCCCAGTCCCCCCTCTGTACCCCAAAGGATCACACAGCCCAATCCCCCCTCTGTACCCCAAAGGATCACACAGCCCAATCCCCCCTCTGTACCCCAAAGGATCACACAGCCCAATCCCCCCTCTGTACCCCAAAGGATCACACAGCCCAGTCCCCCCTCTGTACCCCAATGGATCACACAGCCCAGTCCTCCCTCTGTACCCCAATGGATCACACAGCCCAGTCCTCCCTCTGTACCCCAATGGATCACACAGCCCAGTCCCTCTGTACCCCAAAGGATCCCACAGTCCAATCCCCCCTCTGTACCCCAAAGGGTCACAGAGCCCAATCCCCCCCCTGTACCCCAAAGGATCACACAGCCCAATCCCCCCTCTGTACCCCAATGGATCACACAGCCCAATCCCTCTGCACCCCAATACTCTGCTTCATGCCCCTCAGCCCCTGTGCACCCCACTGCATCACACACCCCAAATACCCGACACCCCTCAGTGCCTGTGCACCCCAATACACCGTGCACCCCAATCCACTACACACCCCAGTCTTTGTGCACTCCAATACCTGGTGCACTCTGCTCCCTGTACACCCCAATACATCACAAACCCCACTGTGCACCCCAATATATCCCACACCCCAACCAATCCCTGTGCCCCCTAATTCCCATCCACCCTGTTCCCTGTGCACCCCAGCACATCACACATCCCAACAGATCACCCCCCTCAGCCCCTGTGCACCCCACTGTGTCACACACCCCAATACCCGGCACCCCTCAGTGCCTGTGCACCCCACTGTGTCACACACCCCAATACCCGGCACCCCTCAGTGCCTGTGCACTCCACTGTGTCACACACCCCAATACCCGGCACCCCTCAGTGCCTGTGCACCCCAATACACCGTGCACCCCAATGCACTACACACCCCAGTCTTTGTGCACTCCAATACCTGGTGCACTCTGCTCCCTGTACACCCCAATACATCACAAACCCCGCTGTGCACCCCACACCCCAGTCAGGCCCTGTGGCCCCTATTACGCATCCACCCCGCTCCCTGTGCACCCCAGCACGTCACATCCCAATGGACTCTGCACCCCACTCCCAGTACAGACCCCAGACTCCTGTGTACCCCAGTCCTGGTGCCCCCTGACACCCTGTGCACCCCAAATTCATCGTGCACCCCATTCCTGCTCATGTTCTGCACCACAGCCCCTGCTCCCCATGAACCTCCTCCTTGTGCACCCCAACACTGCACAGCCCCTACTCCCCATGTACCCCCTCATTGTGCACCCCAACACTGCACACTCTCTGCTCCCCATGTACCCTTCCTGTGTACCCCAACACTGCACACCCCCTGCTCCCCGTGCACCCCGATACATCACAGACCCCCGTTCCTACAGGCCCTAACCCTGCACCCCACATCCCCGTGCACCCCGATTCACGGCACACCCCAGATCTTGTTCATTCTGATCCCTGTGGATGCCCCACACCGTGCACCCCAATTCCCGGGCACCCCGATATGCCACGCACCCCATATCCCTGTGCCCCCTGGTTCCCCTGCACCCCAATATCTGCACCCTCTCGCCTGTGTATGCCCATATACCGCGCACCCCGCTTTCTCTGCACCCCAAAACACCGCGCACCCCGCTCTCTCTGCGCCCCGTTATTCCACCCACCACGGTCCCCGCGCATCTCGATCCCTGCGCACCCCGTTCCACCCCAATCTCCGCATCCTCTCCCCGCGCCCCCCACACCACCCGCACACCCCGCTCCCCGCGCTCCCCGTTCCCGCCCCGTTACCGGGCGCGTCCCCCGCGGCGCGGGCGGCCCGGCCCCTCCCGCCGGGGCGGGGGCGGCTCCCGGGGGCGCGCATGTCCGGCCCCGCCCGTTAAATTCCGGCGGGCCGGGCCGGGCCGGGACCACCGCGCTGCACCTGCTGCTCTCGCCATGGCCGCTGACATCGAGCCCGGGCGCCGCCACCGCCGCTGCTGCGCGCAGGACACGCCCGGTGAGCTGAGAGAGGGTGGGCGCCGCCGGGGCTCCCCCATCCCTGGTCCTCACCGGGCACCGAGCGGGATTTCCCGCCGCGTACCGGGCGCTGGTGGGGTCCCCCCTCCTGAGCATCCCTGGGTAGCGCTCTGTGTCCCCCCTGCGGGGTTTGGGACCAAGGTGACACCCCAGCACAGGGGCGCTCGGCTGTCCCGCCGTGCTGAGCCCGGGCAGGGGTGGGGATGTGGCCCCAGGGTGACTCCGGCAGCTCCCGCAGATGCTCCCAAGGTCCCGGATTCCCGCGGTGACAGCGACGGCCCCCGCCGGGGCTCCCTCTGCGACCGGCACTGCGCTGCCATCAACAACGTGCAGGGGGACCTGGGGGAGCTGGGCTGCCACCTGCACCGTCCCCGTGTCCCCCCAGGTAGGCTGGCGTTGGGATGGGCTGGGGATGGGGCCCTGGGGGGTCCCACAGCCGCTGGGACACCCCCCGTGTGTCACCCACAGCCACGTCCACCCCGTCCTGCTGCCAGCAGCACTCGGAGGAGGTGTGTGAGAGCTGCGTGCTGAAAACCACCCTGACTGCCGAGAACGCCGTGGAGGCCAACAAGCTCTCCAACAACTACAAGGTGGGTGGGGGCACCCATGGGTGCTCCTGGAGGGCTGTAATGGGGTTTGATTTTCTTCCTCTTCACTCATCCCAAAAAAAACCCTCCTTTCTCTGCAGTTTGGCTTCAAGAAATGGAAGAGCCACGTGACGGCGCGGCCCTGGGAGGACCGGTCAGAGATTGTCAAGGAGCTCTACTCTGACCTCAACATCGTCCGAGGCTCTGGAGGTGGGTGGCCCTGGGGACAACCCAGTGTGGATTTGGGCAGCTGCAGGTGGCAATGGTCCCACCTGGTGCCTTCCCTCCCGCAGGGTCCATGCTGACGTGTGGGAATGTCCTTTACCTGCTGCTCTTCGGCTGGTGGCTCTCGCTCCTCTATGTCCTTGTGGCTGCCGTGATGTTCATCACCGTCATGGGGGCTCCTTATGGTGAGTTCCAAATCTGGGACCCCCACGTGAGGGCTGGATGAGCTCAGAACTGCACCAATGGGTGTTGGGGTCTCCTGGATCCCTTTTCCATGGAATGTCCCTGTAGGTGGAAGGGACGCTGATGGCTGTGTCCCCACAGGGAGGCTCTGCTGGGACCTGGCCAGGTACTTCCTCTGGCCCTTTGGCAAAGTGATCCAGAAAGTGGAGGTAAGGATGCCTTGGGAACCCCTGGGGGGGTCTTGGGGTGCCCTATGCACACCCTGACATCCCCCTCTCCCCAGGTGCCCAAATCCCATCAGGCATGTGAGGCCGGCGTGGGGGAGAGCTCAGCCCTGCTCGGGGGTCCCACACCGCTCCGCTGGCGCCCACGGTGCTGGCTGGGCACTGGATACTGGGTGAGCCCCATGCTGACCCCAGTGCCATCACCCCTGGAGCCCCCAGCGTGGTGGGCAAGGTGCCCACGGGCCCCTTCCCTCTCCTGGCTCAGTGGTTTGGGGGTCAGTCCCTGAAGGTGCCCTCCTGTTCACAGCACCATGCCAGCACTGCAGTGTGGCTGTGCCTGGGATACCCAGTGCTGGCTCTGGCCCACGGACTCGTGTGTGTCACCGCCTGGCTCCTCATCGTCCTCATCCCCGTGGCCAAGCTGAGCGCTCGTGCCACCTCCCGCGTGCTGCTGCTGCCCCCGGAGCGGGTGCTCATCCGGCACCTGAGGATGGTGAGTGACTCTGGGCAGGGCCAGGGCCCCACGCCCCGCTCTGGGGGGATTTTGGGCTGGGGGTGACCCTCTTGTCCCTCTGCAGACAGAGGTGCCTCTGGAGGGAGAGGTGATTCTCTGCTGCTACCGCGCTGCCAACCCCTACTACTACAAATACGCCGTGGATGGCATCAACGTCTTTGCTGTCAGTATCCTTCTGGCAGCTGCAGTGGGACGGGTGGGGGTGACCCCAAATCCACCCCCTCTGCTGTGTCCTTGACTGGCTGTCCCAGACCTGCTGCCCCTGGTGCTGGTGACGCTGGTGCTGGGCTACGTGGACAGCCCCAACCACCTGACCGGCTCTGCTGTCAAGTTCACCTTGGCCCTGCTCTCCATCATGCCCCTCTCCTACTACATCGGCATGGCCATCGCCAGGTGAGAGGTGACGGGGGACACTTGGTGGCCAAGTGGGGACACTCCAGCCCTGCTGTGACACCCTTTTGCTCCTATGCAGCATCTCAGCCCAGAGCAATTTCGCGGTGGGGGCGGTGGTGAACGCCACGTTCGGCTCCATCACCGAGCTCACCTTCTACATCACCACCCTCATCAAGGGCTCGCGCGAGGGCAACCGCTGCTACGCTGAGGTGGTCAAGTCAGCGCTGACAGGGACACTGGTGGGCTGTGTCCTCTTTGTGCCGGTGAGACAGGTGGCGCTGGGAGCTGGGAGGGTGCTGTGAGCAAAGCACTGATGGGGATTTTCTTTGGGGGGGTTTTCTGTCCCCAAGGGTCTGTGCATGGTGATCGGGGGCATCCGGCACCAGGAGCAGCGGTTCAACAGCCGCTCTGCGGGCGTCAGCTCGGCCCTGCTCTTCCTCTCCGTGGGAGGTGAGCTGGGGACAGGGCTGTCCCTAGGGCTGGGGGTCCCACCAGGGTGGGTGCCTGCTCCATGTCCTGTCCCTGCAGGTGTCTTTGCCCCAACGCTCTTCTCCAAGGTGTACGGGAAGCTGGTCTGTGGCGAGTGCCACAACGTCACCCAGAACCCGCTGGGCCACTACCTCTGCCACAACTGTCACTTTGACCTGGTGAGTGGGGACCTGCACCCCCAACAGGGGGGATTTGGGGTCAGGGATGCTCTGAGCCCCCCTGCCTCTCATGCTGGGTGGTGGCAGCGGGGCTGTCCCTTGTCCCCTGTATCCCTGTTGACAGGTGCTCTCTCTGCAGATGGACAACAACGGCACCCTCTACTACAGCCATGTCCAGTGAGTGTCCATGCAGTGGGGACAGGGCTGTCCCCACACTGGGGTGGCACCTCCTGGGTTTGGCCATGCTCCTGCATCCCTCCCAGGGCCCCTCTCCACCCCAATGATTCAGTGCCCCATTTCCTCATCCCCAGGGGAAGTCCCCTGGGTGTCTGTGCCAGACCCTGGTGGCACTGACAGTGTCACCTGTGTCCCACAGACCCCTGGTGTACACGGTGTCCATCCTGCTCCCTGCTGCCTACCTCATCGGGCTCTTCTTCACCCTCAAAACCCACACACACATCTACGATATCCACATCAGCGACTGTCACAGTGAGTGTCCCCAAACGTCCTGGCTGCAGGGCTGGCTCTTGTCACTGCTCCAGGGTGTCCCACACGTCTCTGCTCTCTCCCCAGTGCCTGGCCACCACCACAGTGCCGTGGTGCACTGGTCCCGCTGGCGGGCCCTGGTCATCCTCCTGCTCTCCACCCTCTGCATGTCGGCCTGCGCTGACCTGGCCACGGAGCACATCAGCCCCATCCTCACCAACTCCACCATCTCACAGGTGAGCTGCCTCTGGCTGTCCCCGAGGACCAAGATGTGCCCTCCAGGGATGGGGACCTGCCCTGGTTGCAGCTGGAGCCCCAAAAGGAGTGGGGGAAAGGTGCTGAGATGCTCTGTACAGTTGGCCAGGGCCTGGATGTGGTCAGGCCCAGGCTGATGTCACCTCTTCCCTGCAGTACTTCATCGGTGTCACCGTGCTGGCAATGGTGCCCGAGCTGCCAGAGATTGTCAATGGCATCCAGTTTGCTCTGCAGAACAATCTGAGCTTGAGGTGAGATGGCTCCCAGGATGAGTTTTGGGGTGGTTCCTGTGCCCTGTCCCAGTCCCATTGCCTTGGTGCCATGATGGGCTGCCCAGCCACTGGTGGGTCAGAGTCTGTGTCAGCTTGTCCTCAAGGAGATGAGTCACCCAAAAGTGGTGTCAGAAGTGGGATGGGCTCTGTGGTTTGGGGTTTTCTCACCCAGACACAGCTCCCAAGTTGTTCTTCCTCCCCAGCATCGAGATTGGGAACTGCATTGCGGTGCAGGTCTGCATGCTCCAGATCCCCATCCTGGTGCTCTTCACCATCTTCTACGTGAGTAACCCCAGGGCAGCCCTTGGGGACCTCCTGCAGCAGGGTTGGGGACATGGTGTCTGTGGGACATGGAAAGGACATAGCTGCCCTTGCCAGTGTCCCCTCTGCTCAGTGCAGGGCAAGTGGGGTCACATATCTCCTGGTGCTGTCCCCACCCTGGGGACGTGTGGCAGAGGGGGTTTAGGGGGTGACATACACGTCCCCAGACAGAGTCAGCGTGGGGTTGTCCTGGTTGCCCATAAACCCCAAATCCTCTTCCTCGCAGCCGACCAACTTCACGCTCGTCTTCAGTGACCTCCACGTCTACGCCAGCATGTTCAGCGTGGTGCTCATGAACTACATCTTCATGGACGGCAAATGTGACTATTTCCAAGGTGAGCACCTCCCACAGAGCTGCTATGGGGCTTGGAGCATCCCTGTATTCCCTGGGATGTGGGACTGCTGGCTCCAGCCCTGGGATCATCTGCTTTTTGGGGCCCTTGGCATGCGGTGACCTGAGCGATCCCAGGCTCTTGGTTGACCATCTTGGAGCTGTTCCCCCGCAGCAGCTCCAAGGGGGGATCACTCCCATTTCCCCTTAAAAAGGTTTTAAACTCCCTTTTAATTGACATTGTAGAGGACCATGGAGTCCTCTACAAGGGGCTAATCCAGACCACTCCAGGTCTAAACCCATGTCCCTCCTTGCTCCAGAGAGTAACTCCCTCCACCCCTGTCTGTCTGCCCCAGGCACGGTGCTGGTGATGGTTTACTTCATCCTGCTGGCCGTGTATTTCTTCGCCCCGTCGCCCAGCGGCTGCTGAGGTTTGGATTCTCCTGTCTCCAACGCCCTCGTTGGCATCAGCACCCACCAGGACCTTTTCCAGTGTCTCAGGGACCTGGCCGGGCTGGCTCCGGTCTGGAAGCGCCATTTCCTGAAGCTCCTGCTGCTGCTGGGCTCCCCCGTGGGCCTTCAGGGATGGAAGGGTGGTGGCAATGGGATGGCTCCCAAAATGAGGAGCCTCAAAGGCAGAGCACGTCACACGGGCATCTCCAGCCCACACTCGAGGGGCTGGAAGGAAAACTGTCCTTAGAGGAGGGTCTGGAGGGGGATTTCTGTGTGTCTCGAGGACAGACCCCTCCCTGGGGATGTGCTGCACTGGGAGGAGGTGCCTGACAAGTCCCTCATCCTCCCAGGCCTGGCAGGGGCCTGGGAATTGCACACGGGATGTTTGATGGCACCAGAAATGCACCCAAAGGTATTTTCAGCTGTTTTGTCATTAAAGCACTTTTGTACAAATCAGAAACAAGTTTGTTTCTCCTCAAATGAGCCTCTATGGCCACCATTCCCTGTCCTCTGTCACCTCACCCCAGGGACAGAGCTAGCAGGGTGGCTGTGGGCTCCAGCTTTCTCCATGACCTCCCAAAGCTCCAGTTCATCTCCAGCCTGCTCTTCTCTGACTGTCTTTGGTCCTCCTGGCTTTGAGGGCTGTCCCTGACTCCTGAGAAGGTTCAGGGATGCTCCTGGTGTTGTCCATAGGGTGTGACATGCTGGGGACATCTCCCTCCATGCAGGGAAATGCTGGTGGATGAGGTGAGAGGACAAAGCTGGGGCTTGGATATATTTATTATCTTAAAAACAATCCCAAAGCAAAGCACTTGACAGATCATTAACACAGGCAAGGAGGCTCTGGTGCCTCTTCCCTCTCCTGTTCCTTCAGCATAGAAAGCAGGGAGTGCTGTCACAGCAGTGCTGGACTCTGACAGGATGGACAGCCCTGAGTGAGGCAGGAGGCAGCCTGGGACTGCCCTCCTCTGCAGGGAAGGCAGCAGCTCATTAGTGATTAATGAAGCTGCTTTATTAAGCGTTTTTGTTTTCCTAGGGAGGCATCAGCAGGGCCAGTCCTGCTGTCCTTAGCCCTGGGACATTGCCAGGTGAGTGGCTGGAGTTGCTGATGGCAGGACATGGAAAAGGGATGGGGAGAGCAGGAGCTGTAGGAGAACCTGCTCAGGAATTCTGTTCTGAGCTGGCTTTCCCTGTCCCTTGCATCCTGTCCCCATCCCAGGCAGCACTGTGGATGTTCTACCCCTCTCCATCAGTTGCTGCAGGTGCTGGATCCTCTCCCTCTCCTTAGGGAATTTTAATTAAAGCTTTTACCCACAGGCAGTAGCCCAGCAGCAATTAAAGCCCCCTCAGCAGGAGCTGTGAGCTCAGTGCTTAAACCAAGTCACTTTTTTAGGAAGAGCAGCCTCCAAAGATCTGTGTCCCTCATGCAGCAGCCAGTGGAGGTTATGGAATGGGGAAAGACCCCTGGAATCCATCAGTGGGTGATGCTTGTACAGCTTTTCTCAGCAAAAGAGGACTCCTTGGACCTTTGTGGTTTTCTTGGTGATGCTTTCCCAGCTGCTGGGGGTGGAGGGATCCACAGGGATCAAGTCCAGCTCCTGGCCCTGCCCAGGACAACCCAACTGGCCCTGAGAGCATTGTCCAAATGTTCCCGGGCTGTGCCATTCCCGGGGAGCCTGGGCAGAGCAGGACATCCCCTCCCTTGCTGCTGTCCCTGATGTCCCCAGGACAGATGTCCCTCGGGGCTCCAGGGCACTGCTGTCCCATCACCCAGGACCCCCAGGTCCCTTCCCACAGCTGCTCCCCAGCCTGTCCTGGATGCACTTTGCTGAAGTCTGAAGATTCCATCTCCTGGTTTTCCAGGACCATCCAGGTGGGTGGTAGGGTGGCCAAGCAGGACTTCCCTCTCCTGAGGCTGTGCTGGCTGTGACCCATGGCTGTGCTGCCCACCTGAGGTTTTTCAGTATTTCCCAGAAGAATCTTTTCCAGGGTTTTACCAGGCACTGAAGTGGGACTGGCAGCCCTGTGGTTTCCACAGTCATCCCTTGGAAACTGGGACCAGCTTCCAGCCAGCTGAGACCTCTCCAGAGTCCCAAGACTGCTCCAAAATCATCAACAGAGGCTTTGTGACAACCTCAGAGAAAGCTCCAGAGATTTCCAGAGTAAGGACAACCTAAGAACCTAAGGAATGTGCTTGCTCAGAGATCTTGGATGGCTCCAGTATCACCCTGGGGATGAGGGGAGATGCTCTTTAAAGCAGCTGAGAGAAAAACCAGTACAGCGATGGCCAGGCTGCTCCAGGACAAAGGTGCACAAGGCAAAGATGGAAGTGTGGATATTCAGCCTCAGAGTTTGGCATGGAAGATGGAGCTGGAGAAACGGTCCTGCAGGTCACTGCAAGCCAGGGCAGAGAGCAGGGAACCCTTCCCCAGCCCACAGCTGCCAGCAGAGTCTGGATTCAGCAGCCAGGGAGGCAGAGGAGGGATTGAAACGCACAGTTCCTGTGAAGGTGCAATGCAGGAGATGGAGACAGCAGAGCTCCAAGCAGCTCCCACCAGTTCCTGTGGTCCAAGCACCTGAGAAACGCTCAGCTGTGAGGTCCTGACTTTGTTTTCTGAGCCTTGAGGGGGAAAAAAAGCAGCAACTGAAGCTGGAGAAAGAAGAAAATCTATTCTCAAGACCAGGGGAAGCTTAATTTTGGGACAAGGGGTGAGTTCCCTACGTGGAGGGCAGTGACTCCAGCAGGCAGCACCTTTGGATTAACAACATGAAGACAATGCTATGGTTTATTTAAACATAAATGCAATTTCTTAAAAAGAAACTAAAACCTCAGAGTGTAACCTCTGCCTTTGATGAAGAAGAAAGCATTGGGAAAAGCTGATTTTAAAAACAAAAGGCACTTAAAAATGGGCTCCAACTGAAAAGGATTTTGCACAAACCTCATGCCTGGAGCTGTTCAGAGTTCAGTGGCCACTTAAACAAATGCAGTGTAGAGAGCACAAGAGGACCAGAGCCACCCCTTCCTGTGCACAGACAATCCCTGTCCCCAGAAGGAGGGACAGTTGTTCCCTCTCCCCTTTTTGGATGCTGTGTTTCCTGGGCTGAGTGATCCACAAAGCCACTCCCCAAACCAGCTTTAAATCACATCTCCCACCCTCAGAGGAACATGAAACAAGAAGAAAAAGGCCAATTTTTGGGATGTGCGTGAGGAAGGAAAAAAAAAGCTGGGAGATGCTGAGAACCAGGGCTTGGCTGAGCAGGTTCAAAGAGCTCTGAAATCTACAGGGTAAGTTTTTGCTGCAGCACATTGTGGGTGCAAAGCGAGCCAAAAAGGTTAAAAAAGCCTCAGGAAAACCTTTTCCCTCCCCACCCCCAGTAAACTACACAGTAGTCCCTTAAGTGGCAACTTTTTCCCAGTCTTCCAAGCAAACCTTTCAATGTGAAAAGGGGAGGGAGGACACAGACACTGCACTGGGGGAGCTGCAGGGGCCAAGCTGGGCTCGCTGGCCCGGGCGACGTTCCAGCCGTCTCTGGAGGCTCGGGGTGGGAACGTGGTGGGAACATGGTGGGAACATGCCCAGGGAACATGCAGGGCTGGAGGAACGGGCTGGCTTTGGACAGGGATGGGGCAGCCACAGCCAAAGAGCAGCTTGGTGCTTGTTCTGCATCACATGTCCCTCGCTGGATGCGATGGTGGAAGTACCAAGGTGAAGGTGCCACGTTGAGCACGGGCTCAGACATTCAGTAACTCGTTAAGCTCCCCAATTAATTTGCAAGCATGTGCTGATGACAGGTTGCTGGTTGGCTGCTTAGTCTCAGAAAATACTTTTGGATTAATGGTGTAACTGAAGAGCTCCATAAATAAAAAGGGGACTTTCTTTTTTTCCAATGACTAAAAGTAACCATATCTGGAAAGGCATTGATGTATTTGCTGAGTAAGGCCTTGAGCAGGTTCCTCCATGTTCTTAGCAAGACCATCCATGGAATCCATAAATAGGGGGTGGGAGGGGGAATTCTTCAACGTGGTGAGTCTTGGACAGAAGTGGGAGATTGCTCATTTTAGTCGCTCAACGAGTCCCTGCGTCAGTCCAAGGTGCAAAAGCTGGGATCTGGACAGAGTTGCTAGGTGAGGGAAAGATTCCAGGAGCTTCTCCCAGCACAGTTCCAGCAGGCTGGGCACCACCAGCCACATTTTGAACAGGGAGCCAGTCCGTTTGTTTTCGTGGATGTTGACCACCCCTCCATGGACGTACATGCAGCCAGCCTGGGTGGGGAAAGGGGGACAGGAGTTACAGAGCCAGGAAAAGCAGGGCTGGCCTCTATTCCCACCTCCCACCCTTCAGCAGAGCTGTCACTGCCTCAGTCACTCGCTCTGGGATCCTCTGAGTCAAGGGAGGAATCACTGCTGGAGGGGCCATGTCTCATCCTAAACCACTTATCCACCACCTCTGAGTGCTTTGCTCTGAGGTTTAGGTGATTTCTATCCCAAGAAATCCATTTTAGGAGTGTGGCAAACTGTTAATAAAGTAGTATAGAGCCACACTTGTGTTCCAGCTAAAAATAATGTATTTTTAAACTCCACCCACCTCACACAGACATCCTGCATTCCCTTGGCTCAGCACAACCCTGCTCCAGGGATGACAGGAACACAGAGAGATGGGGAAAACTCAGCTGCTGAATGGGTATTTTTTTTCACAGGCTGGCAAAGAAGGGGCATTCCAGCTGTCCAGGCAGTCACTGAGCTGCCTGGGAAACACCTTTATCAGACTTCCCAGGAAAATCTGTATTTGTAACATTCCCCCAATGAAGTGACACCAAGGAATGTGATCTCTGCCCTGAGGAGCTGAAAGAGGTGAAGGCACAGCCAAAGGCACTTCTTGCTGCCTGGTAATTATCAATCCTGGGTCTCCAGATTTCTACTTAAGGCCAAAAACTCTGGCAATACCAACATTCCTTAGTGGCTTCCAAAGGGTTGGAAACAGCCTCATCCAATCCTTCAGCTCAGGCTGTTCTCAGTAGGATAAAATCACTTTACTCAGGGAGTATTTGTGGGGTTTTTTTCCTTTTACAAGCAGGAACTGCTGTTCCCACACAGACCTTAAAAGCTCAAATTGTGCATCATTTCTTTCAGAAACAAAATCCAGAGTGTGGCTCTACTCTTCAAAGAGCAGCAAGAAGAAGAAAAAGCTGCTGCATCCAGTGGAGGTCACTTCCTTGGGAACATCAGCTCTATCTGCAGCCCACAGCAAGGTAAGAGTGCTTGGAGGAACAAAAGGAGTCACTTACTGGGGTGACAGCAGCACAGTGGAAGTACACAGGCTCTGGCATGGCAGCTGGGAGCTTGACCCACTGGAAAGTTTGGAGGTTCAGCTTCCAAACATCTCCCAGAATCACCTCTCCGTTGTAACCCCCACACACGAACACATCTGCAAGAGAGGGGATGTGGGGAGCTGCCAGGAACCAGGGACAGGCTGGGGGAGAGCTCAGGGATCCCCCTCCCCACACAGGTTTGGGATCAGAAACTGCTCCACCTCAACAAAGGCTCCCAGATCTCCCAAATCAGGCCCACCACAAAGCAGAGGCCACCTAAAGATTCCCAGACTGGCTTGGGTGGGAAGGGACCTCAAAGCCCATCCAGTTCCACCCTGAATTGGGCAGGGACACCTCCCACTGTCCCAGGCTGCTCCAGCCCCAGTGTCCAGCCTGGCCTTGGGCATTGCAGGGATGCAGGGGCAGCCCCAGCTGCTCTGGCAATTCCAGCCCAGCCAGGAATTCCTCATTGCCAAGATCCCATCCATGGCTGCCCTCTGGCACTGGGAGCCATTCCCTGTGTGCTGTCCCTGCAGGCCTTGTCCCCAGTCCCTCTGCAGCTCTCCTGGAGTCCCTGCAGGCCCTGGCAGGGGCTCTGAGCTCTCCCTGGAGCCTTCTCCTCTCCAGGTGATCACCCCCAGCTCTCCCAGCCTGGATCCCTGGGAACTGAGGGGCTCCAGCCCTGGAGCAGCTCCATGGATCCCTCTGGGCTCTCTGCAGCAGCTCCAGGTGCTGCTGCTGTGTCCCAGGGCTGGGGCAGCTCTGCAGGTGGGGTCTCACTGAGAGGGGCAGAATCCCCCATCCCCTGCTGCCCACACTGGGGGTCAGGGTGGATTTCTGGCTCATGTCCCCCTTCCCAGCCTGCCCATGACCCCAACCCACCATGGCAGCCTCAGGGCTAAATGCAACTGCAGGCAGGAGAGCATTCCCTCTTCTCCAGCCAGGACACCTGGGCTTGATCAGATTCCAGGGATTTTAAACCCCCAGGGAGCAGCCCCAGCTCCCAGTCCTGCCTTGCTCCCAGCTTTGCCCAAGTTCTCAGCTCAGGGGTTGCCAAATCCTGGAAGCATCTCCGAGCTCCTGCCTCACTTTTATTGGCACAATCAACACTCCTAGGAAATACAATCCAGCATTTCCCTCCACCCTTCAGCACAGAGCATTCAGCCACTGACCTGAAGGGTTTGGAAAAGAGGGATCAAGATTGTAACTGTTTTTTTCAGTGCAGAAGAAGGAATGGTGCCAAGTGGGCAGCTTAAAGCCTGTCAGTGAGGAAAAAATCCTCTTCCAGAAAAGCCACGTGGTCCCTGCAGTTCTCTCCAGCTCCCCGGTTTGGTTGTACAAGATACACCAATTTTCCAGAGGTAAATCTTACCATTTTTTATCTGCACACAGCTGTGGCATCTTCTGGCTGCTGGGAAGCCTGAGGACAATAAATTTAAAAATATGTATCAGCAATAATAGCTTTAAAGTGCTTGTGCAAGTGGTGATTTTGTCTCAACAATTAATCATGGAGTTTCATTGTTAAGAGGTTCTGCTTTCCTGCAATCCCAGGTATAAAAGGTGCAATTTTAAGCAGTTGGGTCAGGTTTGAGTCCTAATTCCTCTCTGGGAAAGGAAGAAAAATGCTGGAATTTTGTTCCCCAGAGTCTCAAATCAGGTTTGGTGAAAAGCAGCTGTGAGACTCCAGGGAA
Source organism: Diglossa brunneiventris (assembly GCA_019023105.1). Classification (NCBI taxonomy): domain Eukaryota; kingdom Metazoa; phylum Chordata; class Aves; order Passeriformes; family Thraupidae; genus Diglossa; species Diglossa brunneiventris. Next base: position 72,375,114 of record CM032353.1, on the reverse strand, counting down.
AGCCCAGGGCCTCAAAGGGAGCAGGGATGGGTGGGATCCTCTGGGAGCAGATCCAGGCACTGCCACCTTTCCCAGGCAGGGAGAGAGGGAAGCCAGACTGCCAAAACTCCCCTGGATGGGTTCATCCTCAGTGCTGCAGCACAAGCAGGATCTCAAATCCAGATAAAGCCACATATTGAACAAGAAAACTGCACCCTCAAGCACCTTGGCCACTCTGGCTTCCAGGGAAAGAAGGGGAATTCCAAACTCACCGACTTTCTCGTGAGGCTTTGTGGTGATCTCCTCCCAGGTGTTGGTTTCCAGGTTGTAGGCGTGGATCTGGGGGAAGAACAGGAGCCATGAGATCTTCAGGCTGATGCAGCCACAGGCTCTGACCCACTAGAAATAAATCCCTTTTTTTCATTAAGTGGAAACCCAAAAATAGCTGATCCCAGCCAGTGACTAAGCAGGTCTAAAATCACCTTTCAAGCTCCATCCCAGCTTTGCTACTTCAGCCCTACAGCTGAAAAAAAGAAAAGAATATTGCTTTTGAAAAGAGCTGGACCAATTACAATCCACACCCTTGAGCTCTCAGAAGGATTTAGAAATACCTTTCTCCTGCTGCACATAGGGAGAAAAATGGGACAATAGAGAGATAAAATGTCACATAAAGTGCTGCAGACTCCACTTTTTTGGAAGCAGAGCACTATTTAAAGTGACCACAGATTCATCACCAGGACACTGTGTGGCAAATCCAGGTTTTACAGAAACAGGAGAACAATCTGCTCCCAATTTTTTTTTTTCCTTTTTCTTTTTTTTTTTTTTTTTTTACCAGGCTGTCCAGGCAAAGCCAGATGAAGAGGCTGTGCTGGTAATTCCTCAGTGTGGAAAATCTCCTGTCCAGGGTTCCAAATGCCTCACCTTATCCAAGGAATAAGCTGTCCAGGAAGTTCCACCTCCCAGGATATAAATCCTTTGACCATCATGAGCAATTTCATGTCTGTACCTGAAGGTGCAAAGCAGCACAATTAGCAACAACAAAAACCCTCCTGGAAATCACCATCAAATTCCAGGGATTTGAGCAGAAACTCCCAAGGCTGGCTCTGCTGCATCAGTCCCTCAGGCTGGGAGCATGCAGGAGATGTGGGAGCTTTCCTGAGCCCTCCAAGCAGCACCCCAGAAGTCTTAAAGGCATTTTCTGATTATAGAGTAATTATTAAATAATTAAGTGCAAGGACTAATGAGTACCAGGACAGCCATCAACATTCCAGCCCCTTCTAAGGGAAGTGTCCAAGGCCAGACTGGACAGGGCTTGGAGCAACCTGGCATAGTGGAAGATGTGCCAGCCCGTGGCAGGGGGGTGGAATTAGATTTATTTTAAGATTCCTATGAACTCAAACCATTCTGGGATTCTTCCATTCCCAATTCCCTGCTCTCAGCTGGACACCAAATCATGGATGAGAGCAACCAAAATCCTTCCTGCCAATACCACAACAACTCCCAGGCAAAGAAGGGCTGGAAATGGCAACCCCAGAGCAAGGTATCCCAAAGCTTCTCATTCTCTGCCTCCCAAAAAAGCTCCCTGAGGCTGCCCAGGTGCTCACCTCTCCTCTGGCATGTCACAGGACATATTGTTTGGCTTCAGCTGGATCCATTCCCGGGTGTTGAGGTCCAGCTTGTGGAGATCAGTGCTGTAAATGTAGCCAGTTGTTCCTCCAAACACGTAGAGACACCCATTGATGATGGCCATGGCCTGGCAGAGAAACCAGAAAGGACTTGGGGCACCTGGGGCTGGAGGAGAGGGAATTCCTGCTCCTCCAAAGCAGATGTGCACCAGCAAAAAGGGTCAGCCCTGTGGTGAGTGTCAATTCATTTCCTTGTCCAACTTGTTCATTTACTTTATGGGAAGTCTTAAAAGGTGTAATTCTAATATAAAGGAACCCTAGGAACTTGAATTTAGAGTTTTATGTTTTAAGGGCTTTGACTACCAACCACTCCTTAAATCAGTTTTTTCATCTTCATTTAGAACTTTGGGTTTTGAAGGTTTTGACTACGAACCACTTCTTAAATAACTTTTTAAATTTTCATTTAGACTTTGGGTTTTGAAGGTTTTTGACTACCAACCCCTCCTTAAATCACAATTTTTTCATTCAGCTGCATCAGGCATTGAATGAACAAATTCTGCCCTTTCTAACTAGGAGAAAACCTCCTTTCCTTTGAAATCTCCAGGAACTAAGACTGCTTCATTTCTTTATGAAGGACACCTGCTTTCCCTCGTGCTTTTCCACAGCGGGAGCAGCTCTGCTGAGGCACAGAGAGGGGATTTGGGTGCTCTGAGCCCTCGCTCAGGGCTCCCTGAGCCCCGTACCTGGCCGTAGATGCGGTTGGGTTTCTTGCCGCGGCAGCTGAGCAGAGCCCATCTCTTGTACTTGACGTTGCACACGTGGACGTCGTTGCCGTTGCTCTCTCCAAAGGGGATCCCGGTGCCCCCAAACACCAGGAGGTTGTTGCCATGTAAAACAACTGGGGGAGACAGAGGGGAAAACAGGGGTGCTCATTGCTGGGACATCAGCAGAACAGGATTTGTCCAGGCTGGGCTGGGCTTGGAGCAAGCTGCTCTAGGGAAGGTGTCCCTGCCCATGGCACGGGATTGGATGATCTTTAAGCTCCCTTCCAACCCAAATCATTTTTCCAGGCTGGGCTGGGCTTGGAGCAAGCTGCTCTAAAGAAGGTTGCCCATGCCCATGGCATGGGATTGGATCATCTTTAAGCTCCCTTCCAACCCAAACCATTCCCAAATCCTTCTTCCAGGCTGGGCTGGGCTTGGAGCAAGCTGCTCTAGGGAAGGTTGCCCATGGTATGGGAATTGGATGATCCTTAAGCTCCCTTCCAACCCAAACCATTCCCAAATCATTTTTCCAGGCTGGGTGGGCTTGGAGCAACCTGCTCCATGGGATTGGATGATCTTTAAGCTCCCTTCCAACCCAAACCATTCCAGGTTTCCGTGCTCTGGAGACAGCAGTGCTCAGTGCTGCTCAAATTCCATACAATCCACCCTGTGCATTGATGGCTTTGAGAGGCTCTAAAGGAGAAAGGATCCCAACTAAAACCATGGTAACCAAAGGTCTGCTTTGAAAAATGAACAAAGACAGCTATTTTTGGATGCTTGGAGATGTCTGCATGAGGCACCTTCCTGCTGAAAGCACAGCAAGGTAAACACCTGGAAAACACCTCTTGCTTTCCCATTTCTTTCTTTCCCTCCACCTCAACCGAGCAAAAATGGAAAGAAAAATCCCAAACCCAACCCAACCTCAGGCCCTACTTGGAAAAACAGCATCCAGATTTCCAATTCTTGCCTGGATTAAAATAGGCAGGATTAAAATAGCTCCAGGAGCAGGCACAGGAGGAGTTGGATTTCCATACGTACGTGACATGGAGGCCAGCTCCCTGGGCATGTAGCCTTCGGTGCCCATCTGGTGCCAGGTGTCTGTGGCAAAGTTGTACCTCCAGAGCTCCCTGAAGAGGGGGTAGTCCTCGTTCTCTGGGCCCCCAGACTCATCGTAGTCGGGATTGTAGCCCCCGAAGACGTAGAGGTTGGAACTGTCGGCCACGCAGCGATGGCCGCTCCGGGCCGGGGGGCACCTGTGGCCTGCAGCAGGAGGAGGAGGAGAAACAACAGCTCCACAAGAGCTCAGGGTGTGCCCCAGGGTCAGCAGGGCACCCACCGGGCTGGATCCCACAGGGAAGGGCCTCTGCAGCACGAGGAAATGGCTTTGGAAGGATGAGCTGGAAAAGAGACACTCTGTGTGTCACCAGCTCATCCCTGGACCACGTGGCAGTCCTTCTCCTACAGCCCCTTCTGAGGTATTTGAGAAAATCCCTCTTCTTTCATTCTGTTTGGCAAGTTTCACTTAGAAACAATTCCAAATGTTTGTAACATTGGAATAGAGAAAAACATGAAGGATTTGCTTTCCCTCTGACAAAAACCTCTCTGTGACTTCCCTCTTTGCTCTTGGATCTCAAGAAGACTTTGTCACTAAACAGAACACTTCAGTTTAGTTTAGTTCTCTTCAGTGACAGTTTAGTTCAGCTCTGTTTAGTGACTTTTGTCACTAAACAGCTCTGACAGAACAGGGGAGATCTGCTCCTGAATGAAGGCATTTGCACTGGGAGGAGCAGGGAATCCAGCTGAGATCCTACAGGCAGATGCAGCCATTCCCAAAAGGAATCCTCTGCCTGCCCACCCCTAAAAACTCAATGGAATAAAAGCAGGGAGGACAATTCCAGCTCAGCTCTCAACTGGAATAGATAAAAAGATGGATTCAGCCAAGGAGAAACTAACTAGGAATATTCAGAAGTAACAGAAATCAAGGTCTTGGCTGACAATTGACCAAAACAAACCCAAACAAATCAGTGACCTTCACCTCCCACCTGCTCCCACAGACTTTTTTATGGATTTTAGGACAGAAAAGGAGCCAGGAAAGCATCTAATGAGGAGCCAGTATGTTTTCTTCTGTTATAATTCCCAGCATTTTTCCTACAGGAAAAGTGAAACAAATTATTTGTCGAGACCAAATAATGAACTTGAGTTGAGCACAAGCAGCTTTGCTTAATCATGTTCAACTCTGGTCCAAAATTAAGCTGCTCTCCAGGGTTCAGACAAGGTTTTGACAGATTTGGGGTGTTTCCAGGAATAACTGTGTCTCACAGCAATTCCCACTTAGAAAATTAATAAGCACTGGCTGAAAAGAAGGGAAGAAAGTGAAGGAATTAAGGGGAAAATCTGTAGTGGGGACAGGGATGTTTGGGCACAGGAGAGGGGGATATTCCACATCCTAATTGAAGAGGTGCTAAGGAATTAGGAGTTCAGATATTATATTAAATATGCATTTTATTTCCCTCTAGTTCTAACACTTGCCATGAGAATTTTCCAGAGGGAAAAGAGGAGAATAAGGCTGAGTTGTATAGAAAGCAAACAAACTAAAGGTAAGGGGAGTAATTCTAAGAAAATAAATTAAAACACACCACCCAGGAGGCCTTCACTGCCATCCACCTCCCAAAATCAAACAGGGAAGACACCTGACCTTGCCAGAAATCCCAATTTTCAACAGGAAGGGATCCCACGTCCCTGGAAGGGTCCAAGGCCGGGCTTGGAGCAACCTGGGACAGTGGAAGCTGTCCCTGCCCATGGCAGGGGTGGCACTGGATGAGCTTTAAAAGGGCCCTTTCAACTCTTGCTCATCACTGCCTTCAAAAGGATTCTTCCAGTTGTGTCTTTTAAGGAGAGGAGCTGTAAAAGCTGCAGCTGCTCAAGGGTTAATTCTGAGTTCCTTCAGCAGCCAAACTCCAGGCTCCAATAAGGAGCTGCATTTCCATTTAATTGGGGCTCACTGGATGATTCACAGCTCCTGCTGAAATTCAGGAGAGGTTTGCAGCTGGTTTTGCTGCCCATTCCACAGGTGTAACTTTTAGATGGGAAAATCCCAGGATTTGCTGAGTTCTGTCATGAGCAAAGCCCATTTTCCCAGAGCTGAACCCCAAAACACCCAAAGCTCAGGGAAGTATTGTGTGAAAAGCTGGAATTCAGCAGGTCCTGCTGGGAATTCCTTGATGCTGGACATGGAAAGCAGCAGGATCTACCAGGTCTGGGGGGAAGAGGTTGTGAAGTTATGGAAAATGGCTTTAAAATGGATGGATGGATGGATGGATGGATGGATGGATGGATGGATGGATGGATATGATGTGGGAAACACCTGTTTTTCCCAGTTTAAGATTCCAGAGAGAAGCAGCAAGGAAGGATGGGAAGGTGCATTTACAAGGAGGATCTTTTTTTGCCCCACTGTGCTGAGGGCGAAAATGGGAACAGGAGAATTTTCAGGGAATAAGTTCCACCATCAGAATGAAATTTAACAACAGGATGAGAGGAAACGGCCTCAGGCTGTGCCAGGGGAGCTCAGGGTGGATGTCAGGAGGAATTTCCTCATGGAAAGGGTTGTTAAACATTGGAAGGGGCTGCTCAGGGAGGTTTGGAGTCCCATCCCCACCTGGAGGTGTCCAAGGAATCCCTGAATGTGGCACTCAGGGCTCTGGGCTGGGGACAAGGTGAGAATTAGTCACAGCTTGGATTGGATGTGCCTTTCTCTGCTCACAGAGCCCCAACAACCTCATGTTCTCCAGGGAAGCATGAGGTCTTCTCCAGGGGAGTCCCAGATCCCCAGGGAAGCACCAGATCTTCCCCAGGGAAGCTCTGGCCTGTTGCATCTCAAAAGCAAAAGGTGAGAACCAGGCTGAGCCTCCTGAGCCAGCAGCTCCTCCTTGCAGATCTATGAGTGGATGGATGTCCTGGTGGAGGATCACCCCAAGCTCATCAGCAAGGTCCAGATGGGGCAGAGCTACGAGCAGCGGCCTCTGTACGTGCTGAAGGTGGGTCCTGGGGCAGCCTCGCCCTGCCAATGCCCTCAGGATGAGAGGTTGTGCCAGGGGAGCCTCAGCGTGGGCACCAGCAGGAATTTCCCCATGGAGAGGGGGTCAGGCCTTGGCAGGGGCTGCCCAGGGGGGTTTGCAGTGCCCGTCCCTGGAGGTGTCTGAGGAACTCCTGGAGGTGGCACTCAGGGCCCTGGGCTGGGGACAAGGTGGGGATGGGGCACAGCTGGGACTGGATGGGCTGGGAGGGCTCTTCCAACCCAATGCATTCAGTGATTCCAGGCTGAAACATCACTACAGGGACATAATTAAGGGAAGTGCTAATTAAGGGCCGAGCCATCCAGCAGGAAGGGGCTGGCTGGGCAGTGAGCTGCCAACACCCTGCTCGATTCCCCTGAGGCAGAGGGAACTCCCCTGATTCACCCAGGAGTTCTGAGGGAGCTGCTGCACTGACAATCCCAAACTGCTCCTAATTGAACTCCTCCCCTGCAGGAGCTGTCATTAGGACAGGGATGAGATGAGAAGGTGTTTCCAGATGTGACACCAGAGCAAAGGAGGCTCAGGGGGCCCTTGTGGCTCTGCACAAGTCCCTGCCAGGAGGGCACAGCGGGGGGGGTCGGGCTGTGCTCCAGGAACAGGGACAGGAGCAGAGGGAACGGCCTCAGGCTGGGCCAGGGGAGGTGAGGTTGGATTTTAGGGGAAATTCCTTCATGGAAAGGTTGTCAGGCACTGGAACTGCCCAGGGCAGGGGTGGAGTCCCCATTCCTAGAGGGATTTCAAAGCCCTGTGGATGTGGCACTTGGGGACGTGGGGCAGTGGTGGCCATGGCAAGGCTGGGAATGTTTGGACTCAGTGGTCTGAGACCTCTTCCAACTGAAAAGATTCCATGATTCCATGGATGTGAGGTTGTTTTGAGCCTCCTGAAACCATCCTTTTTCTTATGACTGTCAGAAACCCCAAACAAATCCATTTCTGTCTCAGGGGTGGATGTGGAGATGAGTGGGGCCGAACTGCTCAGTGACAGGAGAAGGGACAATGGGCACAAAGTGAAACAGGAAATTCCAGCTGGATGTGAGGAAAAACTTCCACTTTGAGAATGGTGGGGCACTGAACAAACTTCCCAGGGAAGCTGTGGCTGCCCCTGGATCCCTGGCAGTGCCCAAGGCCAGGCTGGATGGGGCTGGAGCCTCCTGGGACAGTGGGAGATGTCCCTGCCATGTGACACTGGATGGGCTCTGAGTTCCCTTCCCAAACCATCCCATAATTGTACACTCCTTTATCAGTTCCCTTTTTTCCCCAAGCTAATTTAATCCCAGTATCCACCCCAGGGTTATCTGCAGCACTTTGAGTACCTCAAACCCTTCCTGTCAGGAGAACAGGAAAAGGAACAGCAGCAGTGAGAAGCCTGTCCTGTTATCGGGGTGCAATCCACGATTTAACCCCACAAATCCCAGTGCAAGGTCACCCCACCAGGTGTGTGTTACACCACCACAGCATCAGCACCACCAGCAGCAGAATTGCTACTTCAAGCCCTATTTCTGGAAATACAAACAGAATAACTACAGGGTGCAAGCCCAACAAATCCAGCGTGGCTTTGGATCCTCCTCTTTGCCAAGTGCCACATCCATGGTGAATATCCCAGGGCTGTGCACAAATCCTTTCCTCTGCTTTTTAAAGCTTTCTAAAGATGGGTTTGTGATTATTTTTCCTCCTGCCTGGATCTCCAATATCCACAACAGCAGGATTCAATCTCTCCCTTTGCATTTCTGATCCCTGCAGGAATCCTGAAGGACATTTAGGACAAAGGCTGAACCAGAACAAGACAATACTGACTTTGACTCCCACCTTCAAAGTTTCATCTTTTCCACAACAGATGGACAAAATGAGTTTGGAACTCATGGAATTGGAGTCCCTCAGGAATGTTTGGATAAGCAGGGTTGGGAATGCACTGCTGAGAGTGAGGTTTAAAACCTATTTGTTCATCCAGCTGTGTTCAGATCCCACCCTCCCCTTCCTGGGCAGGCTGCCCACGCCTGAGAACTTCCCAAGAGGAAAAATTCCCAGCTGTAGCTGGGTCCCTGAACAACGGCTCTGAGGGGCTGAGGGAAAATGGGAGAAGCTAGAGGATCCAGCCAAGGATACCAAACACAACGTGCAGGTCAGCCAAGAGATTTCCTGATATGGCTGAGAACTCCTGAATTATCATCCTGGGAGAGCCCCTGGCTTCGGATCAATGTCCAGAAGGGGCAGCGAGGCTGGAGAGGGGCTGGGAACACAAACCCTGAGAGGAACCCCTGAGGGAGCTGGGGGTGCTCAGCCTGCAGAAAAGGAGACTCAGGGCTGCCCCCATCACTCCCTGCAGCTCCTGAAAGGTGCCTGTGCCCAGCTGGGCTCGGGCTCTGTCTCCAGCAGCACTGACACAACCAGAGCACACAGCCTCGAGCTGTGCCAAGGGAAATCCAGCTTGGAGAGCAGGAAAAAGCTTTTGCAGCAAGGGGGAGAAAGTTCTGGAATGGCTGCCCGGGGAGGTGGTGCAGTCCCCATCCCTGGGGGTGTTTAACAAGCCTGGATGTGGCACTGGGTGCCAGGGGCTGGGCTGGACTCTTGAGGTTTCTCTCCCAACCCAGGGATTCTGTGAACAGGTCTGGCTCTCCCAGGCTTTGTTTCCAAAATCTTCGGGACAATCCCATTTTAAAGGATTTTACACCACTAAAAGTGAGTGATCCTTGGGTTGTTTGTTTCCAAGAAGCCCAAAGGCAAAGAAAGGAATTCTGGAGAATGAAAACCATGGAGCTGGGACGATCACCTGGCCCAGTGTCCTGTGGGAAAAAGACCTGGCATGAGGCTGTTCAGCACCTCGAGCAGCCACGTCCTGAAACCCTCCAGGGATTCCACCACATCCCAGGGAATGATGGTCCCAGACAATGGTGGTTCCCACTGGGAAAATGTCCTCTTTCCATTGGGATGAACCTTCCCAGTGCACCTGTCCCCACTGCTCCTTGTCCTCTCCATGTGAAAGGAGACCTTCCATCCTTCAAGGCCTGGAAAACCCCCAGTGAGGCTCCACCTGAGCCCTCCCTTCTCACAGACTCATGGGATGGAATCCCAGGATGGTTTGGGCTGGCAAGGACCTCAGGGATCATCCCCTTCCATGGCAGGGACATCTCCCACTGTCCCAGGCTGCTCCAAACCTCATCCAGCCAGGCCTTGGGCACGGCCAGGGCTCCAGGGGCAGCCCCAGCTGCTCTGGTTTTCCAGGGAAAAGAGACTTGAATCCTTCACCCTTCCTTCCTGGACCATCGCCTCGGGCTGCTCCCCAGTCTGCCTGGGAGTTCTTGACTTGTGGAGAGCAGAAGTGGAGCCAGAATTCCAGGGGCACGGGGAGGAGCAGGATCACAGAATCACAGAATTTCTAGGTTGGAAGAGACCTTTAAGATCATCGAGTCCAACCCATCTTCTAACACCTCAACTAGATCATGGCACCAAGTGCCAGATCCAGTCTTTTTTTAAACACATCGAGGGATGGTGACTCCACCACCTCCCTGGGTAGATGATTCCAGTATTTGACCACTCTTTCTGTGAAAAACTTCCTCCTTCATTCTAGCCTGTATCTCCCTTGGCGCAGCTTGAGACTGTGTCCTCTTGTTCTGTCTGTGTTTGCCCGGAGAAAGAGACCGACGCCCAGCTCTCCACAGCCACCCTTCAGGAAGCTGAAGAGAGTGATAAGGTCACCTCTGAGTCTCCTTTTCTCCAGGCTGAACAACCCCAGCTCCCTCAGTCGTTCTTCATACGGCTTGTGTTCCAAGCCCCTCACCAGCCTCGTTGCTCTTCTCTGGACACGCTCAAGCATCTCAACGTCCTTCCTAAACTGAGGGGCCCAGAATTGGACGCAATACTCAAGGTGTGGCCTCACCAGTGCCGAGTACAGGGGAAGAATGATCCCATCTCTCCCTCCCAGAGTCCCTGTGGCTGCAGCCCAGGCCCTGATTTGCCTTCCCTCAGCTCCCTCTCTCTGTGAGGAGGCTCCCAAACCCCCCAGATCCCACATTCTGGGCTCCTGGGATGTCGTTCCAGCTGCTGCACCTGGGATTTTGTCTTTGGTACACTCCACACTTGCCTGCCCAGTCCTGCAGCCTCAGCAGGTCCCTGGAATTTTATCCCATTAATTAAGGAATTCTCCATGACACAAAGGGGTTTGGGATATTTGGAATTTCTGCTCTTTTCAAATACCTATTAAAAACTGAACCTCTCCATATAAAAATCCCAAACCCTTCTGTGACTGGGAAAATCACAGCCGAAGGCAAGAGCAGGAATGCTGTGCCAGGAGAGGCAAAAATCCATTTAAGTTTGTTCCAATTCCCTCAATCCCAGCAGTCTGATGAAAATACTGGAAAACGTGGACAGAAAAAGAAGAACAAGCCACAAACCACCTGCATTTGACTTTTTTTTCCATCTTTCCAAACCTAACAAACACCAGGGCATGGAATAGCATGGGGAAAATGGAGGAACAACTCCTGAAAACTCTGGAAGAGAATTGGGAGTAAGAAAAGAATCCTGAAAAGTTTGGAAGAAAAAATTAGTAGAATTGGGAATTTAAATAATTGGGAAGGAAAGAAAATCTGGGAATTCTGCAGGAGAACTGGGAGGTGAGGAATGACACCTGACAAGTCTGGAGGAGAACTGGGAATTAAGACAACAAACCTGGGAGCTCTGGAAGGGAATTGGGAAATAAGAAAAGAATCCTGAAAAGTTTGGAAGAAAAATTTAGTAGAATTGGGAATTTAAATAATTGGGAAGGAAAGAAAATCTGGGAATTCTGCAGGAAAACTGGGAGGTGAGGAATGAAACCTGAAAAGTCTGGAGGAGAAGTGGGAGCTAGGAAAACAAATCTGGGAAATCTGGAAGAGAATTTGGAGTAAGAAAAGAATCCTGACGAGTTTGGAAGAAAATTTTAGGAGAATTGGGAATTCAGAGAATTGAGAAGGAAAGAAAACCTGGGAATTCTGCAGGAGAACTGGGAGGTGAGGAATGACACCTGACAAGTCTGGAGGAGAACTGGGAGCTCAGGAACAAATCAGGTTGGAGGAAATGGAATGAGGGGGAAAATTCCTCTCCCAGGGGTTATGCAAGGGCTGCTGCTGCTGGAGCTCTATAAATAGGACCGAGCAGGTGTCAAACTCCAAAAATCCGGGTTTTTTGGGGCTGGCAGGCAGTTTGGGGTGGATTGAGGCTGGGTTGAGTGGCCAGGTGAGCTGGGCAGCTGCAGGGAGGGACAGAATCCGTGCAGGATCAGGAGGGTGCAGCTGCCAAGGCAGCAAGGGGAGAGCAGCAGGGCCTGTGGTGCCAAAAAAGGCATTTCCAGGCAAGCAGGGAGATGGGGCTGAGCATTTGCCCAAAAAGAGAAGGTGTGGAGCCACACAGCAAATTCCCAGCGCTGCTGGAAGGGGCTGGGAGGCTGGGCCAGAGCGTGGAATGAGGGAAATGGATTTGTAGGGAAAAGACAGGGCAGGTTTCAGGGATGGGAACAGGGAGGGAAAGGCCATTCCCAGCTGCTGCTGCTGCTGCTGCTGCCAGCCCTGAGGGCTGAGGGCACTCATGTCCCACATGAATTGAGGGATGTGAGCGGCCCTGGGATGTGCAGCTCAAGGTCAGGAGGAGGGATAAGGAAAAATGGGAGATTCCAGAGCAGCTGGGAGTGTCACAGGGCCAGGGGCGTCCCCCAGCCCTCCCAGCGCTGCAGAACTTCCCAATCTTGTGAGCCCGGGGTGACCTCAGCCTCCCCCTGGAATGTCTGGAGGGTTTTGGGGTGACAGACATCCAGAAATGATGGAATAATTGCCAGGAGAGAGGCGGAAAGGGAAAGCAGCACTTTTCCCAGGGAAAACTCCCCCTTTTCCAAGGGACCAGGACTAAGCTGATGTCACCCCCCAGGCAGGATGTCCCCTCCCAGAACTGTGGGGATGCCCCAAAAACCCCAATAGAGTGGGATTGCAGAGCGGGGGGAACCCAGGGGTCACCCCAGGCTTACCCAGGATGGCTGAAACGGGGCTGACCCCTGTGGGGTGCCCCTGTCCCCACACCCATGGGGGCACCCAGGCACCTCCCAGCACCTGGGGAACGCTGGGATGGGGAACCCTACAGCGGCTTGTAGGAGGGGGTGACCCTAAATGCATTTGTAAAAGGATAACTGAGGCTCCATACCCCGGGATCATCGGCATGGGAACAGCCCAGCTCCCCCCACACCATTCCCGCCTTTGGGGACAGGGTCACCCCATTATTGCCGGTCTGCTGGGGCACCCCAGCTCCCCCCGGGAACGTCCCAGAGGCAGGGACAGCTGTCCCCTCGGCGTCCCTGTCCCCTGAGGGCCTTGGGGACACGCGGGTCCCTCGATGGGGATGGGGGCGCCCCGATTAAGGACTCCCCAGGAATGGGGGTGCCCCGCTCCCGAGCACCGCGGGAATGGGGAATTCTGATCACAGACTGTTTGAAGGATGGCTCTGTCCCAGCCCCTGATCCTCCGGGATCGGTCCGGGACCCCTCAGCACCTTGGGCACGGCGGTGTCCCGGCCCCCGAGCCCCGGAGACGGGGATACCCCGAGCCCGAACCCCTCAGGGCCTTAGAAACGGGGGTGCCCCGGTCGCGGTCCCCTGAGATGGGGACGCTGCGCTCCCCGACCCCTCAGACCCCTCAGGGTCGGGGCTGCCCCGCTCCCGAACCCCTCCTGGGCCTTGGGCTCGGGGTCATCCCCGGCGCCGGCCGCCACTCACCCGCCGCCCGCGGTCTGCCCGGCAGCTGCACGAAGCGGTTCAGGATCCCTCCCCCGCCGCCATCGCCGCCTCCCGCGGCGCCGCCCGCGCCCTCCCCGAGCCCGTCCCGGGCCGCGGCCGCCGCCGACATGGCCCGTCCGCTGCCTGAGGGACGGAGCGCCAACCGCCAATCAGCGCCGAGCTTCTTCGGCCGGAGCCTATCAGCTGCGGGCTTGTTGGCAGGTGGGGGGAGGCTGCGGCCAGAGCACCTCTGTTGGGAGAGCTGAGCGATCGATCCAGGGTGGAGCAATGGAGCGCCGAGAGCGGGGGCGCGGGGACATTCCCGGGGACACCCACGGGGACACCCACGGGGACATTCGCGGGAATTTTCACGGGGGCGCCGGCGCCCCCCGAGCCCTCCGCGAGGTTCCGGAGGCCGCGCGGGTGTTGCGCGAGGCCACGAGCGACCCCGCGGCGCGGGCGGAACGATCGTGCGCGAGCGGAACGTTCGTGCGGGCCCGCGTTTCCCGGGCTGTGACGGGAGGGAGGGACCAAAATGGCGGCGCCCAGCGCCGGGGGAGCGGCGGCGGCGGCGGCCGGGGGGAACCGAGGGCGGCCGTCCCCCGTCACCCCCCGGCAGATCCGCGACCTCATCGACGGCGGCATCGCCAGCGAGGGGCCCGGGCCCGGCGGGTGAGGGCCAGCGGCACCGGGCGGGGGGGACTCGCGGCACCCGGCGGGAGTCGGGGGAGGCCCGGCCGTGTGAGGGGAGGCCTGGGGACTCGTGAGGGAATCGGGGACCACTCGGGATTGTTTGGGGGTCCTGGGGGGGTTGGAGTCGGAGGCAGCGAGGCTGGAGGGGACTGGGAGGTGCTGGGAATTGTTACTGGGGAGGGAGAGCGGGAAATGAGCTGGGAGCGACTGGCGAGCACTGGGAACACTGGGAGCTGGGGGGGCACTGGTGGGACTGGGAGGCACTGGGAATAATGGAAACACTCAGGGGCACTGGGAGGGGGCACTGGTGGGACCGGGAGGCACCGGGAATGATGGAAGGACCAGAAGGCAGCAGTTGAAACAGATACTGGGACACTGGGAGGGCACTGGGAGGGTAGTGGGAGGGTAACTGGGGGCACTGGGAGGGTGCTGGGGGCACTGGGAGGGTAACTGGGGGCACTGGGAGGGTAACTGGGAGCACTGGGTGGGTAACTGGGAGCACTGGGAGGGTACTTGGGTTACTGGGCGAGTACTGAGGGCACTGGGAGGGTGCTGGGAGAGTAACTGGGCATACTGGGAGGGTACTTGGGTTACTAGGAGGGTACTGAGGGCACTGGGAGCCCCAGGGGTTACTGGGAGCCCCAGGGGTTACTGGGGGCACTGGGGGTTACTGGGGTCACTGGGAGCCCCAGGGGTTACTGGGAGCCCCAGGGGTTACTGGGAGCCCCGGGGGTTACTGGGGGCACTGGGAGCCCCGGGGGTTACTGGGGGGCACTGGGGGTTACTGGGGACACTGGGAGCCCCAGGGGTTACTGGGGGCACTGGGAGCAGCGGGGGCTGAGCTTTGGGGCTGTCTCAGGGGCTCCCTTGTCCCAGCCATGGCTGAATTTTGGCTGAATTCGGGTGCTGGGAGGAGGCCAAAGGCAGCCTTGGGATGGACTTTGCAGGTTTGGGAACATCCCAAGGCTCAGCCTGCCCCTGCTGGGCTTGGGGAACAAATCCCTGTTCCCTCCTGGTCCCAAATGCCACTGGCCCAGCGGTCACTGGGGACACGCTGGAGGCACCCTGGGAATTTTATTTGATTGGTTTATTAGGAGTTAATGAGAAGCTGGGAATGGGGAGCTTGGGAGAAAATCCTTGTCAGGACAAGCCTGGGGGTGGGGGGTTAGGAAGTGCTCTGGGCTTCCTTAAAAATCCTTTTCATAAATCCAGCCTTTTCCAAAATCCAGCCTTTTCCTCAAATCCAACCTTTTCCTAAATCCAGCCTTTTCCTAAATTCAGTCTTTTCCTAAATTCAGCCTTTTCCTAAGTCCAATCTCCTCTTAAAACCCAGCCTTCCTAAATCCAACCTGTTCCTAAATTCAACCTTTCCCAAAATCCAGCCTTTTCTCAAATCCAACCTTTCTAAATCAAACCTTTTCCTAAAATCCAACATTCTCCCAAAATCCAGTCTCATCCTGAAATCCAGTCTGTCCCTAAAATCCAGCCTTATCCTGAAATCCAACCTTGTTCAAAATCCAACCTTTTCCCAAAATCCAGCCTGTTCCTAAATCCAGCCTTTCCCCAAATGCAGCCTGTTCCTAAATCCAACCTTTCCCAAAATCCAGCCTGTTCCTAAATCCAACCTTTCCCAAAATCCAACCTTCTCCCTAAATCCAACCTTTCCCAAACCCAGCATGTTCCTAAACCCAGCCTTTCCAAAATCCAGCCTGTTCCTAAACTCAGCCTCCTCCTAAACCCTGCCTGTTCCTAAATCCAGCCTTTCCCCAAACCCAGCCTGTTCCTAAACCCAGCCTGTTCCTAAACCAAACCTTTCCCAAACCCAGCCTGTTCCTAAACCCAGCCTGTTCCTAAACCAAACCTTTCCCAAACCCAGCCTGTTCCTAAACCAAACCTTTCCCAAACCCAGCCTGTTCCCAAACCCAGCCTGTTCCCAAACCCAGCCTGTTCCCAAACCCAACCTTTCCTAACCCCAGCCTTTCCCAAACCCAGCCTTTCCCAAACCCAGCCTTTCCCAAACTCCAGTCTGTTCCCAAACCCAGCCTTTCCTAAACCCAGCCTGTTCCCAACCCCAGCCTGTTCCCATCTCCAGCCTTTCCCAGAGTTTCCCTTGCTGCTTTTCCTTTCAGGAAGGAGACCTTGGACTGCTCGGAGCGAGCCAATGGACCCTCCCAGCTGGAGGCTCTTTCCCTGGAATCCGCCAGCAGGGAGGCCTATTTCAGCAGGGTGGAAACGTTCACCATATCCTTTGGGATGCTGCAATTCCGGTTGGGATTGTGGGGGAAGAGCCAGAGGGGTCATTGATCCGATTCCTGCCCTTGCAGGGATATCCCAAAATTCCTCCCTGGCCCTGAGAGTTGTCCCAGTGCTGCGGGAGCTTTGGAGCTGTGGCCATTCCCTGGGGAATGCTCAGTGCCCCAGCACCCTCTGGGGAAGAGCCTTTTCCTGAAATCCAGGCTCATCCTAAATCCAGTCTTTTCCTAAAATCCAGGCTCGTCCTAAATCCAGTCTTTTCCTGAAATCCAGGCTCATCCTAAATCCAGTCTTTTCCTGAAATCCAGCCTTTTCCTGAAATGCAACTTTTTCCTGAAATCCAGCCTTTGCCTAAATCCCACTTTTTTCTAAAATCTCAACTTTTCCTGTAATCCAAGCTTTTCTTAAATCTAACCTTTTCTTAACATCCAGCCTTTTCCTAAAATCCAACCTTTTCCCAAAATCCAGCCTCTTCCTATAATCCAAACTTTTCCTAAATCCAGTCTTTTCCTATTATCCAAGCTTTTCCTAAATGCAACCTCTTTCTAAAATCCAGCCTTTTCCTAAAATCCTGCCTTTTCCTAAATCCCACCTTTTCCTAAAATCCAGCGTCTTTCTCAAATCCAGCCTTTTCCTAAAATTCAGCTTTTTCCTAAAATTCAGCCTTTTCCTTAAATCCTGCCTTTTCCTAAATCCAACTTTTCCTAAATCCAACTTTTCCTAAATCTAACCTTTTCCTTAAATCCTGCCTTTTCCTACACCCAACTTTTCCTAAAATCGTGCCTTTTCCTAAATCCAACCTTTTCCCAAAATCCAGCCTCTTCCTAAAATCCTGCCTTTCTCTAAAATCCAGCCTTTTCCTGAAATCCAGTCTTTTCCTAAAATCATGCCTTTTCCTAAATCCCACCTTTTCCTGAAATCCAGCCTCTTCCTAAAATCCTGCATTTTCCTGTAATCCAACCTTTTCGTGAAATCCAGCCTTTTCCTAAAATCCCAACTTTTCCTGTAATACAAGCTTTTCCTAGAATCCTGTCTTTTCCTAAAATCCAGCCTCTTCCTAAAATCCTGCATTTTCCTGTAATCCAAGTTTTTCCTAAATCCAACCTTTTCCTTAAATCCCGCCTTCTCCTAAATCCCGCCTTCTCCTAAATCCCGCCTTCTCCTAAATCCCGCCTTCTCCTAAACTCCCCTGGCCCAGCTCCCTCCGTTCCCTGTGTCCCTGCCCTGCTCCCTGTCCCTGGGCTTCCCTCCAGAGCCAGCTGCAGCCCACCCCGAGCTCTGCCTCCCTGGGAATGTTCCCCACCCCACAAACCCCGAGCTCTGCCTCCTTGGGAATGTTCCCCACAAACCCCGAGCTCTGCCTCCCTGGGAATGTTCCCCACAAACCCTGAGCTCTGCCTCCCTGGGAATGTTCCCCACAAACCCCGAGCTCTCCTCCCTGGGAATGTTCCCCCACCCCACAAACCCCGAGCTCTGCCTCCCTGGGAGTGTTCCCCACAAACCCCGAGCTCTGCCTCTCTGGGAATGTTCCCCCACAAGCCCTGAGTTCTGCCTCTCTGGGAATGTTCCCCCACAGATCCTGCGCTCTCCCTCTCTGGGAATGTTCCCCACAAACCCCGAGCTTTCCCTCCCTGGGAATGTTTCCCCACAACCACTGAGCTCTGCCTCTCTGGGAATGTTTTCCCACCCCACACACCCCGAGCTCTCTGGGAATGTTTCCCCATCCCACGAACCCCAAGCTCTCCCTTTCTGGGAATGTTCTCCCACAAACCCTGAGTTCTGCCTCTCTGGGATTGTTCCCCCACAGATCCCAAGCTCTCCCTCTCTGGGAACGTTTCCCCACACACCCCGAGCTCTCCCTGGGAATCTTCCCCCGCCCCACAAACCCCAAGCTCTGCCTCTCTGGGAATGTTTCCCCACAAACCCCGAGCTCTGCCTCCCTGGGAATGTTCCCCACAAACCCTGAGCTCTCCTCCCTGGGAATGTTCCCCCACCCCACAAACCCTGAGCTCTCCTCCCTGGGAATGTTCCCCCACCCCACAAACCCCGAGCTCTCCCTCTCTGGGAATGTTCCCCACACACCCCGAGCTCTGCCTCTCTGGGGATGTTTTCCCACAGACCCTGAGCTCTCTGGGAATGTTCCCCCACCCCACACCCCCCGAGCTCTCCCAGGGAATGTTTCCCACCCCATAAATCCCAGGAATGGTGCTGCTGTGTCTCTCCTTGACGGGCAGACCCCCTGAGGTGGGCGGGCAAGCCGCCGGCGCTGTCCCCGCTGGTGTGCGCGCGTTTCGGCTGGGTCAGTGTGGAGTGTGACATGCTCAGGTGCTCCAGCTGCCAGGCCTACCTGTGCATGAGCCTGCAGCTCACCTTGGACCTCAGCAACTGTGAGTGGGGACGGCTCAGAGCTTGGGATTTGGGGGATTTGGGGGATTTTGGGAGTTGTGGGATCGCGGGGTGTAGCGGCTTCCAGGGGTGGGGAGGTTGGGAAAGCGGCTCAGGGCAAATGGATGGTGTTTAGCTGGGGGATGGGATAATCAATCCTGCTTTGTGTTGGGAATTCCAGCTGGGAGAGGTCATGGGATCGTCAGGAGTTTGGGTTGGGAGGGGTCTTAAAGCTCCTCCTGTTCTGTGCTGGTGTCCAGGGAGTGGTGGTCCCAGGGAATGGTGGTTCTAAGGAGGGATGGGTGATTCCAGGGAATGGTGGTTCCAAGGAATTACAGTTTCAGGGAATGATTATTTTAAGGAGTGATGGTCCCAGGAAATGATGATTCCAAGGAATTATGGTTTCAGGGAATGATGGTGCCAGGAAATGATGATTCCAAGGAATGATGGTCCCAGGGAATGATATTCCTTAGGAATGGTGGTTTTGGGGAGTGATTGTCCCAAAGAATGATGATCTCAGGGAATGATGGTGCCAGGAATAATGGTTTCAAGGAATTATGGTCCCAGGGAATGATGATTCCAAGGAATTATGGTTTCAGGGAATGATGGTGCCAGGAATGATGATCTCAGGGAATGATGATTCAATGGCACAGTGGTTCCAGGGAATGATGGAATTCTGTAAAAATGTCTTTTCTATGCTGGGATAAAACCTCTCCCAGCACACCCTGTCCCCACTGCTCCTTGTCCTCTCCATGGAAAGGAGACCCTCCATCCTCTTTGCAGCCATCCTTTAAGGACTGGAAAACCCCAGAGAGGTTCCAAACCTCAAATCAGACCCAAGGGAATGATCCAAAAACATCTGAAACACTTCCAGGCTTGGGGCACTGGTCACCTCTTGGAATGTTCCAGAGCTGGATCATCTTGGTACAGAAATGGTTCCTCATGTTGAGCCTGAGCCTCCCCTGGTGCAGCTCTGAGCCCTTCCCATGCTGGAATTCCATGCCAGTCCTGCCACAGGATTCCAGGGGGAAGAGCTCAGCACCTCCCTCCTCCAGAAGGTGCAGAGTTCACCCCTCATCCTCCTTTTCTCCAAACAATCCCAAGGCTCTCAGCCTCTTTCCAGGTTTTCCAGCTGTTTCTCCAGCCTCATTGCCTTCTGGATGCATTTAAGGATCTGAAAATCCTTGAAAAAAATTCTCTTTTCTTTCCCAATTCCTGGATCTGCTTCCACTGAATTTTTCCAGCGTGGAAAAATTGATTGGTGGTTGCTGCTCACCAAAGCCATTCAGGCAGAAATTCCATTGTGAGATTTAATTAATGAACTCCTTATTATCCCACAAGGCAGTGCCATCCCCACTTCTCAATTTTCCTGGCTGCAATTGCCCTGGGAGTGGACAGGGAGCACATTCCTGCTGCCTGTGGGAATACTGAGCCTTTCCTCTTGGGTCACTCAAGATCAACATTCCCTATTTATTCAGATTATCTCTGTTAAATAAACCTTGGCCTAATTATTCCATTGGAAATCACACCGGGTCAGGAAAATCCAAAATAATCAAAGATTGGGAAGGAGGCAGTGAAAAAAAAAAAAACAAATTGAAAAAGAAATTATTTGGTTCTGAAAGTGTAAGTGAAATTAAATGTCAGATTTTTTTTTTCTTTTTTGGGGAAGTTTGATTTCCAGACACGGCTGGGATTTGGGATGGAGGGATCAGCTCAGGCAGGGCTTGGCAGCATCCCAGCAGGAGGAACTGGCAGGATCCAGCAGGTTTTGTGCCCGTGCTTGGCTTGGGCTGCTTTTCCACAGGCTCTCCTGTGCCTGGGAATGGGAGGGATTTGGGCTGTGGGCAGGGGGAGCTGCTGAGGTGACATTTGCTGTTCTGGGGCTGCCTGAGGGAGCCTGGAATTCCTCTTGGTGGGAAAAGGGGGAAGTCTGAGGTTGGAATCCTGGATGCTGAGAATTTTGAACTTTCTGTGCTGAAAGAGTTTCGAATTCTCAGAGTTCTAAACACGGAGTTTAGAATTCTCAGCATCCATTAGGTGTTAATATTTAAATTTGAGTACTTACTGGTTTGACTAGAGTATTTTAAAAACTTATTATTTAAAAAAAAAGGACACTTTTTTTTTTTAATTGTTTTGAGAATATATAATTTTACATTTATTGTTGAAGTGATATGAACAGTGAAGCTTCAGGCTGTGCAGCCTCCATCCTGGGAAATCCTGGGAAGGCATCCCAGGGAACTCTGCCGCCCCCTGGCTTGGTTTTCCTGGCCATCCCCTGAGCAGGGGAATATCCCTGAGTTTTTCCCTGCAGACAAGGAGCGCTGTGAGGAGCTCAGGAAGGCCCTGAGCACGGCCCACGAGAAGTTCTGCTTCTGGCCAGACAGCCCCTGCCCAGGTGGGTCCCTCAGATTCCTGCATTGTTCCCATTTTTTTTTCCCCTTTCATTGTTGTTCCTGCCATCACACTCTCCTTTTCCCTGTGGGAATGATGGAATACAAGAGGAAAGCAGCATCCCTGAGCAGCCTCAGGAAATGAAAGCCCCGGGGCTGTATCCAGCTTTTCCTGACCTCTGGGTGCCTCTGGAGCAGTTAAAATGCTTTTGGGTTGTACCTGGGAGGGCACAGGGGAGGTTGGGTGTCATGGAATGCTCAGAGAGGGGTAGATCCTGTCTTGGGAGCTGTGCTGCTTGGGAATGCAAAAAGCCAGGAAAATAATCTTGGAATTGTTGGGGTTGGAGGGACATTAAAGCCCTTCCAGTGCCACTCCAGGGACACCTCCCACTGTCCCAGGTTGTTCCAAACCCCATCCAGCCTGGCCTTGGACATTGCAGGGATCAGGGGCAGCCCCAGCTGCTCTGGGAATTCCTTCCCAAAATCCCACCCCAGTCTCCCTTCCCAGGGAATTCCCTCCATTCCCAGCTCTCCCAGCCTGGCATTGGATCCATCCCCACCCCGACTCCTCTCTAGGAAGGAATTTTGGGATCTGGGGGCTTCACTGGGAATCTCAGGGCTCCAGGAAGGGTCTCCCTTCCCTTTTCCATCCCCAACTTCCATAGAAATCCCTCGGTATGGATTCTGAGTGTCCCAAATCCCAGAATGGTTTGGGTGGGAAGGGCCCTTTAACCCCATCCCATTCCAATCCCACCATCCCAGGCTGCTCCAGCCTGGCCTTGGACACTGCCAGGGATGCAGGGGCAGCCCCAGCTGTTCTGGCAATTCCAGCCCAGCCAGGAATTCCTCATTGCCAAAATCCCACCTAAACTTTTCCTCCTTCAGCTTAAGGTCACTCCCTCTTATCCCATCACTGCATTTACCTGGAGAGCCTGGCTGGGCTGTGCCCTCCCTTTCCCTGTGGGATGAGGAGGGCTGGGAGTGCTGAGCACAGCTTTGCCCTCCCCAGATCGCTTTGCCAGGCTCCTGGTGGATGAGCCCAGAGTCCTCCTCCAGGATTTCCTGGATCGATTCCAGAGCCTGTGTCAGCTGGAGCTGCAGCTGCCCTCCCTCAAACCAGAAGACCTGAAGAACATGGTGAGTTCCCTCCTGCTCCCAAGACCTGAAGAACATGGTGAGTTCCCTCCTGCTCCCAAAATCTGCAGCATTCCAGGCTCCAGGGATGAAGCTGGGCCCACCCAAAATCGGGGATTTCAGCCTCTGTGTGTGTGTGTGAGGGATCTACTCCCACCTGGGTTTTCCCCTCGGACATTCCCCATGTGGTGGTTCCACCATGGAGACATGTAAAGAGGAGTTTGGAATGGCTCATCAGCTGGGAAGTGTGTCTGGTTCCCAGTCTGGACCTTTCCCAGTGTCCAGGCTGCTCTGTGGTGTCTGGGAGAGGGAATTTGGGATCCTTTGGGAGCTCTCCCTGGCAGCTCCAGCACTCCATGAGAAGGGGAAGCCCATGGATCACTCCTTTAGCTGGGATGTCTGGAGACAGGAATTTGGGATGCCAGGGGCTGCCACCCTGAGCCTGAGGTGTGGGCAGAGACCTGGGAAGGTGAAGGAGCCCGAGGAGGGAAAAGCAGGAAAAGCCAGGAACAAGTGTGGAATTGTCACCCTGCAGGAACCTGAGGTGGCCCTGCTCTGCTGCAGCCAAGTCTGGCTGGTTGGACACTCCTTTGCCAGGGAACAGATGGCTCTGGGCAGCCAGGAGCTCTGTGGGATCCAGGGAATCTTCATCCCTTCAGCACAACCCAGGGGTGGTTCAGGGCTGGCTGCGCTGGGAAAGCACCAAAGGCACAGCAGGAGTGGGACCTGCTCCTCCTCAGGGAGCAGCTGGGGCCGGGGCACACTGCATGGAATGGGCAGCCAGAGGCAGGGAGGAGTGCTCTGAGTGCCTTAATTAATGAATTCATTATCCCACAAGGCAGTGCCATCCCCACTGCTCAATTTTCCTGGCTGCAATTGCCCTGGAAGTGAACAGGGGGCACCTTCCTGCTGCCTGCCAGGTGCTGCCATGTGGGAACACTGAGCCTTTCCTTATGGGTCACTCCAATCAACATTCCACAAGGATCCCAGGAGGATTCCACAACCCAGGGGTGCTTTGGGGCTGGCTGAGCTCCGAAAGGCACAGCAGGAGTGGGACCTGCTCCTCCTCAGGGAGGGAGGAGCACGCTGCATGGAATGGGGAGCACTGCACGGAATGGGGAGCCAGAGGCAGGGAGGAGTGCTCTGAGTGCCTTTTCCCTGTTCCCCAGAGCTTAGGGTTCCAGAAGGATCATTCTCCACGTGGGATTTGGGATTTGGGAGTCAAACCAGTGCATTTTATCCCTGCAGTCCCTGACAGAGGAAAGGATCACTCGGCTCCTCCAGCTCATTGGGGAGGAGCTGGAGCACAAAGGGACAGAGGGAGAGAAGCCTCCTGGGAAGTTTTGCACGGAAATCCTGCAGGTGCACGTTCCTGCCTGTATCCTGGCGCTGTGTGGCTGGACCTGCAGGTGGGCAGGGCTGCAGGGCTGGGCCTGAATGTCCCTCACGCTCTGGGCTGGCCATGAAAGCTCTTGGGGGCCGGAGGGATGTGGGATGTTCCCCCTGTGGAATGCTCAGTACCCCTTTGTTCACTATTTTCCCTCTTTTTCACCATGCTTCTGCCTACCCGATTTTATTTTCCCATTTTCCCTCTTTTTCACTATTTTCCTACTTCCTTTGTGTCACAATTTTCCAGTTTTCCCTCTTTGCACTATTCTCCTGCTTCCTTCGTGCCACTATTTTCCTTATTTTCCCTCTTTTTCACTAGGATCCTGCTTCCCTTATTTAACCATTTCCCACTTTTCCACTCCATTCCCACTTCCCTTATTTTACCACTTCTTTTCTGTTCCTGCTTCCTGGCAAGGCAAAACACGACTGGGCCAGTTTAAATCAACATCATAAATGGGATTTAATGGACTCACTTCCCTGACTTTTCCAAGCCCAGGCTTATCTCCTGACTTTCCCCATCCCTGGAAGTGTCCAAGGCTGGGTTGGACGGGGCTTGGAGCAACCTGGGATAGTGGGAGGTGTCCCTGCCCATGAGGGGTTGGAATGAGATGAGCATTAAGATCCCTTTCAACCCATCCTGGGATCCCATGAGGATCCCGTGAGGATCCCACGAGGATTCCCATGAGGCTCCCATGATGATCCCATGAGGATCTCATGAAGATTCTGTGAGGATCCCATGAGGATTCCATGAGGGCCCTATGAGATTCCATGAGGATCTCATGAGGATCCCATGAGGATTCCAT
Source organism: Diglossa brunneiventris (assembly GCA_019023105.1). NCBI lineage: Eukaryota > Metazoa > Chordata > Aves > Passeriformes > Thraupidae > Diglossa > Diglossa brunneiventris. Next base: position 72,350,896 of record CM032353.1, on the reverse strand, counting down.
GAGGGTCCCACGAGGATCCCACGAGGATCCCGTGAGGAATCCCATGAGGATTCCATGAGGATCCCGTGAGGATTCCATGAGGATCTCATGAGGATTCCACAAGGATCCTATGAGGATCTCACGAGGATCTCACAAGGATCCCATGAGGATTCCATGAGGATCTCATGAGGATTCCACAAGGATTCCATGAGGGTCCCATGAGGATCCCACAAGGATCCCGTGAGGGATCCCATGATGATCCCATGAGGATCCCATGAGGGTTCCTTGAGGATTCCATGAGGATTCCCATGAGGATTCCATGAGGATCTCGTGAGGGTTCCTTGAGGATTCCATGAGGATTCCCATGAGGATTCCATGAGGATCCCATGAGGATCCCATGAGGATCCCATGAGGGTTCCTTGAGGATTCCATGAGGATTCCCATGAGGATCCCATGAGGATTCCATGAGGATCTCATGAGGATTCCACAAGGATCCTGTGAGGATTCCTGAGGATCTCACGAGGATCCCATGAGGTTCCTATGGGGATCCCATGAGGGTCCCATGAGAATCCCATGAGGATCCCATGAGGATCCCATGAGGGTTCCTTGAGGATTCCATGAGGACCCTATGAGATCCCATGAGGATCTCATGAGGATCCCTTGAGAATCCCATGAGGATCTCATGAGGATCCCTTGAGAATCCCATGAGTATCTCATGAGGATCCCGTGAGGATCCCATGAGGGTTCCACAAGGATCCCACGACTTGGCTCTGTCCCTGCAGCGCTGCCTCGGGCTCCATGAACCTCTCGGTGATCACCTGCTCCCGCTGCATGAGGAAGGTGGGGCTGTGGGGCTTCCACCAGCTGGAATCTGCTGCAGCTCCAGAGCTGGATTCCTGTGGCTCCAGCAGCACCACCCCGGCTGCTCCCGAGCGCTTCCCTCCCGTGCCCACCTCCCCTCGCAGGATGCTCACACGGAGCCAGGACCCAGCATCCGAGCAGGTACACCCTGGGGGCTCCGGGCAGGGCAGGGACACCTGGCAGCTCCAGGAGCTCCAGATCCCTCACCCACATGTGTCCAATGGACATCCCTCATCCCTCTCTGGGCAGGGCAGGGACACCTGGCAGCTCCAGGAGCTCCAGATCCCTCATCCCTTTCTGGGCAGGGCAGGGACACCTGGCAGCTCCAGGAGCTCCAGATCCCTCACCCATGTCCTATGGACATCCCTCATCCCTCTCTGGGCAGGGACACCTGGCCAGCTCCAAGAGCTCCAAATCCCTCACCCACATGTGTCCAATGGACATCCCTCATCCCTCTCTGGGGAGGGTCACCTGGCAGCTCCAGGTGCTCCAGATTCCTCACCCACATGTGTCCTATGGACATCCCTCTCTGGGCAGGGACACCTGGCAGCTCCAGGAGCTCCAGATCCCTCACCCACATCCAGTGGACACATCCCTGTGGTGGGAAGGGCCTCTGTAGGGTGCCTGAGACGGGTTGGAGCTGGACAAGGCCCCTTGGTGAGCAGAGGTGCTCCAGATCTCTCATCCATGTCCAATGGACATCCCTCATCCCTCTCTGGGGAGGGACACCTGGCAGCTCCAGGAGCTCCAGATCCCTCACCCACATGCAATGGACACATCCCTGTGGTGGGAAGGGCCCCTGTGGGGTGCCTGAGGAGGACTGGAGCTGGACAAGGTGAGCAGGAGCTCCACGATGCCGTTTTTGCCCCAGCAGCACGAGAAGAGCCCGTCCCCAGCCGTGGCCCGGCCCCGGGGCTGGGACTCGCCCAGCTCCATGGACAGGGGTGAGCTGGATGTGAGCAGCCCTGCCCTGAGGAGCCGCCCCGTGACCCGGAGCATGGGACAGGGGGACACCATGGAGGTGCCATCCAGCCCCGTGCGCAGGGCCAAGCGCGCGCGGCTCTGCTCCTCCAGCAGCTCGGTGAGTGACCCTGGCAGGGAGCTCCTGGGCCAGGGGTTGGTGTTGTCAGCCCCTGCTCAGGGCTTTGGGCACCGAGAGGGTTTTTTGGTGTCTCTAAAGCATGCCATTGTTGTGTCCCTGCTCTGTCACCTCCTCATTTCCCAGGACACCTCCTTGAGGAGCTTCTTTCACCCCAGCTCTCAGCACCGTGATTGGTGTCCCTGGGTCAGCACTGGGGAGGGACAGGAGCCCCCGGAGGACGCTGCATCCCAGACAGACAAGGAGCCTGGGAAGGCCGAGCCAGGCTGGCAAGTGGTGCTGAAGAGGCTCCTTGGCATCCAGAAATGTGACACAGCGCCCGAAACGGAGCCAGTGGTGAGCCTGGGGCATCCCAACTTGCCTGGACAGCAAAAATTAGGGATGGGTGGGCTTTGTTTGGGATCAATCCCAGCCAGGTGACAAGGACCAACCTGCAGAGCCCTGGCATTCCCACAGCCAGGCTCCATCCAAGGCTGGGCTGTGCTGGAGCTGCTCCAGGGCTGCTATAAATAGCAGTGCTGCCCAAGATCTGGTTTCATTCCCCAGAGTGTCCCCAGAGCTCCTCTCTGCAGCCATCCCAATTCCTGGCTCCAGGCTCTTGGGGTGCCAGCTTTGCTGAGGCCACAACTCCCTCCCCATGTGGCTGTGGAGCAGCTGCTGCCTCCCTGGATCTCGTTGTCCACTTGGATTCCTCCTGCCAGCTCCTTCCTGCTTCACCTGGAGCTCAGGGGAGTGGTGGAGCATTCCCCCTTCAGCATTTGTCCTGGGGCTTTGTGGGATTTGTGTCCCCAACAGGTCCCTGCAGCAGGGGGTTGGAACTGGGTGATCTTTAAGGTCCCTCCATCCCAAACCATTCCATGATTCTGTGATTCTGCCATGTGCCAGCAAAGCTCCAGATGGTCCAGCAGGACCAGTCACAAGTCAGAGGCACCAGACCCAGCTGGAGCAGGGGATAGTTGGAGTCCCTTCCTGCTTTTTGGGGTCCCTTCCTGCTTTTTTGGATTCCCTTTCTGCTTTTTGGGGTCCCTTCCTGCTTTTTGGGCTCCTTTGCTGCTTTTTGGGGTCCTTTCCTGCTTTTTGGGGTCCCTTCATGCTTTTTGGGTTCAGTTCCTGCTTTTTGGGGTCCCTTTTTGCTTTTTGGGTTCCCTTCCTGCTTTTTGGAGCCCCTTCCTGCTTTTTGGGCTCCTTTGCTGCTTTTTGGGGTCCCTTTTTGCTTTTTGGAGGCCCTTCCTGCTTTTTGGGGTCCTTTCCTACTTTATGGAGTCTATTCCTGCTTTTTGGAGTCCCTTCCTGCTTTTTGGGTTCCCTTCCTGCTTTTTTGGATTCCCTTTCTGCTTTTTAGGGTCCCTTTCTGCATTTGGGTTCCTTACTTGCTTTTAGGGGTCCCTTTCTGCTTTTAGGGGTCCCTTTCTGCTTTTTGGAGTCCCTTCCTGCTTTTTGGAGCCCTTCCTGCTTTTTGGGGTCCTTTCCTGCTTTTTGGATTTCCTTCCTGCTTTTTGGATTCCCTTTCTGCTTTTTAGGGTCCCTTTCTGCATTTGGGTTCCTTTCCTGCTTCTTGCTCGTGTCTCCTTGTTCTCCCCTGCAGTGGCAAATTGGTATCACGAAGATAAGGAACCAAGTGCTGTCCTGGCAGCCAGCTGGGATCTTTGGGGTGGTTTTTGCTGCAGTTTCCCAGTGGCAGCTCCTGCTCCAGTGCCGTGACCCGTGGCTGTTCTCTGCTCCCATCTTTTCCAGAGCCTCTCGGAGAAGTCCTGCAAGGTGTTCCGCATTTTCCGCCAGTGGGAGAGCATGAATTCCTCCTGAGCCCTGGGAGCCAGCCCGGAGCAGGGGACACGCCCACAGGGGACACACCCGCAGGGGACACGCCCACAGGGGACACATCCCCAGGGGACACACCCGCAGCTCCGGTGGCTCCCGGGCAGCTCCGTGTCCCGAGGCAGCTCCAGCCACGCTGGGATCCCATCCCCTCCCTGCCTGCCCTGCTGGAGCCTTCCCAAACTGCTGCTGTGTCTGTCTGTCCCTCCCTCCCTGCGAGGGCTGCCTGGAGCTGGGATGTGCTGTGGGCCCGTGGGGTGACAAGGGGACATTGTCACCTCCCCAGGAAGTGACGCCAGGTGGGAATAAACATTTCATTTTTGTTGTTTTTTTTCCTTTTTCCTTCCTGCTGGCGTGGTGCTTTTTCCCAGGGCAGGAGGAGGTCAGGACCTGGTGTGGCTCCTGTATCCCTCAGGACTCTTGTCCTTATGGGATCAACATCCCACTGCCTCCTGTTTCCCACTCCACATTTTGTTTTTCCATTGCCTCAATCCCTGTCCCTCTGCTGATGGCCAGTTTGGGATGATGAATCCCTCTGGTGGGAGGGTGGGATTCCCAAAACCTGGGAAGAGGTGAATTTGGGCTGCTGGGAAGGGAATGGTGCCATCTCCATCCTTGAGGATATTGGGGAAAGGGCTTTGGGAAGGGCTGGGATCCCACAGATAACCTGGCACAGCTGGATCTCCTCTCTCCAGGTCTGTGCTGTGGGTGGAGGCACAGGGATATGTTATTCCTTTTGGGGTTTTTTTTTGAGGGAAAAGTCCCCTGCCTCCATTTCCCCAGCTCCAAGGTTTCACCTGTCTCATGCCTTTGGATGGATTTTGGGATTCTGGCTGCCCTGTGCCTGGGAATGCAGTGGCTGCCTTGGTCAGGGCTGATCCTGGCTCTCCCTAAACCCCAAAACTTGGGAGTGCACCTGCCCACCTGGGGGCTTCTCCTGAGATCCACCGTTTTGGGATCCCATGGGAAGCAGCAGGGCCTGAATTTGGGTGGGTTCCCTTCCTTTCCCCGATGAGGGGCTGCTGCACCCCATGGCCCTGCTGGGCTGGGAGTTGGGGTGGAAATGGGGATACCCCCAATCCAGAGGGACGGGGATAGGCTGGGAAGTGCCTGGGATGGGCAGGGAAGAGCCCCCTTTTCCAGCTGCCTGGACCCAGAGATCCCCCATGCCCAGCAGCCTTCCGTGCTTTCCCCATTCCTTCCATCTCCCTGGAACTCTGCTTTCCCCATTTCCAGTGGTTTCCAGCAGTTCCCTTTGGCTCCCTCTATTCCCTACATTCCCTGTCCGTGGATTCTCCTGGCTCCCCCCATCTCTGATCCCACCCCACAAATCATGGGATGCACCCAAGCCAGGGAGGATGATATTCCCATCCCAGGGTGGGAAAGCCCAGCCACAGCCCCTCCATCCCGATTTCCAGACTGAGGAGTGCTCCGAGGATCCCCAAAAATTCCCTCAGAAATTTTCCCAAACCATTCCAAGGTTTAGGTGCTGTAAGAGTGACCTTGAGGTGTTCCAGAAAGAAACAGGGTGCTGTTGTAGTCCCTAATATCCTGGAATAATCCCTGGTGTTTCACAGATGGAATAGAAGCATTCCAAGAAGTGATGGTAAAATCCCTGTTTTTCCCTGTCCAGTTCTCCAGTCAGAGAATATTGTGGCCCGGGAAATACAGGATCCTCTAGCCCAAGTTTTCCAGCTGCTCTGCTCAGACAGAACCCTGTTCCCTGCCAAATTCCCCCCTGGAATGTGGGCTGTGGATTTGAGTCCCCTCAGGTGATGTCACCTCCTGCCCCTGCCAAACTCGGGGCATGTTGGGGCATTAAAGGAGGAGCTTTTTTGGCATTCTTTGGCTGTGTCTCCTCCCCACAGGGGGAGGAAGCACCGGGGCAGATTTATGGGATGATGCCGGGGTCAGGAATGTGGGGTGGGGAGGTTCCACACAGGAATCCCATCAGTTTGGGAGACACCCATTAGTGCTGTCATCATCCGGCTGGGGAAACTGAGGCACCAGGAAATGCTCTGGTGATGTCCCAGCGGAAATCCGGAGTGGTGACTCCTGCTCTGGGGCCTGGTCAGCTGCCACATTCCTGCCTGGATTGAATGGGATTGCCATGGGCAAACCCCATATGCCGTGTGGGCAAACCCCATATTCTATATGGCAAACCCCATATTCTGGATGGGCAAGCCCCATATTCTGGATGGGCAAACCCCATATGCTGGATGGGCAAACCCCATATCCTGGATGGGCAAACCCCATATTCTGTATGGGCAAACCCCATATGCTTTATGGGCAAACCCCATATGCTTTATGGGCAAACCCCATATGCTTTATGGGCAAACCCCATATTCTATATGGCAAACCCCATATGCTGTGTGAGCAAACCCCATATCCTATATGGCAAACCCCATATTCTATATGGCAAACCCCATATTCTGTATGGGCAAACCCCATATGCTGTGTGGGCAAACCCCATATTCTATATGGGCAAACCCCATATTCTGGATGGGCAAACCCCATATTCTATATGGGCAAACCCCATATTCTGGATGGGCAAACCCCATATGCTGCATGGGCAAACCCCATATTCTAGATGGGCAAACCCCATATTCTGGATGGGCAAACCCCATATTCTATATGGGCAAACCCCATATTCTGTATGGGCAAACCCCATATTGTATATGGGCAAACCCCATATTCTATATGGCAAACCCCATATTCCGGATGGGCAAACCCCATATGCTTTATGGGCAAACCCCATATTCTATATGGGCAAACCCCATATGCTGCATGGGCAAGCCCCATATTCTGGATTGGCAAACCCCATATTCTATATCAGCAAACCCTCTATGCTGTATGGGCAAACCCTGTATTGTGTATGCGCAAACCCCATATTCTGGATGGGCAAATCCCACATTCTGCATGGACAAACCCCATATGCTGTGTGGGCAAACCCCATATTCTGTGGGGTGATTCCCTGACCCCCTTGGGGACAGGAAATAGGGGAATAAGAGGGTAACAGAATCCATAGGGAACAAGGGAGATGCTGGGAACAGGGGGAGCTGTGGGGAATTGTGGAAAAAGTGGGAATGGTCGAGCCATGGGGAATTGCAAGGCCCTGACATAGGTGCACCCCATATTTTATCAGGTGCTGCCCTGACCGTGGTGGGAACGGGCAAAATGGAAACGGGGGAATGAGAGGAGTGTCAGAATCAATGGGGAATACGGGGAGGGCGCGGGGAATACCGGGAGCCGTGGGGAATTCGGGAAACCTTGGAAAAGGAGGAACTGGAGCTTGCGGCCCCAGCGGGGCCTCGAACCCGCGGCCCGTCCATCATTCCCCCTCCCCCGAGAACTACAACTCCCGGCATGCCTCGGGGCCGGCGGAGCGTTGAGGGCGCGGCCAATGGCAGCGCCGCGGGGCGGTGACGTCACCGCGGGTGACGTCAGGGGTCCAGAGAGAGGCTGGGGCAGAGGCGGCCGGAGCGGCTGAGGGAGCGCGAGCGGCGCGGGGGGGCCCTGTCGGCGACAGCGACGACAGCGGCGACAGCAGCGGCGACAGCGACAGCGGCGGGTCCCAGCGCCTCGCGGCCCGGCGTTACTCCGCTCCGCTCGGCGCCGGGCGGCCCCGGCCCGCGGCGGCGGCGGCGCTGACAGCCCGCCCGGAGCCCCGGGGGCGGCCGCGGCCACCATGTCGTCCCCCAGCCCGGGCAAGAGGCGGATGGACACCGACGTGGTCAAGCTGTATCCTTGCCGTGCCCCACCCCGGGCCCACGGGGAACTAGGATTGCCCTCCCCCTCCCAGGGCCGGGCCTGCAGAGGGGTGGGAGGGCGAGGGGCACCGGGGACCCCGCCGGGGTCGCCCCCCAGACCCCCCCATTGGCAGCCCCGCGGCCTCTCCCCGGAGCTGGGGGTCGGATCTGCCCTCCCCCTCTCACCAGGGGAGGCCTAACCCCCCCTTCTGCGGTATTTTGGGGGGTTTTCCCCCTCTGTGGCTTGAGAGGCGGCCCTGGAGGTGTCTCTGCAGGCCCCCTCTGTGGTGCCCCCCGATCTGGGTGCCCCGCACCCCCCTTGCCTGCCCTGGGCAGGGCCAGGAGGGGGAGAGCAGTTCCAGCAGCCACAGCCCAAAGAAAGGCTTTTGTGGGGTTTATTATTATTATTTATTCCCCCATCTCACCCCGCAGTTCATGAAGCTTCTGGTGCCGGCTTAGGGATTTGATTTTTTGGGGAGGACGGGGGGGGTCCCTCGGGGTCTGGCTCAGCAGACCCAGGGGTGGATGAAGGGCATCAGGGCCCGAGCCCGTCTCCCAAGAGGTTTATGTAACCCTCCAGGTTTGGTTAGGCTTTATTACTTTTTATTTTTCCCCTTCTTCCTACATAGATCTGTTTATATTTTTCCTCCTTGTTTTTATTCCTGGCCCTTTACGGGGCGGTGAATCCCTTTTTTCTCTCTGTCTGGAGAGTGGGTGGCGTTGAAAAATACCATTGGGAATTCGGTTCTGGGATTGTTTTATTAATAGTTTTTGTTTACAAGGTGGCGGTGTGAGCCGGGAAAGGGTAGCAATGACAAGAGTGGATGAAATGTTTCTCGGATCTGTCTCCTGAACGTGCCCGACCTCCCTCAGCAGGACTCGGGGCTGGTGACTCTGCCCTGCTGCTGTCGAGGGGTCGAGAAACGGGTCTGATTTAGTTCCCAGAGAGAGATAAACAAACTTATCTGGATTTGGTGGTGTTTTTTTGGAAAGGGGGGGGGGGGGGGGAGGGAGGAGCAGCAGCAGCGCTCCTGTTTGTGGCTTATCGAAGGAAACTTGTCTGACGTTCTCGCAGCGCCTTTCTCCCCACAAAGCTGCGCTCGGTGTATTTTTCGCCCTGTTTTGAAGCAAATAGGAAATGAGTCCTGATGGTGCTCGAATCGGAGCTATTTTTATCCGGGGGTTTAAAGTTACACACATGTCAGACTCCGCCAATTGCGATCGATGCTTAATCGCACCGGGAGGAGGGTCGGGAATTCCAGCTGTTCAGCGAGGGGGGAAAACCTTTCCTAGGGATACCCTGGAAAGAGCCTGGGCCGGAGACGGGCCGAGGCCCGACCTGATCGGCTGCTGCTCTGTTTCCCTTTCCCCTCCCCCTCTCTTTTCCTTTTTTTTTTTTTTTTTTTCCCTTTTTGTTCGGTTCCTTGCCGGCTTCTCCGGCGATCGCAGCATTTTGGAGGACAAAGAGCAGGTTTTCCCTGCGAAGTGGCTTTGCTGTGTGTTTCTAGGAGCTGGGTAGGTAGAAAGCCCCGAGTATCGGGGATTCCTCTCGGTGCTGGGCAGTTTGTGCCCTGGCTCTTTCTGCCCCCTGACAAAAGGAACCCCAATGGCTTTTCCAATAGCAAAGCTCTTGTTGTCGGCTCTGCTTTCTCCTTGTTTTCCGAGGGGTGAGGGTTAGAGCAGTCGGTCTCCTGCGGACAACAAACTTAGGAAGTTGGATGTGTCAGATGACTCCTCAGCACTCCTCCCTCGCTCGCTCCCTCCCTCCCTCCCCGGCCTTTTTTGTTTGTCTGCCTGACTCGCCCGGGGTGAGCAGCTCGCTAGGCCCCGGCTCCCGACAGCTTCCCTGGGGAATCTCCCCCTCTGGAAGCTGCTCTGAAATCAGGCTCTCCTTTGAGACACGGCAGCCAGGAGGGTCTCGCTGCTGGCCAGGGAAGGGACTGGAGGAATGTGCTCGGGGGCATCTCCTCCTGGGGCTTTCAGCGTTTTGTTGCTGTGGAGGGTTTTTGTTTGGGGTTTTTTTACCCCCCCTTTTTGCTGCCATTTTCATTACAGTTTCCCTTTTCATCCCCTTTCCACGTCTCCAATGGAGAATAATAGTATGGATTTATGGCCTGCCAAGGGCTACCTTTACCCGTGGGGAGGGGGCACGAGCAGGGTGAATAACACTCCTGCCTTCTCCTGCTCTGACAGGTTTAGGAGCCGAGCGAGGTCTTTTTATGGTTCCTGTTTTCAATCGTACCACGTCCGTGTCCTTTTGTGGATGCCTCTTTGTGAGGAGGGAAGGGGAGAGGTGCCTGCTCGCTCTCGGTGGGGCTGCAGGAAGGGCAGAGCTCTGCGGGAATGTGTGCAGCTGATGTTTAATCATCTCCCGGACCAGGATGTGCTCCAACTCCCCGGCACTCATTGTCTCCCTCCAGGCCGGGTTTGTGGTGCTGGGGCTGGGAAAAGAGAGAGCCACAATCCCTCCTCCCCCTTCTGTGGGGCTCCAGCCCGAGTTTCCTGGGTGACCCGTGACCCTTCAGGGCTTTGCAGGAAGGCTCCGTGCTCCCCAAAACACCTCACCAGCGGCCTGGAAGCGTAGGATTCTCCCACTGGGAATCCCTGGGGCTCCAGGCCAGGCCTCTCTGGGTAGCTCCCACCCTGGGGACGGCAGAACAGGGGCTCCCCTTTGTGGTTCCCCCCGGTTTTGGGGCGAGTGCCAGCCCCGGAGCTGTGTTTGCAGGGAAAAGGCCTCGAGCTCTCGCAACTCCGCGGATTGGCTGCTCTGTTACTACCCGGAAACCGGGCCCGGGGCGGAGCGAGGCTGCAGCTGATCCAGGGGTGCCCCTGCCAGGCTGTTTACACCCATGGGGGACCCACCCCGGCACCCCCATTTCCCCCAAACCCCGGGGCCGTTTCCCGTTCCAGCCCCGGGGTTCATTGTTCCGCCGCGCTCGCAGCTTCCCCTTGGCCGGGAGTTTATTTAGTGCTGATTTATTTTCCTCCTTTTGTGGAGAAACGCTGCTGGCTGCCTTATAGTCCCCGAGCTCTATTTTTAAGCGTCAGAGCTGGAAAAGGGAAGTGTCACCCTGTTTTGTGCCTGAAAGGAATTATAAATAGTGGCCAGCTTTGTTTGAGTCTCCCTGCGCTGCCCGGGTTGCAGAGCCGGGGGTTTGGGAGCGTAACTCACAGAGCGTTGCACTCCCTGCTAATTTTAGGCTCGTCCCGAGTCAAGGAGAATAAAGGTACAAAGCTCCTTAGTTTACCTGCGGAGCGTTTTGTAATCTCCAAACTCCCCCAGCCGTGTTTGCTCCGTGGAGGCAAAGGGTAGGACAGAGTTTACATTTGGGATAAATTCCTTTTTCTGCTCATTATAGGCTTACATGGCACTTCTCATCCCACTTGAACACCTTCCAAGAGCGGCGTTGAGCAATCGCGGGGTCACGTGGCTTTGTTCTCTTTGGCCTGTCCCCAGGGAAGAGCGTGTGCACTGGAATGTCTTGTTTTGGTAGGGTTTGGTGGGGCTTTGTTGTTTTGTTGGGGTTTTTTTTGTTTTGTTTTAAAGGACGGATATTTCTGGAAACTTTGAATGTAAATTTTCGAATGTCACGCTACGCTTCTTCCTGCTCCACTTCTGGGGCTCTGTTTTAATGAGGTCTCCAGGGATGAGGGGAATCGTGTGGTGATGCTTCAAAATGCACAAAGATGTGGCAGCAGCCCCTTCCCAGAACTGGGAGAGCTCCCCCTTTTCCCAGAAATGCTGTCACAGGTGGTGCTTTATAAATCAAATCAGGTAAATGGGGCTTGGGAGGTGCTGCCTGTCTTCAGGAGAACTCGAAATCCATAAATCTCTGCCCAAACCAAACCAACTGGAGGAAAACAAATAATCTTTGTTGCCTAAATGACAACTTCCAAGGGTATCATCTTGCTGCTTTTAGAGCAGAATTCAGAGTCTTTGCTGGTGGCTGGATGTTTTTTTTTTTTCCCAAAAAAATTGGCTGGAGCTGGAAGTTCACTCTCCCTTTGTTGCTTTGTCAGTTGGACTGGGGAGGATTTGGGAACTTGCCTGAAAGCCAAGTGCACCTGTTCAATCATGAAATTGCTACAATCATGGAGTTCAAACTGGGAAATGTGGATTTGCTTAGGGCTGCTTGGAGCAGAGTGCCTGTTAGAGCCTGACATCCCAGCCCTGCTTAAAATAATAAAAAATAGATGTAATTTTAATTATTTCCTCATCTCATTCCCTAGACTCAGAGCAGAGCTTTTGGAATACTGAGTAGTCTGGCAGGATGATGCCTCCCAGATTCCCAGTTCTGAAGTGGCATTAGGGCACTAAATGCTGATTAAACAAATTCTAGAGGCCTTTTCTTTAAAAACCCCAAAAGCGAACACAGGATTTCAGGAAAACAAACATTCCCTGTGAAATGGTCTCCTTGCTTTCCCTTCCACTGGGTCCAGGAGGTTGTGGCAGCTGCTTTTCCTGCCTTTCCTAGGGAAGCTGTGCTTGGGTGTGTGGTAGGGGATTGTTTTTAAGTGTCTCCACGACTATTGTACAATCCTGGTGAGCTTTTTGGAAACATCTCCCAGAGTGACTCCCACGTGCTGGGCATTGATAATGGGAGCTGGGAGCTGAGCTCCCAGTCCTGCAGACCCTGCCAGGTCCCAGATTTTGGATCAAGCAGGAGATGCCCCTCCATGGGCCCTGCATTGTTTCATTTGCCAGGGGAAAATTACATTTAATCTTCACAGGACTGTTCTGTCCTGCTTCTGCTCATTGTCATGCACTGGCATTAAATGATGATTGGTTTTTTTTCTAATGTTTTGGGGGGTTTTAAAATGAATTTCTCCTTCAAGCTCACCCTTAATTTCTGTGCTACCCTGTTCCTGGAGGAGCAGACAGTCTGGGAGCTGAGGAGGTAAATCCTGGAGTGCCTCCTTGGGATCACTGCAGGAGATCATTCCCTGGGGCTCCAGCTCTGCTGCCTCCCTGGGAATGCCAGCACAGGGGGAGATCCCTGAGCATGGAGGGGATTCCCAGAGGGACAACTCCCTGCACAGCTGTTACATCCTGGGCAGGATCCCTGCCCTCTGTCCTGGGGGACCCAAAACCAAAGGAGGGCTTAAAATGGAAGTTTTGATAGATTTTTTTCCTCTTTGTTTCCTTGGATTTTTTCTTCCTCAACTGAAGGTCCTAATAGACTTTTTTTCCTCTTTGTTTCCTTGGGTTTTATTCCTAAATTTCAAGCCTTCCGAGACTTTTTTCATCTTTGTTTTTTCCTTTTTTCCCCTGAATTTCAAGTCTTGATAGACTTTTCCCCTCTTTGTTTCCTTGAATTTTATTCCTAAACTGCAAGTCCTGATAGACTTTCCCCCTCTTTGTTTCCTTGGGTTTTTTTTTTCCTAGATTGAAAGCCTTGATAGACTTTGTCACTCTTTGTTTTCTTCTTTTTTTCCCCTAAATTTCAACTCTGGATAGACTTTTCCTCTTCTTTGTTTCCTCAGGTTTTATTCCTAACCTGCAAGTCTTGATAGACTTTGCTCCTCTTTGGTTTCCCCTAAATTTCAAGTCTTGATAGACTTTTCCCCTCTTTGTTTTTTTCTTTTTTCCCCTAAATTTCAAGTCTTGATAGACTTTTCCCCTCTTCATTTTCTTCTTTTTCCCCCTAAATTTTAAGTCTTGATAGACTTTTCCCCTCTTTGTTTCCTCAGGTTTTTTTTCCTAGATTGAAAGCCTTGATAGACTTTGTCACTCTTTGTTTTCTTCTTCTTTCCCCCCTAAATTTCAAGTCTTGACAGACTTTCCCCCCTCTTTGTTTTCCCCTAAATTTCAAGTCTTGATAGAATTTTCCTCTCTTTGTTTCTTTGGGTTTTATTTCTAGATTGAAAGCCTTGACAGACTTTTTTCCTTTTCGTTTTCTTCTTTTTCCCCCTAAATTTCAAGTCTTGATAGACTTTTCCCCTCTTTGTTTCCTCAGGTTTTATTCCTAAACTGCAAGTCTTGATAGACTTTCCCCCCTCTTTTCTTTTCCCCTAAATTTCAAGTCTTGATAGAATTTCCCCCCTCTTTGTTTCCCCCTAAATTTCAAGTCTTGATAGACTTTTCCTCTCTTTGTTTCCTTGGGTTTTATTCCTAGATTGAAAGCCTTGACAGACTTTTCCCTTCTTTGTTTTCTTCTTTTTTTCCCCTAAATTTCAACTCTTGATAGACTTTCCCTCTCTTTGTTTCCTTATTCTAGGAAACATTTATTTATTATTTATTCTAGGTTTCATTCCTAGATTGAAAGCCTCGGCAGACTTTTTCCCTGGTGATTTTCCTGGGGTTTTTCCCCTTCCATCGCGGCAGAGCAGCGGGAATGGGGCTGTTGGGAAGGGAAGGTGCCTCTGGAAGCCCCCAGAGCTGGCTGCAGTGTCACCAAATGTTCTCAGCACCTGTTGGTGCTGGTGCCCTTCTGCAGCCACGATTGAATTGGGATAAACACTTAACAGGTTGTTGGGAAGGGAGGAGAGAGCCCACAGTTAAAGTGACAGGCTCCCATATGGAGCAGATTCCCAGCCAAACTCCTCCTGCTTTCCCTGTCTGCTTAAGTCAGAGGTGATCCCACGCTGAGGCAGAAGTGCCTGAATTTTCCTGCTGTCCTGGGCTTTATTCCGGCAGCAAAAATGCTGAATAACATTTTTTTTCTAAATATGAGATGTGAATTATAGATGTGGGTGTGAGTATCAGAGCTCAGTGCCTCACTGTGTGTCTTCCTGTGTGCATTCACTCCCCTCCTTTCAGTGCCTCCATTTCCCTGTGGGTTTTGTCCATGCATTTCTGGAGCCATGAGCACAGAGCCCTGCTCGTTGTTCCTCCTCACCAGAACAGAGCTCTGGTGACTGAAGGATCACCCAACCTTGGCATCTGTGCTGTGCAGCCCCTGGGGGTCCCAGCAGGAGCCTCTGGGTGAGTGTTGGGGTCTCTGCTGCTCAGAGTGACCCCAAGATGTGTTGGAAAGTTTCTTTTCCCAGCCTGGCGCTTGAAGAAGGAGTCAGAGCTCTTCATTTCTCGGTCTCAAAGTTGTTTGTTGTTTCTTATCTATAAAATTCGTTCTCCTGCCCTGCTGAAGTCCGTCCAGCAGGACAGTTCCAGGCACTCTGCCTGCCCCAGGCTGGTGTTATCTTTTTATACTAAAAATTACATGTACAATGTTTACCATAACTTCCCAATACCCATCACCTATGTTAGACAGTGAGCTTCTACTCTAAACCAATCCAAAAGGGCCAACATCACCCAGAACATGGAGGCCAAGAAGGAGAAAGGCTGGACATGCCCAGATTCCTCCATCTTGCCCCCTGAACCTCCATTCTAGAAAATCCCAAAATCTACTTTTCCACCCCATGATAAAGTCACTGTTATTCTACTTAAACTGTCATGGCCTGCAGATCCTCATCTCAGGTTGGTAACTTGTTCTATGGCTCATAATCCAAACCACAGGGGTCTTGGGCTCTGTGCCAGGGTCTCTGAGGCCCCTGGCAGGGGTCTGGGCTGCTCAGGACAGACAGAGGGATGTTCTGGGTTCCCACAGGTGAGCCCTGGGGTGGGATGGATCCCCCAGCATGTCCCAGAGACATGGGCTCACTTGGTTTTGTTGCTTTGCTTTTCTCTGCTTCCTTTATTCCTTTTTTTCACCTCCTTGGCCTGCTCAGAGCTGGTTGTAGCTCGGTGTGGGTGCCCCTGGAGTGCTGTTAGTGGAGAGGAGTTCAGGGATTCACTGTCCCATCACCAAGGCAGTCTGTTCCCACAATTTCCATCTGCTGTCCCCCCTCATCTGTGACCGTGTTCACAGGGGTCCCAGGGTGAGGGAAGGGACCAGGATCTGACTCCATGTTTCAGAAGGCTGATTTATTAGTTTATGATATGTATTATGTTAAAACTATACTAAAAGAGTAGAAGAAAGGATTTCATCAGAAGGCCAGCTAAGAATGGAACAGGAAAGAATGATAGCAAAGGCTTGTGGCTCGGACAGAGAGTCTGAGCCAGCTGACTGTGATTGGCCATTAATTAGAAACAACCACATGAGACCAATCCCAGATTTCCCTGTTGCATCCCACAGCAGCAGATAACCATTGGTTACATTTTGTTCCTGAGACCTCTCAGCTTCTCAAGAGGAAAAATCCTAAGGAAAGGATTTTTCATAAAAGATGTCTGTGACACTCATCCCATCGCCTTTGTGACCCCTCACCTCCAGCTGCTGCCTCCTCATCTTCACTCCCCATCTTTTCCCAGCTCCTCAGCCTCCCTAAAGATCTGCCTGAGGTTGAGGGTGGATTTAATCTCTTGGAAAACAGTGATTTGCTGCTTCTTGTGTATCCAGTAATGATAGGGTTGGTTCTGGATTCAGGACTTGGCCACTTTTCTTTTGCAGCTTCCAAGAGCCATCCTCTAATCTTAAATCACTTCACTGATTCCCTGGAGCAAATTGATGCAGCCTTTCAGGAGAAGCCAAATCACTCCCAAATCACTTGGCATGAGATGTTGCAGAGCAGTGGAGGGGTGGGTGATCTGTAAACTGAGCTGGTGGTCTGTGGAATGAATCCCTTTAAATTGGGAATTACAGAGCAGGGCTGGGCATCCTGCATGATCCATGCTCCACGTCCAGGAGGTGATGGAGGCTCCCAGATATTCGTGACTCAGCCTCAGGAAGGGCTAGAGCCATTTTGGATTGTTTTTGCTGAGGGTCAGGTGCTGCTTTCCAGAAATTGCTGCATTTCCCTGTGCCTGCTTTCCTTGGAATCACTACAAGAAAACAGCAGAAAATATTTTTTTATTAGGGATTGTAGAAATAGAGCGTCTGGGTGGATAATTCTGAAAGGTTTTGCAATCTCTGGCTTTAATCATTTGGGGGTTTTGGTTGTTATTTCCTTAAAAATGTTTTGAATTTGTTGATGTTTTCTTGGGGAAAAGTCTACATTTATGACAGTTGCTGCCTTTTAGAGGAGCTTCACCCTGGAGGCTTTGTGTCATTCCCTGTGAATGGTTGAGGTTAAAAGCTGACAGTTGATTATTAAATAAATTTTGCATTATTTGCCTAATTCCAGGGGGCTTTTACCTGGCTTTGAGCAGTGGTGGAAATGAGAGCTGTGCAGGTCCTTGCTGCCTTCTCAGTGTCACAGCTGTGTCCCAGCACAGTTTGTGGGCACTGCTGGGGGGATCTTTCCTAAAGCCTGGTTTGGGACGGGCTGTGGGGTGGCAGGGAAGGACAGGGCTGAGGTGCTGCCCTGCATGATCAAGGAATGGGATTGGGGGAGGAGGAGCCAGGAATGGCATGGGAAGGTGAGCTTGGGGATGTTAGCACCAGGGACAGACGCTGGCTGGCTGTAAAATCCGGGATTTTGAGACAAAAAAGCAGATTTTAGGGTAGGATCAGCTCTTTACACAATTTACCAAGTGTAACCCCTAAAAAAGTAAAAACCAGTGTGTGATACTGAGCCTGAGTGTCCTGGATTAACCTCCACCGTGGTAGATTAATGGATGCAAAGTTGAAAAGATTGATAAATTATTAACTTAACCACGCTGGCAATTTTTTTTTTTTGTGGGCTGTGCTGCTTTGTTTTGTCTTGGTGCTGGCAGGTCCAGGCCTGCTCTGAGGCTGTGTCCGAGGAGACACCCGAGTTCTGCAGCAGGAAAGCTGCATGAGAACACATCCCTGGCTTGTCTGAGCAGAGATTGAAAGTGATTCTGCTCTTAAAGGAGTTTCTAAATCAAAATGCTGTTTTAAAACTGAGCTTGAAGCTCTTGGATCACCAGTGTGGCCACGGGTGAAGAGTTCAGGCTCCTCTTGGTTTTAGGAAATGAAGCTGCTCCTTTAAGCCTTGCTCAGTGGAGTGTGAGTGCTGTGAAGCCAAATCTCTTTTTAGTTTGAAAAGGGCCAGGTTTAGCTTTCAGATGCATTTGGGAAAGGGAGTTTTTGGCTTTTTAAAACATAAAATTGGGAGGTCTGCACTGAGAGAAACCTGGAGGAGCAGAACATGGAATCGTGGCGTGTTTGGGTGGGGAGGACCTCAAAGATCACCCAGTTCCCAGCCAAACCATGGGCAGGGACACCTCCCACTATCCCAGGGTGTCCCACACACCCCATCCAGCCTGGCCTTGGGCACTTCCAGGGCTGGGAACCCCACACGTGCCTGGACAGAGAGAACGTGACCTGGAATTGGTGAGAGATGAAGCCCAAAAGTTGCCTTTGGTTCCTGGCTGCTCCCAAACTGATTTGTTCAGGCAAAACCCTTTTCTAATCGATCCTTTGTTTAAATTCTCCTTTTATTTCCCTGCTTTTTCTTCCCTTTTGGGAATGGGGGGAGGTTTTTCCCTGCTGCTGAATCAGGTGAAAGCTGCTCCATCAGGGGAAGCCACCGCTCCCTCACCCTCGCCTTTCTGCTGAAACTGGGTTTGTTTTTCTTCTGTCTGATGCCATTAATTCAGACTCAGTGACCTTCCCCCTGAGATCCCCAAAGCCAGGAGGGCTGGGCCTGCTCTCACATGGCAGCCAGGCAGGTTTTAAAGCTCACAATGCCCCGGCTGCTTTGGTGCTGAGCTCATGTTCTGTGGCAGGACGTGCCCGTGCCCATGGCTCAGCAGCGCTGGGATCCTTTCCCAAGGCACCCACATCCCCCTGGGCTGTGCTGCTGAGTTTTAGGAGCTCTCTAAACACAAAGCCAGGTTTGGAAACCAGCAAGGGCTTTGTTTGGGTAAGAAGATAGTCAAGGGCTGATTTTTGCTAGTTTTGGGAATGGCCTTGCTTGGGAATCCTCAATTCCAGGGTCAAGGGGGCTGAAATAAAGGAAGAATCCTTCCAGGAGTGCAGCAGTTATCTGGGAATGTCACATCTCTGAGGTGACTCAGCGTGGTTACACTGATTTATTCCTTGCTGCTCCTGAAGCCACCTCCTACTTTTTGTTTCCCACTGTTTATATTTTTTTTTCTTTTGAGGCTGTGTCAGTGTTGAATTGAGGGAAGCAGTGGAAATAAGGAAGCTGAATGATCAGTGCTTTGTTTAACATCGTTGGTAATTTAATCCTCCTGGCTCAGGGGAGAAATCCGTGCCTGGATATTGGAGAAAGCTCAGATCCCAGCAGGAGAATGTGGTTTGAGAAGGGGGGACTCGGGGCTGGGTTGAAAAGTTGGGATGTCAGAAATCAGATCCTGGTAAGTCAGAGCCAGAGCCTGTGTTCCTTGAAAGGGAAGGTATGTGAGGAGGTGTTAACTCACCCTGCTCCCCCTGGAGCTGCTCCACGCTTTTTTCAACTCCTCTGCCTCCTGGGAAGCTCCAGGGTCTGGGATTTAAACACATTTTGTCATGCTCACAACAGCTGAGAAAGCTGCAGGTTACTCAGAATCCACTGGGTTTTTTTACTTCATGGTTTGTTTGGTGTTGCCGTGAAAAGGTCATTTCAATTCTCTTTTAAATGCTTGCCCAGTTTGGAGCAAAAATCTTTTAGATGCTTGCCTGATTTGGAGCAAAAATTGCCCAGAAAATCACCACGTTCTGCAAACTGGGCAGGAGGCAAAACCAGTGTGGAGAAAACCCAAAAACACCAGTGACAGGGGTGGGAAGTGCCTCAGGCCCCCAGTTTGGCAGGACTGAAGAAATATTCCCACAAATATTTTAGCAAATTCACAGTTAAACTGTGGGCCCTGCTTGAGTCACTGGTCACTGCTTGAAGCAAAATCGAGGCTTGAGCCTTGCCAGATAAAACAAAAGATGCCCTAAAAGTGAGCTGATGAGCAATAACGGGCCCCCAGTGGGCCCCATTTTGCATTTCAAGGTTTGCCACAACTTTGCTTTTGCTCTGAGATCAGGAAGTTTGCTGATCTGTATTTAAAGCATCTGCACATCCTGGTGCTAAATCCAAATTGACACATTTAGGGAGTAGATTGTGGAGGACAGGGCTGTGTTTGGGTCTTCTGTGTGTCCCAGAGGGTCAGATCCTCCTCAGCTGCATCCCAACAGTCCCTGCAGCTCCTCAGGTGTGGTCCCAAACTGCCAGAGCTTTTGAAATGTCATTTCTCTGGAAAAAAAATCAGAATTTTTCCTCTCTTCAGCAGCATTTATTGGAAAAGAGTGAGGGGTAAGCAAAGATTTGCCTGTTCCACCTGCTTAAATGTAGCAAGAAATGGGTTTGTGGGGTTTGTGCAGGGATTCTGATGTGACAGAGTGCTGAAAGAGAGCCCTGGTGCCTCTTCTCAACGTGGCTTTGGGGTTTTTTTTCCCATTCATTTTTATCTGAGCTTGCTTGAATAAGTGGGAATGGTGTGTGAGAGGAGTTTGTGTTATAGAACAACAAACCTGGTCTAGGGAAGCTGTGGGAATCAGGTCTTTAAGGTCCTTTCCACCCCAAAATTCCACATGAACTGGCTGCTCTGAGCCTGAACCAGCAGCTGAGTCTTGGTCGAGGCAAATTTTAATCCTGTGCTGATAAATATTGGGTTTGCTGGAGTTTGTTTCCTTTTGGACTTCACATTTTTGCAGGGGCTTCCTGCTCAGTGTGGCTGGGACACAGCAGGATTCTGCAGCCTCAGGAGATGCAGTAGTGGGGTTTTTTAAAGAGTTTTGAGATGCATTAGTGGGGTTTTTTAAAGAGTTTTGAGTGCATTAATGGGGTTTTTTAAAGAGTTTTGAGATGCACTAGTGGGGTTTTTTAAAGATTTTTGAGATGCATAAGTGGGATTTTTTAAAGAGTTTTGAGATGCATTAATGGGTATTTTTTGAAGAGTTTTGAGGTGCATTAGTGGGGTTTTTTTAAGTGTTTTGAGATGCATTAATGGGGTTTTTTAAAGAGTTTTGATGGGGTTTTTTTAAGAGTTTTGAGATGCATTAGTAGGGGTTTTTTAAAGAGTTTTGGCGGTTTTTTCAGCTCAGTAACCACTGAGTCCTTTAAATTGTCCTCTGTGGCTCTTGGTGGCTTCCAGAGTCACAGATTTCTCTGGTGCCACCTGAGTTCAGTGTCATTAAGGCATTGCAGGATATTCTGTGTGAGAGTTTCTCTTGCAGTTTTCTCCAGACTTGGAAAGCTGCAGAGGTGAAACCTGGGATGGGTGAACTCCATAACCCTCTGCAGGTTTTGTTTGATTTCCAGGGGCAGCTGGGAATGTGCTGCTGAGCATCCCAGGCAAAGCTGGATGGGGCTGTGATGCTGAAGCCTTTGATATTCTTTTAGGTGCTTCAAACAGCAAACAAACCCTGCAAAGGGAACTTTCCCCTAATCCTAGCAGGATGTAGGATGGATCAGGAGCAGGAACCGCTTGGCTCAAGCAGATCCTTGGGGTGCAGGTGTGGAATATTGCCCACATTGGCCATTTTGGGTCTCCTGAGGGACCCAGGAGGCAGCAGGACTTTGCCACGTGCCCATCCCTCTCTCAGGAAGTGGCTGGAGCTGCCACAGGCGTCACAGAAACCCACATCAGCTGCTTTTTAGGTCATTACCACGCTGGGCTAAATTTAGCCTGTGAGCCAGAGGAGGGAGGTTTTGGATCCCAGTTCCTGCCCCATCCCTGGTTCTGGGCTGTGCCTCTGCTGAGATCCCTGGGGTTTTAATCCCACTGGGCAGGGACAAGGCTGAGCTTGGCCTGGGAAGCTCCTGGAGGAGGAATTGGAGGTGGGATTGCAGGGAGGAGTAACAGGACATGGAGATTCTGTGTGGATCAGGGGTTGAGTCCCACCCAGGGCTGCCAGCGTGGCCAAGAGGAGAATCCTGGCCCATTTCTGTGTATGGAGCAGCTCCAAAACCCAAAAAGCTGTGGTGTGCTGAACTCTGCTTGCTGCTGGAGATTTGTGTAGGTTTAGGGTGGGAAAGGGAGAAAACCACTTCTCTCATTACCCTGTAAATTTATCTCAAGGCAGGAATGTTCCCACTTTTTTTTTTTTTTTTTTTCATTTCTCCAAGCCCCACATCTCTGCTAAAATTGTCACATGGCAGAGATGAGTAAAGGGGAGGAAAACAAGTCACTGTGGCAGCACAGGGGAAAATTGCTGGGAGCTGTGTGCTGCTTCTGGAATTCCAAGCTGTCTTTATTTGAACTTCCTTGATTGTTGCAGCATCCTGGTTCTCTGCAGCAGCAGCACACTGCTTAATTGGGATTTTTTTTTTATTTGTGGATTAGTAATATTGTCCTCCAAATGGCTTCAAGTGTGTCAAGGCTGCTTAATTCTGATTTCTTGAAGCAGGCTGTGATAAATGTGTGCCTTTGAAAGGCTGCCTGGCTCTGCCGGGGGTCACCTGGAATTCAGAGCATCTGGCAGAGGTCGGCTCCAGGCTTTTTGTTCTGTGCTGGGGAAAACTCGGGGGGGTTTATCAGCTCCTCTCTGAAGGAGGAGACACTTCAAACTTGGTGACAAAATCCCACTTTTCAGGCAGCTGCACCTGCTAACGACTAAACTGTTAATTAGTTTTTAGTGCAGTTGCAGCGTTGTTCCTTTGTCTCTTCTATAATGGTGATTCAAAGAGAGGATGTCAAGGAATCTTCTGTTTCAGCTGAATTTAACTAATTATGAGAAAGCTCTGCTTTCACCCCAAACACAGCCTAAAAGCTGGGAATTGCAGTGTCCTGACAGCGTGGGGTGTGTTCCAGGCCTGAACCCAAAAGCTCAGCTTCCATTTTAAACTGACTGCTGGTGTTTTTTCTTTTTGATCCACACAACAAACCCCAGGTGTTGTTATTCCTGCGGGGAAACCTCCGGGTGAGTTTTTCTTCCTGCAGCTCTGGGAAACAGGAGGATGTAAGTGTAGGGATGGCTGATTTGTGACACTGCCCTGGGCTCTGAGTTGAGAGGGATGTGGGATGATGAAGGCTGAGCAGATGTGATGGAGCAGGATCTGGATCAGGGGTGAGGATGAGCTGCTCCTGATCCCAGCAGGTTCAAAGCCACCCCTGTGTCCTGCTTCCCCTCTCCAGGTGGATTTGGTGCTTCTGGATGAGGAATTTACTTCCCAGAGCTTCCAGCAGTGACAGCACCTTCCAGACTCTCCCAGGGAAACATCCCAATGTTTCTCAGCCCTCCCACTCACATCTTGGAGGTTGTTTTGGAGGAATCTTGGCCACAGTGACCAGGACTTTGTGTTCTGTGTTCCACCAACACCCTCTGCTGCTGTTACAAAAAAATTCCCTTTTTCCTTTCCTCTGTTTGTGCTGGTGTCACCTGTGCCAAAATGGGTTTATTGAACCCTTCAGTGCTTTAAGGGGGGGTTATAAAAGGAGGGAGAGGGATTTGGAATGGCCTGGAGGGACAGGATGAGGGGGAATGGCCATAAACTGAGAGAGGGGAGTTTCAGATCAGGTATTGGAAGGGAATTCCTGGCTGGGCAGGTGGGGATGGAATTCCCAGAGCAGCTGGGGCTCTCCCTGGATCCCTGGCAGTGTCCCAGGCCAGGCTGGGTGGCTTTGGAGCACCCTGGGGTGGTGGAAGGTGTCCCTGCCATGGCAGGGGGTGGATGTGGGTGATCTTTAAGGTCCCTTCCCACCCAAACCATTCCATGATTTTAATCCCTGCCTTCCTGTCACCAGAGGCTTCCCATAATCAGAGAAAGCCCCAGTGCTTGAACACAGCCTGGATCTCTTCCTTCTCCTTCTGGTGCAGCTGCTGAGCCAGGAGGATCTCCAAAGCCTGCAAACCATAAAAAAAATTTAAAAAATTAGAAATAGGTGTTTCCCATGGCAGCCTTCAGCATGGCAGCTGTCCTGGGGTCTGGGCACCCTCCAGCCCTGGCCCTGGTGTTGCCCAGCCCTGGCTGGCTGTGGGTTTGTGGTGCCAGCATTCCCAGATGCACACAAAGCTCCCAGGCTGTGCTGCTCCCTCCTTGGCCGCTGCCTTTCCGCTGCTCCCTGTGGGGATCATTGTTCACTCCAGCCTGGCTCTCTCATGTCTTCCTCTGGAACACAATGTATCTTTAGGCCTTCAGCTTGCAGGAAAATCCTGTGCAGGGAATCCCTTGGGAAAGGCCAAAACCCCCTCGGAAGCTCCAGCCTGAAAATGACTTTTTGTGAGCGAGTTGTTCTTGGTGCAGAGATGGTGGGAGCTGGATCAGCAGGAATTGCTGGGATTAAAGGAAGCACCAGCCTGATTTCCTGAACTTCCTGGGCTCATAAATGAACTTTTGGCAGGTAGTTTGGTGATTAAGTGAACTTTTGGCAGGTGGTTTGGTGATTAACTGCCCCAGTGTCAGTCTTTAATTTACATTCTAAGCAGAATTGGCCAGGCTGGGTTGAACTTGGAGCAGCCTGGAGTAGTGGAAGGTGTCCCTGCAGGTGGAGCTGGGTGGTTTGAAGGTCCATTCCAAGCCAAACCAGCCTGTGATTCCACTTCTCCAGAGTGAATGGCTCGATGGGAGCTCCTTGTAGTGACCCAGCCTTGGAAATGGTGTATTTGTGTTTTCTCAGGACTGATCCATGCAGTGCAATCCCACCTGACTTGGCAGAAAGCTGAGTGATGAACTCAGATTTATTCATGAACTCTTTAAATAGAAGTGGCCACATGCAGTGGACAAAAAAGAGGGACAAAGCCACTTGTGCAGCTTGGCTGTCCCCAGGCAGCCCTGGGGTGTTGGATGTGTTTATGGGATGCACTGGGGAAGCCACAGTGCCCCATTGCCCTCATTCCACTGGGAGGATGAAGAGGATAATTGGGTTAATAGCTGTGACAGTGGCACCTTGGATTGCTGCAGGGATTTCTGTGAGAGCTCCTGGCATGCAGGAAACTCCTGCACCTTTTCCTGTGGCAGCACTGGGCTGCAGTTTCCTGCTGGCTGGCTTTGTGGTGGTTTTGTGTGGCAGGTGACCTGGAAAGAAGGAAAACTTTATAAACTTCAGCTGTGTGTAACCAGGGTGCTTGCTCCTAAATCACTTGGGTTTTTTCTGCTTTGGTGTGAGAGAAAAAAAGACAAATTGTGGTTGTTGTAACTTCACCAGGTCTGTGATTCAGGTTTGGAATTTGTGCTAAAAACCCAAGGAAATTGTGTGTAAATCCTGCCTGAGCTGCTCCTTTAAAACACTTTGAACATAGCCAAGGAGGGGGGAAGCAAATCTGATCCCTCTGGAGGTTCTGGCAGGGAGAGAAGGGAACAAATCCCACCCTCTGGGGTTTGGGAGGGATCTGTAAAAGCCACAGCACCCTCAGGTCCCCAACCCCAGAATATTTCCACGTGGGACTGGGAGGAGCTCTGCAAAACAACCCCAGCGTGGAGATACACCAAGGAAAATGGAGTTTGGGGGTGCTTGGGGAGCAGGACAGGAAAAATCCCCCAGGATTGTGTTCCTGGCAGCCCATGGAGAGCTGTTGGGAACATTGCCCCAACCGAAGGAGCAGGGTCCTGACCAGGGCTGCAGATGGGTTTCACATTAACCTTTCCAAGCTGTGGGTGTTGCCTCAGCACTTAAGGAAGAATTTTGGGTGCAAGCCCCTTCCACAGGCTTGATGTTCATCCTGGTTTCCCACTGCTGGTGAGCTGCTCTCTGGCTTCTCTGCTGCACCTGAGAAGCAGAAGAGCAGAATTTCATTTGTTCTTGCAAAAAAACTGTATTTTTAATAGTGTTTTGAAAGGAACAAAAATCTCCAGGTGCCTCAGGAATGATCCCCCCTGAAAAAACCACCTGGTGGATTCCTTCAGGTTGGGTGCTGGGAAATCTGCACTGAAGGCAAAGCAAGATTTTCCTCTGTGTTGCTTTAGGTTAGAGGAATTGCACTAATCTCAAGCTTAATTTCCACATTCAGTTGGCTTTTATTTCCTCCACCTGTGCTGGAGAAATCCCAGTGGGTTTGGAGATTTGTTTTAAAGCTCTTTTCTTTGAGGATTGGCAGATAAGAACCAGGAAGGCTCAGAACTGCCAGAGCTTCTGGCTCAAGTAGCAAAAAATTCTGGAACAAACAACTGGAGAATGGCCTAAAACTGGAGAGGATAAGTTGAGATTAAATCTTAGGAAGAAATTCTTCCCTGTGAGGGTGCTGAAACCTTGGCACAGGTTGGCTGGGGCTCCCCTGGATCCCTGGAATTATTTAAGACCAGGTTGGACTTTGGGGCTGGAGCAGCCTGGGACAGTGGGAGGTGTCCCTGCCACGGCAGGGGTGGCACTGGGTGGTTTTGAGATCCCTTCCCACCCAAATTTTATGGTTCTGTGAGATAGCAGGGGACAAATCACCCCCAGAATATCTTTGGGAGACCTTATTGCTGTGAAGGTTGGAGCAGGAAACACCTGGTGGGAGGCAGTTCCTGCTGGGAGTTTGGATTTGAAGCACAAAAGCCAATTATTGAGGAATTAAGGTTGAAGCAGCTTTGTGAGCACAGAGCTGCCTCATTTTCAGTGGCACTCTCCATTTCTGTGGGCTCTGAGTCTGGTTTAGAGTGCAAACCCAGCTTGGCCAGGCTGGAATTCCAAGCAGTTGGTGCTGTCTGAGCTCTGAAAACCATGGGGGGTGTAAGTGAGATCAGAAATGCATCCCTGAGTATTTCTGGTGGGGTTGGAAGGAACTGTGCAGAACATGGAGAGAACTCAGTTCTCCTTGGTGCTGGAGAGGCTTGGGGAGCAGGACAGCAAAAATCCCACTGGATTCTGCTCCAGGCAGGCCCTGGAGGGATCCAGGACAGCAAAAATCCCACTGGATTCTGCTCCAGGCAGGCCCTGGAAGGATCCTGTCCGGATCCCGAGCAGGACTTTGGAGGGGTTTCCTCCCCTTGTGATGTTTCAGAGCTCAAGGTTCAGTTTGTTCCTGGGAAGCCTCTCCCAGGTCTGGTGTTTCTTGGAGCATCCCAGCATGGAGTGTTTGTTAAACCAGTTCTCAGTTTCTCTTCCCTAGGTCAGTGTTAGGCTGGAGTTGGAGCTGAGGATCAGCATCTTCTTCCTCAGGCCCTGTGGTCCATTCAGCATCTTTGGCAGGCAGGGAAAGGTCCTGGCAGTGGGCAGCAGAGAGGATGTGGAATCTGCCTCCAGAACTGGATCTGCTCCATGCCAAAGCTAAATTTAAGCTTCATTTATTTTAAGCTTAAAATATTTCCTTTGACACTTTCTCCTTCCTGCCATGAAACTCTTTTATCTTGTTCAAAATCAGGACTTTGACATAATTCTAGATTATTTTTTTTCCTGAATAAGCCCTTGCCAAAGCTCAGCTCTTGGCCTCCTCTGCATCTGCTGGGAGTGCAAACATCTCATCCCAGGGGTTTTCCAGCAGGAGGAGATGGATGTTTGTCCCTTGGGGGCTTCATGTCACCGTTGCTGAGGTGCTTTGAGGCACTTTCTGAATGACTGTGGAGGTTTCTGCAAGTGAAGCATTTCACTAAAATCTACAAAAACCTAACCCAAACTCCCCTGGAGGGAAAGGCCACATCTTAAAAGAATTCTTTTTTTTTTTTTTTTCCTGTGAAGGCTGAATTGGAGAAGTATTTGAATATGTCAAAGCAATCTGCTTTTGACAGACCTGCTGCATTCTTGTAAATCATGTGATGAGGCCCAGCCCCAAAATAAACTCAGGTCTTGGGCTCGGTGTCAGGTCTAGCTCAGGTTTGGGGTCACGCTCAGTCCTGTGGTTTCACAACCAGGGTTTCTCTTTCACAAGAGGTTCAGCACTTCTTGAATCCTCCCAAAGAGGAAATGAAGCCCTGCCAGCACACCTGGAAAAAAGCAAAGGTTGTATTTTCTTCTGATATTTCTCTGAAAACACACTTGAAATTTCTGGCTGTTTGAGAAGTTGATGATTTGTGCACAAACCACTCGGTTCCACCAGTGTGTCCCATCTCCATGGAAACCAGCTCCTCTGGGTGGGAGCCTGGAGTGATGCAGACATCAAATCTGGTGCTTCAGCTCAGGGACAGATGTGTGGCCACCAAAACTGCTCCAGTTCCATCCTCAGTGCTCCTGGACCCAGCTCTGGCTCCTCTGACTGAGACTCAGACTGGGGAGTTCTTCTGGTTCCTGATTTTTCCACTCTCAGGGAGTTCCCTGGAAAAGTCTCAGGTCACAGTGGAATCCTGGGATGGTTTTGCCTCTCCACTTATCCCAGAGAAGTCCTCCCTGCAGTTTCCTCCCTGTAGGATCCATTTAAGGAGTTTGCTCATTGACAGTTGCCTCTAATTAGGTGTTAATTGCCCCTCTTGGACCCCTGTTTGGCTGTTCCTGAGATTGAAGGAAATCTCGTGCTTGTGGAGGTGGCTCTGTCACTGTGGTCACACACAGGGACATCCCTTCAGCTTTATTGATCCCAACTTCAGTGCAGCTCCCTTCCATCAAATCCAGCCCCCTTTAAAATTCCTGTGCCAGCTTCTCCTCACCTTGACTGAAGCCTCTCCCTGCCCGGAGGGTGGAGGTCTGGTTTAAAGGATTTGTGATTTGTTTATGGGATGGAGGGAGGGGGTTCCTGGTGCCACCACTGCAGTTCAGTATTGGCCCATCCCAAGCTGAGCACAGTTCTGGACAAGTCTGTCCCAATCTGATTTCTCTAATGCAAAACCAGAAAATAACAGGATCGTGGAATCATTTTAGTTGGGAAAGGCCTCTGAGATCATCCAGTCCCACCACTGCCAAGGCCACCACGTCCCCAGGTGCCACATCCACAGGGCTTTAAATCCCTCCAGGGATGGGCACTCCAAACCTCCCTGGACATTTCCAGTGCCTGATCACTGCTTCCATGATGGAATTTTCCTGAAATCCCCCAGCCCCTCCCCTGGCCCAGCCCGAGGCCGTTCCCTCTCCTCCTGTCCCTGTTCCCTGGAGCACAGCCCAACCCCCCTGGCTGTCCCCTTGTGGGAAATGGATTTGTGAAGAATTTGTAAAATTTGATAGAAAGTTTATATAGTTTGATATATTTGTATATAAATATTGAGATAAGGTGTGTTGATTTAGGAAGGTTATAGAATAGAGATGATATTGTTGAGAGCGGTTTTAAAATAGGGTTTTGTAAAAAGATTAGATATTTTAGAGAATTAGAATATTACTGTTTATTTAGTTTTACTGTTTATTTAGTTTTACTGTTTATTATGGTAATAATAATTATTATATTATTACTATAATAAATAGTAAAACTAAATAAATAGTAATATTCTATATATAATACAATATAAATACTATTTATTATACATAATATATATGTATTATATACATTATTTTATAAATGATATGTTTATTTTATACATACATTATATACATATTATTTTATACATTATATATTTATTATACATATTATATATATTACATATAAATACTACTTATTATAGTAATAATAGTAATCATTCTATTATCAATCTCAATATATAGTTTTACTATTTATTGAGATTGGTAATAGAATGAAATCTTGTAAAACACCTCTCAATTACCCCATCTCTACAAAACCTAACAAAACCAACATCCCCTCCTGGCAGGGACTTGTGCAGAGCCACATGGTCCCCTCTGAGCCTCCTTTGCTCCAGGCTCAGCCCCTTCCCAGCTCCCTCAGCCTCTCCAGACCTTTCCCAGCTCCTTTCCCTTCCCTGGATAAAAGATCCAGTATGTACCTGCCTCCTTTTTATTCCAGTTGTAACTTTCTCAGGGAGCAGCAGAGGGCTGGGAGGGCAGTAAATGGATTTATTTCTGCAGGAGAAGGGCAGTGCTGCTCCATCCAGCATGGAATGGGATGCACCTTGTGTTCTGTGGTGCTTCTGGGGAAGGAAAAGCAGCTTTGGAGGAAAATGCTGACTTGGTTTGTGCTCGTTCAGAGCAGCCAGCTCGGCTGCAGAGTGTCTCCAGGGAAAAGCTGACTTTTCCTTCTACCTTCTCTTTATTACTCCAGTTTCTTGGCACAAAGCTGGTGGAAATCGGCCAGATGTAAATCACCAGGAGCTCCAAAGCAAGCAGGGCAGGCTGGAGGCTTTGCTGGAACAGCATTTTCTTCTCCCCAAGTCCCTGCTTTCATCCAGAAGGTGCCTTTTGCTTCCCAGTAAGGTTGATGGGGTCACTGGTGACCAAGGGCTTTGTCTGGGGGAAATTTGCCATCCTTATGTGACATTGGGAGGGATGCCTGTGGAATAATTGAAGAATTCTTTTTTGTGTGTGTGATTTCTTCCCTCAGGCAGGTAAAACCTGGTGGAGAGGTGGCCAGGAAGGGCTTTTTTCCCAGCAAAGCTGCATTTCCAACAAGGAAACTCTTGTGTGCAGCAAAGTGAAAGCTCAGCAGCCAGGCCCAGGTTGCTGCTCAGTTATTAATTCACAATTCCTGCCCTTCCAGGGCGTTTTTGGCAGCAGGCAGAGCTGGTGTTGTCTTACAAGGAGTGAACCCCCTCTGTGCTGAGGTGTCCCTGCTTCGCTTGGCACAGGGAGCAGGAGAGCCAAGGGAAAGCTGTTTGTCCTCTGAGCTTTCCAGGAGTGCTTTGCTGTCCTTTTTCTTTGTTCTGTAGGATTAAAATCAGTTTTGTGGCTTTCAGAGCTGTGGGATTCCTGGAAAAGTCCAGTTCAGACTCGTGGAATCCCAGAATGGTGTGGAATTGGAAGGGATCTTAAAGGTCTGGGCAGGGACACCTCCCACTGTCCCAGGCTGCTCCAGCCCCAGTGTCCAGCCTGGCCTTGGACATTGCAGGGATCAGGGGCAGCCCCAGCTGCTCTGGGGATCCCTTCCCAAAATCCCACCCCAGTCTCCCTTCCCAGGGAATTCCCTCCATTCCCAGCTCTCCCAGCCTGGCATTGGATCCATCCCCACCCTGACTCCTCTCCAGGAAGGAATTTCGGGATCTGGGGGCTTCACTGGGAATCTCAGGACTCCAGGAAGGGTCTCCCTTCCCTTTTCCATCCCCAACTTCCATAGAAATCCCTCGGGATGGATTCTGAGTGTCCCAAATCCCAGAATGGTTTGGGTGGGAAGGGCCCTTCAACCCCATCCCATTCCAATCCCACCATCCCAGGCTGCTCCAGCCTGGCCTTGGGCACTGCCAGGGATGCAGGGGCAGCCCCAGCTGCTCTGGCAATTCCAGCCCAGCCAGGAATTCCTCATTGCCAAGATCCCATCCATGGCTGCCCTCTGGCACTGGGAGCCATTCCCTGTGTGCTGTCCCTGCAGGCCTTGTCCCCAGTCCCTCTGCAGCTCTCCTGGAGCCCCTGCAGGCCCTGCAATGTGCTGGAAGCTCTCCCTGGAGCCTTCCCTTCTCCAGGGGAACATTCCCAGCTCTCCCAGGGCAGAGGGGAGCCCTTGGAGCATCTCCCTGCTCTCCTCTGATCAGCTCCAGGTCCTGCTGGTGGCTCCAGAGCTGGATCCAGCTCTGCAGGTGGGATCTCATCAGGGCACAGTAGAGGGAGAATCCAGAGGAAGCAAAGTTGGGATTTGCCCCAGGAATGTGAGGATAAAACCCCAGGACCTGCTCACCAGAACATCCTTGGCAGGTAACAAAGCTGGGCTTGGTGCTGGAAAACCTCTTTGCTTAAAGGCAGAAACTCTGAGGGTGCCCTGTGGCAATGAGAATTCCTGGCTTGAGGGAAACCCACAGATTTTAATACGGGAATAATTTCAGCCTGGAGTTCTCATTTGCTGAAGTTTGCAGCAAATCAGGTGCTAAAATCCACCTCCTGCTGCTCCAAGAAACCACAGCTTTTTTGTGCTCTTTCTAACCTTTTTGACTTCTAAAAATCCTTTTTTGGTGCCCTGCAGGGCAGGAGGAGGAAGTGAAATGTGAGTAAGGGCAGGGAGTTGGGGCAAACAGGGATAAATATATAAAATATATAAATATATAAGAAATAACATATAATACACAAATAGGATAAATAAATATATAATAAATATAAATAGATAATACATAAAATATATAAATACATAAAGAATATATAATGTAAAATATATAAAATAAATATATAAATATATAAAAATATATAAAATAGGAATAAATATATATATATAGGAATAATTTTAACCTGGAGTTCTCATGAAGTTTACAACAAATCAGGTGCTAAAATCCACCTCTTGCTGCTCCAAGAAACCACAGCTTTTTTGTGGCCTTTCTAACCTTTTTGTCTTCTAAAAATCCTTTTTTCTGGTGCCCTTCAGGGGCAAACAGGGATAAAGGGAAAGTAGGGATAAATATATGTAAAAAATTATAAATATATAAAATAAAATATATAAATAATATGTATTTTGTATAAATATAAAAAATAAAGATATAATAAATATAAAAATACAAATAAAATATATAAAAATATGTAAAATAAAGATAAAGTATAAACATATATTTTATATATAAATATATAAAATAAGCTATATAAATATTATATAGTATACATAAATATAATAAGAATGTATTAAATATAAATATATATTATGTATACTATAAATATATAATTACAATAAATACAAATATACAAATAGCATATAATATATATAATATAAAATAAATATAGAAAATATTTAAATATATAAAAAATATAAAGTAGGGATAAATATATATATATAGGAATAATTTTAGCCTGGAGTTCTCAAGAAGTTTACAACAAATCAGGTGCTAAAATCCACCTCTTGCTGCTCCACAGAAGAAATCACAGCTTTTTTGTGCCCTTTCTCACCTTTTTGTCTTCTAAAAGTCCTTTTTTCTGGTGCCCTGCAGGGGCAAACAGGGATAAAGGGAAAGTAGGGATAAATATATGTAAAAAATTATAAATATATAAAATAAAAAATATAAATAATATATATTTTATATAAATATAAAATACATTTTATTTAGTTTATTAATATTACGATTATTATTTATATTTATTTATCAATATTTATAAATATCAATATTTATATATTTTATTATTATTATATTTTATTATTTTATTAAACAGGGATAAAGGGGAAATAGGGATCAGTATTGCTGAAAGCATGCAAGGTGCTGCCTGTGGTTTCAGGTGCAGCTCCTGGGGATGCTGTATCAGGAATATTGATCCCTGATTTCCCTTTGTCCCAAGGGAGGGACTTTGGAGGAGGCTCAGCACTTCCCGGGGCTGGGGGCAGGGAGGGCTGAGCTGAGCCCGCCTTTGCTGCCCACGCTGGGAGCTGGGGAGATGCTGGAGCTCCTCTGCCTTCGGAGGAAATCACCGTGAATGAGCATCAGCTGCACTAATGAGGCCATTGGTGGTGCTTGCAAAGATTCAGAGGAATTCTCACCTCTGACACCTCGGGTTTCCGCAGAGCAGGTGCTGCAGAGCTCTTCACAATGGAAACAATCAGCTGGCCGAGCGTTAATCTCATTTTTAAATCGCCTTTTATCACAAAATACCATGACTTGTTTGCTCAAAGGCAGCTTCTCTGCTTAGGTGGCAGAGCTGGATGATTTCTTTTTTTATTTTTTGAATATATTCAGGTGTGCTGTTTGGTTTTCCTTCAAGGTCAGGATGATTTCTCTGGTGATGTAATTCACCTGCAGACAATGTCACGACAGAGATCCTTAAAAAATTCCTAATTCCTCATCATGACCCTCAGCCCATCTCTCACTTCAGTTGTAACCCCCAGATAAATCCACAACTTTCTTTTTTTACAGGACATTCCAACTTTCTGCTCCTCTTTGCCATTTGTGTTGCTTGCTGAATATTTTTAGCTGGAAAACTCCTTTTCCCAAGCTTGTAACTAATGTTAATTTTCAAGAAACTGAATGATTTTTTTTTTTTGAGTGAAGTGTTTGCCAGGAAAAAGCCACTCAACCCTGTGAGCAGCCAGACCATCTGTAGGCCACGATGTTCAGCTGGGATTTGGGGAGGTCTGCGTGTGAAGTTAAATCCTAACAAATTTTTATTTTATTGCCACAGGGGAAATCCAGCCCTGCAGTGCTGGGTGGCCCCGCATGAGGATGAGGAAATGGGAATTTGACCCTGGAACAGGCAAATCCACAGTGGCCACTTTTTCCTGACTGATGGCCAGGTCCTGACAGTCCAGATTTGAAAGGTTTTGGGGGGATTTTGTCCTGACATAGAAAACCCAAAATGCTTTAAATCGCTTTTTGTTCTGACTGAGGAAACAATCTCAGTTTCAGTTTCCTCAGTGAGTTCAGCCCTGAAAGCAGAGCCTTGATCCCTACAGGGAGTTTGGGCTGTTCCTGTCACAGGGACAGGGCTGTTCCTGTCACCCTGTCACAGGGAGTTGGTGGTGTTCCTGTCACAGGAGCTGGGCTGTTCCTGTCACACTGTCACAGGGAGTTTGGGGTGTTCTTGTCACGGGGACAGGGCTGTTCCTGTCACACTGTCACAGAGAGCTGGGCTATTCCTGTCCCAGGGAGCTGGGCTGTTCCTGTCACCCTGTCACAGGGAGTTTGGGATGATCATGTCATAGGGAGTTTGAGGTGTTCTGTCACAGGAGCTGGGGTGTTCCTGTCCCAGGGACAGGGGTGTTCCTGTCACCCTGTCACAGGGAGTTTGGAGTGTTCCTGTCACAGGGAGTTTGGGCTGTTCCTGTCACACTGTCACAGGAGCTGGGCTGTTCCTGTCCCAGGGAGCTGGGCTGTTCCTGTCACACTGGCACAGGAACAGGGGTGTTCGTGTCACAGGAGCCAGGCTGTTCCTGTCACAGGAGCTGGGATGTTCCTGTCACACTGGCACAGGAACAGGGGTGTTCCTTTCACAGGGAACTGGGCTGTTCCTGTCACAGGGACAAGGGTGTTCTTGTCACACTGTCTCAGGTTCAGGGCTGTTCCTGTCCCAGGGAGCTGGGCTGTTCCTGTCACACTGTCACAGGGAGTTTGGGCTGTTCCTGTCCCAGGGAGCTGTCACACTGTCCCAGGGAGCTGTCACACTGTCACAGGGGCTGGGCTGTTCCTGTCACACTGTCACAGGGAGTTTGGGCTGTTCCTGTCCCAGGGAGCTGTCACACTGTCCCAGGGAGCTGTCACACTGTCACAGGAGCTGGGCTGTTCCTGTCACACTGTCACAGGAGCTGGGCTGTTCCTGTTGTGCAGATCCACAGCTCTGTCCTCCTTGGAGCTCCTGGCACGTTTCAGGCCCTGGATGGGGAGCCTGACAAATTCCCTTGGCTCCTTCCTAGCAGCCCCTCCCAGCTGATATTTGAAAACAAGCTTCCATAGCATCAGCTCAATATTCCCAATGTTTACTGGTGTTAAAATTCTCATCATCATCCTGGGACTAAGATAATTTATCTTCATGTCCTCAGGACTCATTTCTGTGGCTTTTGAACTTACTCGTGTCCAGATTTTTCTCTTTTCCCTTGATTTTTCCACTGGCTTTTTTTGGCACCAGGTCCAGTTGGCATCCTGAGGTGATGAGGAGATAAAAGCAGCAAGGCCAAAAGTCTTGGGAGGGATTTGGGTGATGGTTTTTAAACATTTCAGGGCGTGGGATGTGTTACAGGCTGGGTTTGTAGCTGTGAACTTTAGCCTGGAGTTCTCAAGAAGTTTGCAACAAATCGGGTGCTAAAATCCACTTACTGCTGCTTCAAGAAACCACAGTTTTTTTGTGGCCTTTCTAACCTTTTTGACTTCTAAAAGTCCTTTTTTCTGTCCTGCTGTGGGAACAAGGGCTCCTTCCAGGGTGAACCCCTGGAATCAGCAATGTTTCAAGTCTTTATCCATTAATTGCTTGGGTTTTTGTAAATTTGACTGATGAAAAGTGTGCTGGGAGAGAATGTGGGTGCAGAGAGATTGGCCTGGACAGGGTGGACTAAAAGATCCAAAAAATGTTCTTCAGAATGGTCTTCCCAAAAACTGCTGGATGTGTGGTTGAATTCCTGGGGGCTTTTGCAGGGATGCTCAGCAGTATCCACCGAAAGGGTTGGCTGGCAATTCTGGACACAAATCCCAGCAGAAACCTGTGGAGATCACCTTAATTGTGGGAATCTTTCTCCAAGTTCTTGGTGCTCCTTTCCTGGTGTTTCCTGAAGCTGTGCTCACTTTGCTGAAAACCTGGAGCGTTTTTCATTCCTGGAGTTCCATGGAATCACTGTGGGATCCCTCAGCAGAAGCTGGATGCAGGAGAGGCCATCCCACCAGCACAGCTGGGTTCCTTCAGGACTGTGGGTCCCCAGACATGCCTGGATGTGAGCCTGCTGATTAATTCCTGCCGTGTTTGGGACAGAGTTCATCTGCCATTGGGCTGTAAGATTTTTGCCTTTGGGAAAAAATTCAGCGTGAGCTGAGAGAACAGAGCCTGGATTCACTGCCAGGCACATCACCAGGAGTGATGGTGGAGCTTTCTCTGGGAATGCGGTCTGGACACTGCTCCAGAGGTGTCCAGTCCCTTGTGCTGGTGCCTGTGCTGCTGGGACAGTTTGTGGGGTGGAGAAGCCTGGAGGTCTGTCTTGGATTCCTGCATTTCCCAGAGTCCCAGCTTCTGCAATAACTGCTTCCTTTCCTGGGGACTTTCTGGACATGGAAAAAGCTTGCAGGATGGAATGTTCTCTGCACCAGCTCCATGCAGTTCTCCCAGGAGTGCTCTCAGCTCTTTTGTTGGTGGGATTCCAAGATTTCACTTTCCTGGGCATCTTTTCCTTGCTGAGAAGGGCGAGGGCAGATGGTTCACCCCAGCTGTGTTAGTAACTGGAATTCACCTCGTTTCAGGGAAGGAGGCCTTTCCCAGCTTCATTTCTGCTGATGCACTTCCAGAGGTTTTCCCTGTGTTGATGTTGCTGAAATCCACTTTATTTTCAGTCTGTCCTCAGTTATGGACTTAGGGAGTGGGTTGGGTGGGAAGGGACCTTAAAGATTCCAACCCAAACCATGGCAGGGACACCTCCCACTGTCCCAGGCTGCTCCAGCCCCAGTGTCCAGCCTGGCCTCGGACATTCCAGGGATCCAGGGGCAGCCCCAGCTGCTCTGGGGATTTGTGCCAGGGTCTCACTGCCCTCACAGGGAAGAATTTCTGGTATCCTGTTGATAACCAACGTGGTTGTTCCCAAACCTTTCATCCCAGTATTTCTCCCTTTCATGAACTAATTCACTCACTGATTTTTTTGGTAGGAATTTCAGGTCTTTGCCACAACATCAAGGACAATATTCAGATATGGCCCTGTGTGGCTCATGAATATTTTTTGAATTTGGCAACACCAGGATCGAGTCTGAGTGTGGGAAACTCAGCTTTAATTTACAGCTGGCATTAACTCAGGGAGCTGAGGAGCATCCAGGCTGGAGCTGCTCAGGATCAGCCTGGGAGAGCTGGATTTTATTAAGCAGGACTTGATTTAGTCCAAACTACAACCATTTGTGTTTAATCTGATCCGTGAAGCTTCTGTGAGTGTGAAAATCCAGAAAGTGAAACATTTTCTGGGCCATCATTGCACACAACAGGACCATGCAGGACTTTGGGAACCTGGAATAGTCATCCAGGGATACATTTCCTAAGGAATTAGTATACCACAACAGGAAGTTTTAAAGTTTGAGTGCCATGAAAAGATGTGGTGACAAATGTCCCTCAGCCACAACCCTTCCTTGGGAGGCTCCTCACCACAAACCTGGAGTGATGCTGCTTTTCCAGAGATTCCATTGGATTTAGGCAGGAAAATCACCTCCACTGAGGGCATTTCTGTTCCCAGCTGCCCTTTGGGACCTGCTCCTGGATGGGAGCAGCAAATAAAATTCCTTGCTGTGGAGTTTTAGGGCAGAGCAGCTCCTGCTGAACCCAGAAAATTCCAGAGCCAAAACAAACAGCTGTAAACTTTTCCCTCTCCCTGTTGTGAGAACGAGGGGAAGGAGGTTCTTGTGTCCAAACCCCTTTGGAGCTGACACTGTGGGAAAAGTCTGTCCAATCTGGGAGTTCTTGTGCTTGAGGAATTGCCATAAATCCTGAGGGACCCCACAGATGGGGCTGGGATCTCCTCTCAAAAACTGCAGAGCCTCACCCAGCCCGTGGTGACATCCAGCAGATTTCATGGGTTGTCACTTCAAATCAGGGCTCTGAGGTGGGAATTCTTTGTTCCTGGTGGTTTTTGGGAATTCCTGGTGGGTTAGGAACATTCCAGTGTGTGCCCAGGTGTCATCAGGGTCTGTGGAATTCCTGCACTCCTGGGCAAACTTGGTGCCATGAAAGCAGGAAACCTTTTCCATCCAAGGGGGGAAAAAAGGGGGAATCTGCCTTTAGTTCCCTGTAGCTGGAACATTCCTGCCAAGCCCCTGCTGTGATGTGAGGGATCTTTATATGAAACATTCCCTGTCCCTTCCCACAAATGGGAGCAGCCTTGGTGCTGCAGAGCCAAAGTTCAGCTGGGAACAAACCTTTGATTTTCTCCTGCTTCCCTTGTAATTCTTACCCGGACCACTGATAAAGGGGAATTGCTGTAGGATATTATTCCCAATCCATTAAGGCTGATTTACAGCACAGTTCCTTATCTGGCTTCAGTGCTGAAACACCACCACTGACTGTCTTAACTGAGCCTGGCTTGGAATAAAGATTTCCTGCCTTTCCCTTTGTATTCCCTTCTTCCCACTTGCCTTTCCCTTGTTTCCCACTTGCCTTTCCCTTTCTGTTCCCATCTTTCCCACTTGCCTTTCCCTTTGTATTCCCTTTTCCCCACTTGCCTTTCCCTTCTTTCCCACTTGTCTTTCTTTTTGTAGTCCGTTCTTCCCACTTGTCTTTCCCTTTCTATTCCCTTTTCCCCACCCTTTTCTGTTCCCTTCTTTCCCACTTGCCTTTCCCTTTCCTGTTCCCCTCATTCCCACTTGCCTTTCCCTTTGTGCTCCCTTCTTTCCCACTTGTCTTTCTTTTTGTATTCCCTTCTTCCCACTTGTCTTTCCCTTTCTATTCCCTTTTCCCCACCTGCCTTTCCCTTTCTATTCCCCTCTTTCCCACTTGTCTTTCCCATCTTTCCCACTTGCCTTTCCCTTTGTATTCCTTTCTTTCCCACTTGCCTTTCCCTTTCTATTCCCCTCTTTCCCACTTGCCTTTCCCTTTGTATTCCTTTCTTTCCCACTTGTCTTTCCCTTTTCTATTCCCTTCTTTCCCACCTGCCTTTCCCTTTGTATCCCTTTTCCCCACTTGCCTTTCCCTTTCTGTTCCCTTCTTCCTTCAAAGCACTTTGATTCTCCCTGTTGTTCTTTTCACCCCATTTCTCCCCCAGACTCGGGAGTTTTTTGGTCTTACAAGTCAAATTAACATGGGATTGCCAGGATTTGCATGGGAGCTGTGGGAGGGGAGAATGGAATTCATTGGAGCAGTGGGTTCATTTCAAACACATCCCAGTGCTCTCCCAAATCTGAGCGTGCTCTGTGCAGGAGGGGATGGAAAATGGAAAATTCTGAGGCTTTATCCCAGGGTTCCTCTGGGCAGGGGAGGGTGGGGAATTGGCTTTGCCAACGTCACTGTGGTGCTGTGGTCACTCAGATGTGTCAGGACACTCAAATTCCACGTGGGGCTCAGGATAATTTGAATATTTGGGTCAGTGGGCTTTGAGTGCATTCCCTGGGTGTGAGTGAATGGGTTTTGTTTCCTGGTTTGGGTGTTTTTCCTTGACTTGCTGCACCAGGATCGAGAGCAAACACGAAGTCACAATCTTAGGAGGACTCAACGAATTTGTTGTGAAGTTTTATGGACCACAAGGAAGTAAGTTCATGACCCTGCCCTTCCAGAAGAGCAATCCACTGGCTTGGGGAATAGGGAAATGCCATTTCCAGATGAGTAGATCTGAGGGGGGTGGAGAGAAATCCACGTTCTGAGGGTGGGGAGGATCCAGCTGGGAGCATGGCCATGGATAGACCCCATCCCTTGGAGCTCTGGAAAACTCCTTCAGCACCCTGAGCTTTCCCAGACCTGCTCAAACCTGCATCACTCATGGGAATTTCCATGGAGTTTGTCATTAAAATGGCTTTTCCACCTTCATTTGGCACCATCTCCAAAGGTAAGGGGATTATCCCTCAGTGCCTGGTGGTCTTTGTGCTGAGACCTTCTCCAGGATCTGTTCAAATGTGCGAGACAGAGCAGGAAAAAGGCTTTGAAATCTCCCTCCCAGTGGAGCTGTGGGTTATTCCAGAGATGTGTTTTCCTTGGTGCTCTGGTTCTGTTTGTCCTCTCTCAGTGTCTAATTCCTGCTTTTCCTCCCTTGCAGCACCCTATGAAGGTGGAGTATGGAAAGTTAGAGTCGACCTTCCTGACAAATACCCCTTCAAATCCCCATCTATAGGTAACAAATACTCATTTGCCATCAAAATCCTGTGGTTTGGGCCTGGAGTTTGCAGGTGGAGTGGTACCAGTGTAATACAAGGATTTTTATGGGATTTCAGATCCTAAGAAGAGAGGAATTGTGGGCTTTGGAAGGAGGAGGAGCTGGGAGTGGGATTTGGCTGCATATTTGTGTGTTGATCAATTCAATCTCTATTCCATGTGGGTTTTTTAATAATTAACTCCACTTATTGTGGAGTTAATTATTAAAAAATTTAAATTAAAAAAAATTAAATGTATTAAATTTAAAAATTTAATAATTAACTCTACTTACTGTGGAGTGGTGGAACAAAGACCACAGTTCTTGGTGTTGGGGTGAACCCAGCTTTTGGGGTTTTCTGTCCAAAAGTGGGTGGAAGCTCTTCCCCTGCAGCCTCCATCCTCTTGGAGCAGGGAACACATGTGAAAAGCTGAAAAGGGATTTATCACCAAAAAACTGCTGGCTTGATTGGTCAGGCTCGTTTCACCTTGGAGAGAAATAGGAAATTCCATTAGGAAATGGTTTGAGCTTGGATCCATCCCTGGGGAGCAGGAAACCACCTCAGATGTCGTCAGGTGCCCATTCCAGTGGCTGAAGCCCTTTCCAACATCATCCTCCTCCTTTGGATGCCTCCTTCACATCCTCCCTTAGGCCCAGATTTTATTTGGGAGCTCTGTGGGATGAGGAATCCTCTGTTCCAATGGGAATTGTGCCTTTTGGGAGAGGCTGCTGCTGTCCATACACCATCCTTTACATTTTTAAATTGGTTTTTTGTTTGTTTGTTTGAGACCTTCTGTGAACCCCAGGAATGTGCAAACATTTCTGAGGGAGAGCACAGGAATCTGCAGCTCTGAGGAGCCTTTTCTTCCTCCTGAGCCAGCTCTGGAGCTCCCTCTTGGAGAGAGGCACATTCCCATGGGAATTCCCACTGTTTGCTGCCTGTCCTTGGTCCTTCCCCCCTTCCCAAACCAGTCTGAAATCATGGCATGGGATCTGAAACCTCATGGGATGGGATCTGAAACCTCATGGAATGGGATCTGAAACCTCATGGAATGGGATCTGAAACCTCATGGGATGGGATCTGAAACCTCATGGGGTGGGATCTGAAACCTCATGGAATGGTGGAATGGGATCTGAAACCTCAACCCCAGCACGTCCCCCTGTCCCAGGCTGCTCCAGCCCCAGTCCAGCCTGCCTTGGACATTGCAGGGATGCAGGGGCAGGGCCATGTGCAGGGAGCTGTTTTTGCTCACATCTCTGAGTTCTTTTGGCCCTTTTCAGGTTGATTTTGCTGCTTTTCTCTCAGTTTTCCACCCCTCTCCTGTTTAAATCTGTTGTGTTTCCACTGGTTTATCCCAGCCCTCACGAGGAGCTTCCCTCACCCTACAAGTCTCTGTTCAAGTGGCTGAAAAACCTTTCTTTTCTACCTAAAAACTGCCTCTTGCTAAAACCTCCTTTTCTTCCTTCCTAAATTCTTCCTCTTGCAGAAAAACCCCTTTTTTCTCCTCAAGATCTTGCTGAAACCTCATTTTTTTCTTCCCCAAAAACTGCTTCTTGCTGGAAAATCCCTTTTTTCCTTCCCAAAATCTTCCTCTTGCTGAAAAACCCTGTTTTTCTCCTCAAGATACTGCTGAAACCTCCTTTCTTTCTTCCTAAGAAAACCTGCCTCTTGCTGGAAAAACTTTTTTCCTCCTCCCAAAAATCTTCCTCTTGCTGAAACCTCCTTTTTTCCTTCCCAAAGTCTTTTTCTTTCTGGAAAATCCTGTTTTCCTTCCCAAAAAACTTTCTCTTGCAGAAAACCTCCTTTTATTTTTCCTCAAGCTCTTGCTGAAACCTCATTTTTTTCTTCCCCAAAAACTGCTTCTTGCTGGAAAACCCCTTTTTTCCTTCCCAAAATCTTCCACTTGCTGGAAGATCTTTTTTTCTTCCCAAAATCTTCCTCTTGCTGAAAAACCCCTTTTTTCTCCTCAAGATCTTGCTGAAACCTCCTTCCTTTCTTCCCCAAAAAACTGCTTCTTGCTGGAAAATCTTATTTTTCTTTCCCAAAATCTTCCTCTTGCTGGAAACTCCCATTTTTCCTCCCCAAAATCTTCCTCTTGCTGGAAAATAATTTTTCTTTTCCTTCCCAAAAACTGCCTTTTGCTGAAAAACCTCTTTTTTCCTTCCCAAAAGTTCCTCTTGTAGAAAAACCCCTTTTTTTATCTTCTCTTGCTGAAACCTCATTTATTTCCTTCCCCAAATCCTCCTCTTGCAGAAAAACCCCTTTTTTCCTGCCCACAATCTTCCTCTTGCTGAAAAACCCCTTTTTTCTCCTCAAGATCTTGCTGAAACCTCCTTTTTTCCTTCCCAAAAAAACTGCTTCTTGCTGGAAAATCCCTTTTTTCCTTCCCAAAGTCTTTTTCTTGCTGAAAAAAATCCCTTTTTTTCTTTCCCAAAAACCTGCCTGTTGCTGGAAAAACTTTTTTTCCCTTCCCAAAAATCTTCCTCTTGATGAAAACCTCCTTTTTTCTCCTCAAAATCTTGCTGAAACCTCCTTTTTTCCTTCCCAAAGTCTTTTTCTTTCTGGAAAATCCTGTTTTCCTTCCCAAAAAACTTTCTCTTGCAGAAAACCCCCTTTTATTTTTCCTCAAGCTCTTGCTGAAACCTCATTTTTTTCTTCCCCAAAAACTGCTTCTTGCTGGAAAAACCCTTTTTTCTTCCCAAAATCTTCCTCTTGCTGAAAACCCCTTTTTTCTCCTCAAGATCTTGCTGAAACCTCATATTTTCCTTTCCAAAAAACTGCTTCTTGCTGGAAAACCCCTTTTTTCCTTCCCAAAATCTTCCACTTGCTGGAAAATCTTATTTTTCATTCCCAAAAAACTTCCTCTTGCAGAAAACCCTTTTTTCCCCCTCAAGCTCTTGCTGAAACCTCATTTTTTTCTTCCCCAAATCCTCCTCTTGCTGAAAAATCCCTTTTTTCCTTCCCACAATCTTCCTCTTGCAGAAAAACCCCATTTTTCTCCTCAAGATCTTGCTGAAACCTCCTTTCTTTCTTCCCCAAAAAAACTGCTTCTTGCTGGAAAATCTTATTTTTCTTTCCCAAAATCTTCCTCTTGCTGGAAACTCCCATTTTTCCTTCCCAAAATCCTCCTCTTGCTGAAAAATCCCTTTTTTCCTTCCCAAAATCTTCCTCTTGCAGAAAAACCCCATTTTTCTCCTCAGGCTCTTGCTGAAAATCCCGATTTTTCCCCCTAAAAATCTGCCTCTTGCTGGAAACAAGAGTTGGGATGGATAAAATCCCTGCTAGAGCAGAGCTCAGGAAAAGCTGGGAAGCTCCAAGGAAAGTTCTGGAACTCAGGAAAGCTCCCAGGAGGGTTTTTTTGCCTTTATTTCCCATTTTTGCTGCCCCAGCCCAGCTTATCTGGGAGAGCCAGGCCTGGGTGAAGGCTCCTGGGGGATCCTGATTATCTCTGCTTGGGGCATTGCTGATAAAAGCTTCATCCCAGCTGCACTGGGAGCACTGGGAGTGATGGAAATGGGAATTCTCCCATTCCTAACCCTGCCTGAGCTCTGGGAAATAATTATAATTAATAGGGAAGGAGTTTCTGTGGAAATCCCTGATTTTTAGGGACTGGGAATGATGGAAATGAGAATTTTCCCACTCCTAACCCTGCCTGAGCTCTGGAAAATAATTATAATTATAATTAATAGGGAAGGATTTTCTGTGGAAATCTCTGATTTTTAGGGACTGGGAATGATGGAAATGAGAATTTTCCCACTCCTAACCCAGCCTGAGCTCTGGAAAATAATTCTAATTAATAGGGAAGGAGTTTTCTGTGGAAATCTCTGATTTTTAGGGACTGGGAACGATGGCAATGAGAATTTTCCCACTCCTAACCCAGCCTGAGCTCTGTAAAATAATTATAATTATAATTAATAGGGAAGGATTTCCTGTGGAAATCTCTGATTTTTAGAGCCTGGGAGTGATGGAAATGAGAATTTTCCCACTCTGAACCCAGCCTGAGCTCTGGAAAATAATTATAATTATAATTAATAGGGAAGGAGTTTTCTGTAGAAATCTCTGATTTTTAGAGCCTGGGAGTGATGGAAATGAGAATTTTCCCACTCCTAACCTTGCATGAGCTCCAGAAAATAATTCTAATTAGTAGGGAAGACGTTTCCTGTGGAGATGTGCAGTTTTTAGGGGTGGAAGTGAAAGATTCCAGGGATTATGGAGCCCAGAGATGGACAGGAGGTGCTGGGCTTGTTCTGTTCTCTGCAGAGTTCACATTGTCCATGTCAGTCCCTCCTTGGAGAAAATACAGAATCCAATTTATTCCTTTAATTAATTCCACCTTTATCCCCAAGCTTAAGACACAAA
This sequence comes from Diglossa brunneiventris, assembly GCA_019023105.1. Taxonomy (NCBI): domain Eukaryota; kingdom Metazoa; phylum Chordata; class Aves; order Passeriformes; family Thraupidae; genus Diglossa; species Diglossa brunneiventris. The sequence goes on along the minus strand of CM032353.1, from coordinate 72,306,973 downwards.
CCCCATCCTTGCTCCTTCCCTTGATATTCCAGCACTGGGGGCTGAAATATTCCTTCCATCCTAAAACATCTCTTTTCCTGGCCTGAATTTTTGCAAAAAATAGGGTTTTTAAAAAGGATTTTTTGCTTTTCGTTGATTTTACCCTTGAATTTTTTTTTTTTTGGAGTGTATCCATGTGCTCCAGAAAAATGATGGCCAAGAATTCCCTTGGAATATTTTAGAATCTTTTATGCCAAGGGTGGGATCCAGGGAATCTTTGTGTTCTGTCCCAGAGTTCCAGCCTGAGCAGGAGAGGGTTTTCCTGTTGGGAAAGGTGTGGATGTTTTGGGAATCCCTAAGGGATCAGGGATCTCTTTATCTCCAGGAAAAGCTTTTTTGGCTCTTTTCCTGCCAAATCCTCTCTCCCCTCTCCCATCCTCAGAGATCCATGGCATTTATTCCCCGTTTTTCACATGGATCATTATTGCTGTTCCCTAAAAACTGCACTGGGAATTTCTGGTTTCCCACGCCTGAGACCCTAAATTCTGAGTTTTTGTGTGGAGATTCCTGGGACATCACACCCTGCAGTGTTGCTGGATTTGCTGTGGAGCTGACACATCCTGGGTTTTGCAGGATGATTTTTCCCACCAGGAGAATGCCCATCCCAGGAAAAGCAGGAATTCCACAGAGCCTGCTGTAGGGCTGGCAGCTTGGCTCTGGGCTGGAGTTCCCTTCAGCATAAAGAAATCCCTGAATATCCCAATTATCAGGGTTTAACTGGAGCAGTTGCTCCAAAAAAATTCCCAACTCCTGCTGCTCCTGGTGTTTCAGCCAATTATTGGGAATATTCCTGCATTTATGAGGAGGCACTTCCCTGCTCCATGTGTGCTTCCATTTCCAAAGTGTTTGGGGCTGTTTAGGATTCTGCTTCTCTCCCTTCCCTGTTTGGGATTCTCCTTTTCCCTGTTTAGGATTCTCCTTACCCTATTTGGGATTCTCCTTTCTCTGTTTGGGATTCTCCTTTCCCTGTTTAGGATTCTCTTTTTCTCTGTTTGGGATTCTGCTTCTCTCCTTTTCCCTGTTTAGGATTTTGCTTCTCTCCTTTCCCTGTTTGGGATTCTCCTTTTCCCTGTTTGGGATTCTGCTTCTCTCCTTTCCCTGTTTACGATTCTCTTTTTCCCTGTTTGGGATTCTCCTTTCTCTGTTTGGGATTCTCCTTTCCCTGTTTAGGATTCTTCTTTCCCTGTTTGGGATTCTTCTTTTCCCTGTTTAGGATTTTGCTTCTCTCCTTTCCCTGTTTGGGATTCTGTTTCTCTCCTTTTGCCTGTTTAGGATTTTGCTTCTCTCCTTTCCCTGTTTGGGATTCTCCTTTTCCCTGTTTGGGATTCTCCTTTCCCTGTTTGGGATTCTCCTTTCCCTGTTTAGGATTCTCCTTTCCCTGTTTGGGATTCTTCTTTTCCCTGTTTAGGATTTTGCTTCTCTCCTTTCCCTGTTTGGGATTCTCCTTTCCCTGTTTAGGATTCTCCTTTTCCCTGTTTAGGATTTTGCTTCTCTCCTTTCCCTGTTTGGGATTCTCCTTTCCCTGTTTGGGATTCTGCTTCTCTCCTTTTCCCTGTTTAGGATTTTGCTTCTCTCCTTTCCCTGTTTGGGATTCTGTTTCTCTCCTTTCCTTGGGATTTAAAATCTTCAGGGAAACTCCTGCCTTTCCTGCTTTCCCAAAAAAGAGTTCTGGAGGGCTGGGAGGGCTCCTTGGAGCTCGCAGGTCACAGAAATTTGTGGGAATTTGGTGTTTTTGATCACTCCCTGCTCCTGCAGAGAGCTGGAGATGAATTCCCTTTAATGCCACAAACAGGAGGAAATCCAGAGTGGGAATGTCCTGCCTGGCTTGGACACAGCAGAAACAACCTGGGAGCCTGGAATTTATTTCCTATTTAATTACTATTTATTTTAAAAGCTGCAGGAAGATTAGGCCAGCACAGGGTTTGTTAATAATCAAATGCCACAACTGGAAAATTTACATTCAAAACACCCAGATCCTCAATATCTCAAATAAATTCTATATATGCTACATATTTTATAGAAAAATTCTCTCTATATTTATAAATTCTCTATATATTTATAAATTTTATATCTTTATAAATGCATCTATATTTATAAATGTTATATCTTTATATTATCTGCATTATTATATTTTCTATATCTTCACACCCAGTTCTCATTTTCCTCCATCTCTGTCCCAGTTCCCTGCAGGTGCAGATATTTCTATTTTCCCTTGCATTTCTATTTTCCCTTTTTTCCAAGTGTTTTCCCAAACAAAACACCTGCTGTGTGCACAGAACATATGGAATATATGTAGAAATATATATATTTGTCAGGAATGAGGCATTGTGGCAGCTGGTACAGGAATGCAGCTGGATTTAATTTCATTTTTTTTTTAATTTCATTGAATTCCAGCCAGGATTTCACAGATTTCTCCTGGCTTGTGCTTCATTTATTGTTTTGGGAAGCTCCTGTGATTTAAGGGATAAAAACTCCTTGTGTTAGTGAGTGCTCCTCACTTCAAATTCCATCAAAAATCGATTTGTGCCTTTGCCAAGGAGGGCTCCTTGACCTGGCAGGGAATGAAGCTCCAGGGTGGGAACATCCCTGGAAAATGGGAGCATCCAGAGGCAAAACCAGTTGGGACTGGGACAGAGGATTTGTCCTTGTGCCCTCTCCCCACCTCCTGCCACGGTTCCTCAACCTTCTTGTGATGGTTCCACAGGAAGGGAGTCCCTGAAATTGGTGTGAAGTGGGGCTAAAAATTCCAAATTTCAAATTGAAAACCCACTTCCCTTGCAGGCCCTTGGGTGTTTGGGGAGGGAGAAGTGTCCAGCTGGCCTCAATCCATGAGCAAATCCATGTGTGGGAGTTTGGGATGGATAGGTGGATGGAAACCTGCACCCAGTGGGAAATCCTCTTGAACTGATCCCAAACTGCACCTGGATTTTCATTTTTTGTGGATATTTATGGGAGTTTGGGATGGATAGGTGGATAGAAACCTGCACCCAGTGGGAAATCCTCTTGAGTTATCCCAAACTGCACCTGGATTTTCATTTTTCATGGATATTTCTGGGAGTTTGGGATGGGTAGGTGGATAGAAACCTGCACCCAGTGGGAAATCCTCTTGAATTGATCCCAAACTGCACCTGGAATTCCATTTTTCATGGATATTTATGGGAGTTTGGGATGGGTAGATGGATAGAAACCTGCACCCAGTGGGAAATCCTCTTGAATTATCCCCAACTGCACCTGGATTTCCATTTTTCATGGATGTTAATGGGAGTTTAGGATGGGTAGGGGATAGAAACCTGCACCCAGTGGGAAATCCTCTTGAGTTATCCCAAACTGCACCTGGAATTCCATTTTTCATGGATGTTTGTGCTCAGTTTGTCCTTTTTATTGGCCCAGATGAACACAGAGCACATTGGTGTCATCGGGCTCTCCTGAGCAAGGCTGGGAGATTGGGATGTGCCTTTGGGAATGTCACTGTTCCCTCTTAGCTCCCAGATTGTGAGTTCTGCCTGGATGGTGGAAAAACAACCAGGAAAATGTGGGAAATGTTCCCATGGCAGGGGGTGGAACCTGGATGAGCTTTATGATCCCTTCCAACCCAAACCATTCTGGGATTCTGTGGGAGTCTTCAACATTTTCCAGGTTATCCTGGTATTAGGGTGGGAATCTTCCCATTCCCAGGTTATCCAGGTATTGGAGTGGGAATCTTCCCCATTCCCAGGTTATCCAGGTATAGGAGTGGGAATCTTCCATGTTTTCCAGGTATTGGGGTGGGAATCTTCCCCATTCCCAAATTATCCAGGTATTGAGGTGGAAATCTTCCCCGTTCCCAGGTTATCCAAGTATTAGGGGGAATCTTCCACATTCCCAAGTTATCTAGGTATTAGGGTGGAAATCTTCCCCATTTCCAGGTTATCCAGGTATTGAGGTTGAAATCTTCCATGTTTTCCAGGTATTAGGGTTGGAATCTTCCCCATTTCTAGGTTATCCAGTTATTAGGGTGGGAATCTTCCACATTCCCAAGTTGTCCAGGTATTAGGGGGAATCTTCCATGTTTTCCAGGTATTAGAGTGGAAATATCCCACATTTCCCAATTATCCAGGTATTGGGATGGGAATCTTCCATGTTTCCCAAGTTATCCAGGTATTAGGGTGGGAATCGTCCCCATTCCCAAGTTATCCAGGTATTAGGGTGGGAATCGTCCCCATTCCCAAGTTATCCAGGAATTAGGGTGAGAATCTTCCATGTTTTCCAGGTATTATGGTGGAAATCTCCCACATTCCCCAATTATCCAGGTATTAGGGTGGGAATCTTCCTCATTCCCAAGTTTCCAGCCCCAGGGAATTGCCAGCCTTTGGTGAGCTGAGGTTTCAATTTACCAATGCCATTCTCCTCAAGGGTTTTTGTCAATCCAGGGAATTCTCACTCCAGGCTGATGATGCAACACCAGTGGTTCCCCACGTTGGGAGCAGCTGAATCCCTTCCTGGTGTGGAATTCCTTAGGGATGTCCACGGGGTTTTCTGTTATCACCCAAAGCCTTTTTATCCACATGGGTTTTATGCTTTTATTCCAAAGGCAATCCTGGACTTCAGTGTCTCCATACAGAAAGGGTGGATTGTGCTGCTCACACCCTTCCCAGCCTTTTCCAGGAGCTCAGTGGCAATTTTGGGTTAAAATATTAAATTAGATATTTACAACCTCTCTCCATACAGAAAGGGTGGATTGTGCTGCTCACACCCTTCCCAAGCACTGCCTCTTCCAGGAGCTCAGTGGGAATTTTGGATTTAAATATTAAATTGGATGTTTACAACCAGTCCAGCAGCTGGAATCACAGGCTGTGACCTTGGCTCCATGTCATGGAGAGAACCCCAAAATCCCAGTGCTGTCTGATGGAATGCTCACCTGGAATTCTGCACAGTGCATTCATTGGGATGACAATAAACCTGCCCCAATGTTGGGAATTTTTTTTTGTCTCCCTCCTGGCTTCCTGTAGAACTTGGAATTTCATTTTTACCTGGATGTTTATGGGCACTGTGTCCTTTTTATCCATAAAAATAAATACAGAGCCAGTCGGGCTTTTAGTGCTGGTTTCTGTTAAGCAGCTCATGGAAAGCTCTGGAGGAGCTTTGTGCTTCCCACACAATCATGGAATGGTTGGGCTTGGAAGGACCTCAGAGCCTGAGCTCCAACCCTGCTCCATGGGCAGAGAACTTCCATTTAAATAGGGATTGGAAGAGATAAAGAATTCAGGGAAGGACAAAGCACAGCACTGTTTGTTGGGAGTTTTTCCTAATTTTTCCGGCCAGGATTAAAAATCAGGAAAATTCCATCCCCTTCCTTGCTTAACCCGTGGATATCAGCATGAGGAGTTTGTGAGGAGGTTTATTTTTATTGGCACAGGAGAATTTACACTTTAGCTAAAGGAGGAGAGAATTGTGCTTATTCCTGGCTCAGGAAAAAGGAGGATTTCCATGGAGCTGCCCTTGGCCTGGGCAGTGTGTGTGCATGGAATGAGGCTGGGGGTGAATCCTTGGAAATGAACGCAGGGAGAGGATGTTCCTGCAGTGTGAAGGAAGGGATGGTTCATTCCCAGTGTGTGGAATGAAACATCCACACCCTCTCCACCCTTTGTTTGGTTTTTCCCCAAAATCCAGGCAGGATTTAGGGTTGGGATCAGTGCTGGCTGCAGCTCAGCTCCAGCAAAATGGATCTGTGACCTGATTTAAACTTGTGGGAGCTGCAGAACGTAAATATTTGATGGAACTCCAGCTTTCCTTGGTAAATCTGCTTCAGCTTTTGCAGCTGAATCCTGCCAGGCTGTTCCTGAAATTCACTTGGTAGCGTGGAGATGTTTGGAACTTTCCTTTCTCTTGGAGGTTGTTCTGGCTTTGGGCATTGTCTCAGCCTTGGGTTTGTGCAGAACCCCCAGTCCAGGCTGGAATTGTGGTTGTGTCCCAATTCCTGGGAAATAAGGGAGGGATTTCAGTCCCAGCTGGGCTCCATGCTGTCACCCACCCTGGGGCTGCTCCCTCTTTGGGCAGGGAGGACACCCCAGTGCCTCCCCTGAAGTGTTACATGAAGGAGGGGGAGCTTGGCAGCACTTCAATGGTTAAATGTGGATTTTTTTAGGCTTTTTTGGCTGCTCTGAAAAGAAAACTTCCATGGTTTTTGAGTCCTGGAAGGAGCTTTTTCCATGGATGGAGTCAATATCCCAGACCTGAATTTCTTCCCTATTTTTATCCCAGTCAGAAGCAATAGTTGCTGTTGGTTTAAAAGGATTCCTGCAGAATTCAGGGAAATTCCCACCTGGGCTGTGTTTGTTGGCATCTGTGGGATGGTGGCACAACGGGGAAAAGGAGAATTCATGGCAAATTCTCAATAAAAAGGGTGGCACAACAGGGAAAAGGAGAATTTATGGCAAATTCTCAATAAAAAGGGTGGCACAACAGGGAAAAGGAGAATTTATGGCAAATTCTCAATAAAAAGGGAGGCACAACAGGGGAAATGAGGATTTATGGCAAATTCTCAATTCAAAAAGGTGGCACAACAGGGGAAAAAGAGAATTTATGGCAAATTCTCAATTCAGAAAGGTGGCACAACAAGGAAAAGGAGAATTTGTGGTAAATTCTCAATTCAAAAAGGTGGCACAACAGGGAAAGGCAAATTCTCAATTCAGAAAGGTGGCACAACAGGGGAAATGAGGATTTATAGCAAGTTTTCAATTCAGGAAGGTGGCACAATGGGGAAAAAGAATTTATGGCAAATTCTCAATTCAAAAAGGTGGCACAACAGGGAAAAGGAGAATTTATGGCAAATTCTCAATAAAAAGGGTGGCACAACAGGGGAAATGAGGATTTATGGCAAATTTTCAATCCAAAAGGCAACTCCAAGGTGTGGAAGCAGCTTTTCCTGTTGGATCCATCCTTCTGAGCAGATCCCAAATGATTTATCCCAGCCAGGAGTGTAGGAATTAATTCCATCCCTGATCCATGTCTAGTTTGTGGCCACATCCAGGTATTTGGGCTGCTCCTGTTGAGGAGTTTGGGATTCTGCAGCCACTCTGAGCCATCACTGGAAACATTTTTTGGGATGGATGTGCTTTGCTTCCCCACAGGCTGAGGATGGTGGATAATTCCATTAATGTGTTTTGTTTTATCATTATTTATGGGATAAAAAAAGAGTGTTTGGAGCTTCCAACTGTCTTGAACTTGGGGTTGAAGTTGGCAGCTGGAAAACAAAATTCATCTTTTGATTCAAGTGTGAGGCACCTTCTGCTGGGACATTGTAAGGCTTGAAACCATTTCCAAATTTATTCTGAATAAATTTTTTTATTAAAAAAAAATTCAAAATAAATTTATTTCGTTTTTATTTCAAAAGTTATTTTATTTATTTCACAATTTAATTTGCAACTCAGAGCAAAAAAAAAAAAAAAATCCCTCACAAATGTGGACAAAGGCACATTGAGCTCCCTCCTCCTAAACCTGTTTTTTAGGGCACCAACAGGAGAATTAATTGCTGTATTGATGGAAAATTTCAGTTATTACCTCCCTGGCTCACAAGTGTAGATTAATGTTGTGATAACAAGCTTATAGAAAATCTCTGTTGGGAAAAATATATTTATATATATATATATTAAATTATATATCTAGAAAATAGATATAAAATTTCTTTTTTAAATCAAATGTTGGGCTTAAATTTGTGTTCAAATTGGCCCTTCTAAACCCACTTAATGAGATGGGGGAGCTCCACGGAGCTCCTGGACAGGAATTTGCAGGATCCAACAAAAGCTTTGTGGTTGCACTGCAGAGCTTTCCTGAATTTCTTGACTCCAGAATTCCCTGGAATTTGAGGGAATGGACCCAGGGTGGGAATGGTGCCTGCTTATTTTAAAGGTTATTTATGGCTGGGATGGCTTTGGGTCCTTGGTGCATCAATTCCAGACTTCTCATGTAAAAAAAAACCAGATTTATTTGGGGTTTTTCTGCTGATTTGCCTCTGTTTCTCCTTGCAGGATTCATGAATAAAATCTTCCATCCCAACATTGACGAGGCGTGAGTAAATCCTTCCTTCATCTTTGTAGAAAATCCTCCAAAATTTCAAATATTTCCCCATCATTTTCTGCTTGTGTGGAGCTTCCCTGGCAGTAAAATTCCAATTTAATTTCTCTTGGGCAGAGTGGGAAGGTGGAGGTGGTCAAAGGCCATAAATAGGAATAAATCAGGGCTTATCCCAGACCCTGGGGAAGGGCTTGGGGAGGAGTTTTTTCCATTCCCAGAGTGTTTTGCAGTGTTAATTCCATTTTTTCCATGTGTTCCAGGTCAGGAACTGTATGTCTAGATGTAATCAATCAGACTTGGACAGCTCTCTACGGTGAGTTGGGCATTTTCCTCTGTGACTGATGATTTCAGGACACTTTTTGGAGGTTTTTTCCTTTGGTTTTGGGGTTTTTTTACTGAATTTGAAACTCCTCCCTGAGCCAAAATCTCGAGAAAAATAAGATTTTTTACAGGTTAGGAGGTGGTGTTACCTCTGATGCTGCAGAGTGGTTTCCATGGGCTCATTTCTGGTTAAAAATCTACTTTTTAGAGATAAACAGGTCAATTAAAAAACCAGATCAATTTAAAATAGAGAAAGCTGGAATTGTTAGAAGGAACACAGCTGATTCTCTGTTTAAAAATGGGAATTTCAGATATTCCAGGTTTGCTTTGTGGAAGAAATCCAGGGGAATGTGGACATCAAATCCTTCAGGTTCTTCCCTGGAAAACTGATTTTAGCTGGAATTCCTCGTTGGAATTCTGGAATTGCCATGTGGTGGAGGATGAGGGTCACAGCATGGATTTGTTGTGGGAGATCAGCTTCTCCATTCCTCCACAAAAAGGATAAAAAGGATAAAAAGGAATAATTCCAGTGGTTTTGTGCTCCAGCATTCCAGGTCCTGCCTTGGAGCTGCAGGGGGACACTGGGGTGGGGGAATTCCCTCTAAAATCAATCCAAGGTTCCAGCACCACCTCACAAAGAAGTGGAAAGGGGGAATCATTCCTTTCCTTTTTGGACTTAAAAAAGGAATTTTTCAATTCCTTTAAAGCAGAGCTGGCAAAGGGTCTGGGTGAGATAATTCCAGCAGCAGCCAAGGTGGGAGAAACCTGGGATATCCACCCAAAAATTCCTGAGCACCTCTTGGTTCAGTTCCTGCTCACTCCTGGGGAAGCAGCAGCTCCTCAGTGCTGGGGGTGAAATTCCTGCACAACCAGCTGGAAAACAAAATTCATCTTTTGACTCAAGTGTGGGTGTCCCACCTTCTGCTGGGACACTGGAACCACGTTTGGGGGGGTTGAGAGAGGTTCCTTCAAGGAAAACTCATTTTCCTGTGAGCACAGGGGAATTCCAGGGCTCTGCTCCCTCATCCTCAGGGGTCCTCAGTGGCCACAAAGAGGTTCCTGAGCCAAGGGGAGACACCTGGCACGAATTTTACAAACTAAACTCAACTTCTTGCTGCCAGGGCCTAAATCCAGTCCCTGGGAATTCCAGCTGCCAAGGGCCAGGCAGTGCCAGGGCAGGGAATTCCCACCCAGAGCACTCCTGCTGCTTCCTGGGGTCCCTTTAGGGGTTCAGATCCAGGGAATTCCCACCCAGAGCACTCCTGCTGTTTCCTGGTATCCCTTTTGGGGTTCAGATCCAGGGAATTCCCACCCAGAGCACTCCTGCTGCTTCCTGGGATGCTTTTTGGGGTTCAGATCCAGGGAATTCCCACCCAGAGCACTCCTGCTGCTTCCTGGGGTCCCTTTAGGGGTTCAGATCCAGGGAATTCCCACCCAGAGCCCTCCTGCTGCTTCCTGGGATCCTTTTTGGGACTCAGATCTTTCTCCAGGTGCTGCTGTGCTCCATCCAAGGAGCTCCTGTCAAACCTGGGCACCACATCCAGAGCTGGAGCCTGGAATTCTGTGGCTGCATCCCAGAGCTGGAGGAGCTCTTTGCACAGGGAGAGCACCTGGAGATCTCCTTCCCCTTTTTGGGGGAATTTTTGGGGAAGTTGAGGGCTCTGGGAGTTGAATTCAGCAGCTCTGTGGTGGCTCAGGAATGGGATCCAGCTGTTTTCCAGGAGCAGGGACAGGTGGAGGTGCCACACTGCCCCTGGGCTGGCATTCCTGACTCTGACCCAGGCAGGAGCACACTGGTGATGCTCACCCCCAGGATTTCCCTGCCACGAGGAAACAGAGACAGATCCAAGATTTCTGGAACATTCCCACAGGAATCCCCCCCACCAGGAGCATTTCCAAGGAGGGATGATGGCTCAGAGCTGGTTCCTGCCCTTCCCTGCCCCTGGAATGGGGAGTTGGTGCTTCCCAGGAGGGGTTTGTGCATCCCCAGTGACTCTGGGCAGTTTCCTGCTGTGGATTGTTTGGTGACAGATTCCTGCTGGCACTGAGGAGTTCCTGGGAGCTCTGCACATTCCCTGAATTGTTTAATTTTTAGTGCTGGTTTCTGTTAAGCAGCTCATGGAAAGCTCTGGAGGAGCTTTGTGCTTCCCACACAATCATGGAATGGTTGGGCTTGGAAGGACCTCAGAGCCTGAGCTCCAACCCTGCTCCATGGACAGAGAACTTCCATTTAAATAGGGATTGGAAGAGATAAAGAATTCGGGGAGAGACAAAGCACAGCACTGTTTGTTGGGAGTTTTTCCTAATTTTTCCGGCCAGGATTAAAAATCAGGAAAATTCCATCCCCTTCCTTGCTTAACCCGTGGATATCAGCATGAGGAGTTTGTGAGGAGTTTTATTTTTATTGGCACAGGAGAATTTACACTTCAGCTAAAGGAGGAGAGAATTGTGCTTATTCCTGGCTCAGGAAAAAGGAGGATTTCCATGGAGCTGCCCTTGGCCTGGGCACTTTGTGTGCATGGAATGAGGCTGGGGGTGAATCCTTGGAAATGAACGCAGGGAGAGGATGTTCCTGCAGTGTGAGGGAAGGGATGGTTCATTCCCAAATTGTGGAATGAAACATCCACACCCTCTCCACCCTTTGTTTGGTTTTTCCCCAAAGATCCAGGCAGGATTTAGGGTTGGGATCAGCACCATCCCCTTCCTTGCTTATCCCATGGATATCAGCAAGTTTGTGTAGGGGTGAGGAGCTGGTGAGGAGCTGCAGCATCAGCTTTATTTTCACTTTTGATTCCATCAACCTTTATTTTCATTTCTGATTCCATCAACCTTTATTTTCATTTTTGATTTTCCTCCCTTTATTTCACCTCATTCCCAGAGTGTTTCCCTCGGAGTTTGTGCTGCTGTCTGGGTGTTGCAGGGTGGTTTTTTTGGGATGGCTCTGCCCTGGGGACACTGACACCAAGGTTGTGTTTGCCTTGCAGATCTCACCAATATTTTTGAGTCGTTCCTGCCCCAGCTGCTGGCCTATCCCAACCCCATAGATCCTCTCAATGGGGACGCTGCAGCCATGTACCTCCACCGACCAGAAGAGTACAAACAGAAAATTAAAGGTGAGGCCTAATTAGCACAGTTAATTGGGATTCCATCCCGAGGCAATGATGGCTCTTTGCTGCAGGTTCTGCCTGGTTTTTCCCCTTGCATGGGATATGTGAAGGAGGGAGGGGTGTAGGTGCTGCTGGGTTGGGGATTGGGAAAGCTCAGGTATCCCAGAAGGTGGGATCAGCTCTGCCACATCACCCAGCAGTGAAATGCCTGGTGTGAAATGCCTGATTTTTGAGGGTAGAGCTCTCAAAATTTGATTTAAATTGGGAATTATTCAGCCTCCCTTGGCCGATTCCTCTGACAGGATTGTGGAGACTTCCCTGCAGATCTGCCCTGCTCAGCATCCCAAAGTCCATTCCCTGCTTTTTTATACCAGAGAAGGGCAAAAAATTGCAACCAAAAAAATAATTTGTCAGATAAAATCTCCAGTGCCAGCACTGAGAGTCCTCTGGGCTTTCATGAAAACAGCCTAAAACCCAAAAATACCCTTGGGAAAAAGCCAGAAAAACTGGTGGCAGCCAAAGGAAGCTCTGAGGACATCCCTGGGATGAAGGGATAACCTGCTCCCCCATTCCCACCCTTACAGCCAGGTACAGATGATCTGGAAGTGCCTGGGATGTGTTCCAGAAATCCCAGAGCCCCGAGTGCAGCAGCTCCTGCCAGGATTGCGTGACAGGGATGGGATGGAGCTAAAACTCTGCCATCCCCTGTTCTAAAAAATAACCTTGGACATGTTAAAAGTGCTGCAGAGGATCCTGGCAGCCCCTGTGCCCTGGCAGTGCAAATCCAATATTTTATTTATTGCTGCTGCTCCTGGTGTTTTCATTGCTGGGAGCACAGGGAATGCTCCTGGTGCTTTGGGGAGGGAGCACAGGCACAGAGGTGTGCCCCAAAATTTGTAATTCCTCCTCTTCTCTGCTTCCTCTCTGGGAGATTTCTTAGGGAATCTTCTTTGGGAGGTGAGGAACAGCTGGAGGATGTCCAGGCTGAGTTTTTGTGGGAGCTCAGGAGCTCTCTGGGTCACTGGTCCCACCCCACGTGTCTGGAATTGCAGTGGGATCCCTTGGAGCACCAGGGCTGTGAGCTCAGCCCGTTCCTGCTGCTCAGCCTCTGTGACACAGGAATCCAGTGGGGTTTTCCTGGCAGGAATTGGTGCCATGAGGCTTCCCCTTCCTGAGCAGCCTTCTGTGGGAGATGCTCTGTCACTGTTTAGATATTCTGGGTTTTTTTTTCCTTGATGGACTGAAAATCCCAATACAAATCCCAACACGAATCCCAATCAATGCGACACTCAGCATGGAAACTCCCTGAACATTTCACTTTTCCAGGGTTAAACTTCCAAAAAACTCAGCCCAAGAGCTTTCCTGGATATAAAAAAGTGGCATTTGAAGCTTGAAGGGCTTTGAGTTTTAGCTTAGGCTGGAGGAGGCAGCAGCTTCCAGGTGGGAATGTCCCCTGGACAGCCAGGGAGGAGGTGCTGGTGGCCTCCTGTCCTGCCTGGTGCCTGCTGTGTCTGCAAGCTCCCCAAGCTGCTGCCAGCCAGAGCCTGGCTGGGTTGGGAATAATCCCAGAGGGAATTCCAGAGGTTCCCACAAAGGGGGAAGGAATAACAACTTCCTTGGGATTTCCCTGTTTTTCCAGAGGGAGGTGAGTTCTTGGAAAGCTCTGGGGAGGGAGCAGCCACCTCAAGAACCTTGGAGTGGTTTGGGTCAGAAGGGACCTTAAAGATCATCCAAATTCCCAGGGAATCTTCCACTGCCCCAGGGTGCTCCAAGCCCTGGCCTGGAACATTCCTGAGGATGAGGCAGCCCCAGCTTCTCTGGGCAATGAGATAATTTATAATTTATATACTTGTATGATTCACCAGTATTCACTTTTGTGATCATTCGTCCTATTTCATTATGATTTTTATTATTATTATTCAGTTATATTTTACATTATCAATTTTACATGAAGTCATTTATCTGATTTATCAAATACGCCATTTATATTTAATATTACATGATTATCAGTATTCATTTTTGTGATAATTTATGGTCATGTATCCTATTTCATGATCATTTTATTCACAATTATATTTTACAACATTATAAATTCTATAAGAAATCATTTATCTGATTTATCAGATATGCCATTTATAATTTATATATTACATGATTTATCAGTATTAATTTTTGTGATAATTTATCCTATTTCATGATAATTTTAATCATTTTAATTTATTTATATATATTTTATATATTTTTTATATATGTTTATATATATTTTATTTTATGTTTATTTATTTTATTATGTAAAATAGTTGTATTTTACATTATCAGTTTTACAAGAAGTCATTTATCTGATTTATCAAATATGCCATTTACAATTTATATATTACATGATTTATCAGTATTAATTTTGTGATAATTTATGGTCATTTATCCTATTTCATGATCATTTTTATTCACAATTATATTTTACAACATGAATATATATTTTTATATATAAATATATATATTTATATATTTAAATATATATAATACATATTTTTATACATTTATTTTATATATATATTTTACTATATATATAATATAATATACTATAGTATATTTTTATATACTTATATATATGTGTGTAATATATATATTACTATATATAATTTTACTAATTCTATAAGAAATCGTTTCTCTGATTTATCAAATACCCCACAGCTGTTGATCACCTATCCCTAAATATCCATTTTTTGCTTTTTTTCTCTCCCATCCAGAATACATCCAGAAATATGCAACAGAAGAAGCACTAAAAGAACAGGAAGAAGGCACCGGGGACAGCTCATCCGAGAGCTCCATGTCTGACTTCTCTGAAGATGAGGCTCAGGACATGGAGTTGTAGTAGAGGAGGCCACCTGCTTTTCAGAGAGACTCTAATTTCCTAACCATGAGAAGCAGACTATAATATTCATATTTAAACAAAGCAATTTTTTTTATTACTAAACAAGGTTTTTATGAATTCTAGCATTGAGCTCTATATATATATTTATATATATGTGTGTGTTTATATATAAATATATATATATCACCCTTTAGGTCTTGATTTTCTCGGTCATGTCCCGGTTCCTGAGGTGCATTAGAGCGTTCCCAACATTCCATTCTGGTAGCAATATGCAGGATGCATGCGTTGAGATTTTCCATTTGGCCAAGTCAGCTTTGGTGTGCTACCAAGCAGCTGCCCTGGGAGGGAGGGAATTAGCAACAAAAAACCCCAAAAATCCAAACAAAAGGTAGAAAAAAGAGAAGGATTTGCTGTCGGGTCGAGGTTTCCACCTGAGATGTTGGTGTTTCCTCCAGGTGTAAACCCTTGGGGGTGCAGGGATGGAAGGGGCTCCTCCAGGCTGTGTTCAGAGAGTCAGAAAGGGGCACTGAGCTCCAGAGCAGCGCAGTGCAGGAGCTCTGGGAGCGCTGCGGGGGCTCGCTGGGGATTTCAGCCGTGCTGCTGCTCTGGGCTCCTCCCTGCCCTCCCCAACTGTAGGGACTGAGCTGCCCTGCTGGACCCCGGGGCCTCCGGAGAAGCTGTGGATGTTCCCTGCTCTGCCTGGGAGGGAAGAACCACCCAGAACCACCCACGGATGGGGAGGAAGCTCCTGGAGCTGGGATGCACCTGGAGCCCAACTCCTCCTCTGCCCCCCCTGGAACCTGCTGCCCTTCCATGGCTCCCACTTGGCTTTGTCATTTTTGGTTTTTTTTTTCTTTCTTTCTTTCCCCCCCTCTCTCTTTTGCTGGAAGTGTGGTTCAGACACCTGACAAACGCTGGCTGTGTCCTGGGAATTCTCCTCTGACCAGATGGATTGGCCTTGCCAGAGCTTCAGCTCCACGGAATTGTCCCGTTGGCCCAAGTCCACGAATCCATCGGCACCGATTTTGATTTTCCTTTTTGGTTTTTTTTTTTTTCTCTTTTTAAATCTTTCTTTCCTCCCCCTTCTGCACCAGCTTGGTTCCCATCTGCTTGTGTGTGTACAACAGGATAAAAATTCCTTAAGAGTTAACAAAGAAAATTATCTAGGAAAAAAAAAACCCACACAAAATTTGAGCTGAATAAAAAAAAAAAAAGCCTAAAAAGCACCAATTGAGGAAGCAAATGAATTCACTCTTTGGTTTTTTGTTGGTTGGTTTGGTTTTCTTTTTTGGTTTTTTGGGTTTTTTTTGGTTTTTTTGGGTTTTTTTCCAGGATGTTTGGGAATTGGAATGTTGGATTTCTCCTGGTGTCTTGCAGCAAACAGAGAGATTTTTTTTTTTTTTGCTGTTGTTCCTAGAAATCTGATAAGTAAATGTCTCCTTGGGATACTTGAATTGGGATAATTGTGCATCGGAGCTTCAAGCTGAGATGGATTTTTAAAGCTGAATGTTACCTGCTGTTTTCTTTTGGGGATTTTTGGAGGGGTTTGGACAAGATCTTTTCATTTGTGATGCGACCTGCAGGAAGAAATCAACCCACCCTGAGCGACTCTGGAGCAGAGTGTTGAATGTCAGACTGCTACATTTGCCATTTCCCCAGAATTCTTGGGCTTTGTTTCCTTTTCCTTTCGAGACTCCACCGAGCTGGGGCTGGGAGACCCCAACCCCACCTCTGATTCATAAAGCACAATCAGTTCCTTTTATTTCTGTTGCTTTTGGGGGAGAAAAACAAAAACTCCATCAAGTCCCACTTGGCTTTGGCATGAATTTCCTTAATAAAAAAACCTACCATGAATTTCCTTTCTGTTAATTCCGGGCACAAAGCGAAGGTTTTCCCTCCTCCTCCTCCTCCTCCTCTTCCTCCTCCTCCCCATCCTCTCCCAGCAGTGGTGTAGGGCTGTGGCTAGTACTGTGCTGAAATTCTCTATCTAGCATTTGTGGCTTGTTGGAGGGTAATATTAATTATTTAACATGTAATGATGTAATTAACTCTTATCTAGCACGTTGTTTGCTCATTAATTTGGGAGGGAGGGGCCACGTTTAACTCGCTTTCCTGCTGCCCTGGCAGTTTTGCTTGTGCTATAAACCTTTACTTGTAGGTGCTACTTAGGAGTAGAGTCAAGTGCTGGGTGGTGATTTCAGTTTAAAAAGCTTCAAAAAACGAGGAAAAAAAAAAAACAAAAACAGAACAAAACAACAAAAAGGCAACCAAAAAAAAAAGTCACAATAAAAATTTGTATTTTTTCAATATTGTATAAAAATAGTGTTCTAATTCCCTCACCCCCTTCCCTTGCAGGGTTTTTCATCTCCATCATTCCCCTCACGTGGATTTAGGGCATCCAAGTGCTGGATGGGAAAAACTAAGCTGGGATTCCCAAAAAAAAAAAAAAAAAAAACCCAAAAATTGGGGAAGCACAGCTGGCTGTGTGAGACACAACGGGATGGATTCATGGAGCTTTCCAAGCTGGTGGCCCAGCCACAAAAATGCACATTCCCAGCCCTTCCCAGGCTGTGACAAATCCCAGCTTTTGTCCTGGGAGGAAAAAGCAGCTGCCCAAAGGGCTTGGAGAAGTGTGCTGGGTGAAGGGGCTGCGTGAAGGTGCTCAGGGTGGGCTGGGGTCTCTCCTGTCCCCCCCTCAGACCCTGCTGCTGCTTCCCCTCCTGCATTTCCCACCTCTTTTCACCCCAAATCTGCCTTTTCCTCCCAAAAGAATCTTCCCCCCCTCCCCACAAAAAGATGTCTGTAAAACTTCACCTGCCTAATCTGGATGGAAAGGTGGAACCATGGTGGAGCAAGAGCTTTATTTGGTCATCTCCAATCCTTTCTTTTCCCATCTCCAGGGTGATTTTCTTCTTCACCCCACGGTGGTGGTGTCGCCCTGGGATGAGCTCCCCACTGCCAAGCTTTGCCACAGCCCTTGGAGCTGCTTTGGAGCAGCCTTTGCCTTCTCCCCCTGTCATTTCTCCTCTTGCCCCGAGGTTTTCCATGGAAGGAGAGGCTGGGTGGGCACTGCCCAGGTCCCTCTGCCCCAGCTGTCCCCACCCAGGGCTGCTTTTGTCCCCACCCAGGGGATGCTGGCACAGGGAGCAGAGCTGTGCCACCAGCCTGACCCCATCCCTCAGCTGTGCTCCCTTCCCTCCTCCCTGCACCTGGGATATGTTTCACAATTTTAGATTTTTCTCTTTTATTTTTTCCTTTTTTCCCATTTTCCCCCTCCACATCCTGCTGCCCCTTTGCACCAGCCACGATTCCCCCCTCTGTGCTGGGTTCCTGTCAGGTGAGAGCAGAGATCTGTCAGATCAGAGATCTGGGGCTGCTTTTGCCCTTGGGTTGAGTTTTTGTTATTTTTCCTTTTTTCTCCTCTTTTTTCCTGGTGTTGGTAGAGTGGCACAGCTGCCTCTCCTCTGGGTGTAACCTCTCCAATAGCTGTGTATAATTCAAGAACTGTAAACTTCTTTTTTTTTCTTTTTTTTTAAATAAAATCTGTATATACCTTGAGATGTGCCTGGTGTTTGGGCTGCAGGGAAGGCCCTGGGCTCCCTGCTGGGCTCTGCATGGCCAGGATCAGCTCCCAAACCCCCTCCAGCATTCCCCGCCTGGGAATGACCAGCTGGGGGTGATGCTGGAAGGGCTGATGGTCCTGGGGTCTTCTCCAACCTCACCAATTCCTTTTGCAGCTCTTCGGCTGATGTCCTTCCGTCCCTGTGGCACAGCCACGGCCCCCACGCTGAGTTTTAGGATTTTTAGGATTTTTAGGATTTTGGGGCACCACGAGGCATCCGCTGCTCCGTTCCATGGACCCCGAGGTCTCCTTGCGGCTGGAGCTGTCCCAGGTGAGGCTGCCCGGGGTTCCCGGAGCTGTGTCGTTAATTAACGGCGCTAATTAGGCAGAGGGGCTGTTTGCTGGGTAATCACTCCTGATTTGGGATGAGGTGTGCAGGGAATGGGGGGAGCGGCTCAGGGACCCCGGGGCTGTTCGGGGAAGGTGACAGGGCTGGCCCGTCCCTTGTCCCCCTCACCTGCCCTGACCCCTGCAGCTGCCACCGCGCAGCTGGAGCTGAGCCCGACCTTCCTCTCCATCCTCCTCCTCCTCCTCCCCGGCCGTTTGTCACCAGCCTGGGGACACGCTGGCGGCTCTGTGCCACGCCAGTGCCACCTGCTGCCAGCGGGGCTGCGCCGCTGTCCCCGGCCACCTCCACTGTCCCCGGCCACCTCCTGCGCCATTGTCCCCGGCCACCTCCACTGTCCCCGGGCTGTGCCCCTGTCCCTGCGGAGGGGCCGGCAGGGGGGGACGGTCCCTCGCCCCCCTGGCTGTGTCCCCTCCCTGGGGGGCTCCAGGGCCAGCGGGGGTGGCACTGTCGCTGTCCCCTCTGCCCGGCAGGTGGCCCCCGTGCCCCACCAGTGGCCTCCCAGTCCGGGGCCGAGCCGGGCGCGGCCCTGGGCGCCCTCCTGTCCCCCGGCAGTGTCCCCATGGCTGCTCTGTCCCCGCTGCCCCCTGCGTGCCAGGTGCCACCCGCTGTCCCCCCTCGGGGCGTGGCTGCGGTTTGCGTGACACGGGTGACGTGTCCCCAACAGGGACACAGAATTGGGGACACCTGGAGGTGTCACCCTGCCCTGGGGACACCCGGAGGTGTCACCCTGCCTGGTCTGTGATAGGGTCAAAGGGCAAAGCCCTGAGCCTGAGGCTCCCGGGGATGTGGGTGACACCGCAGGGGGCTCTGGGAGCCATCGCTGTGGGGTGACATTCCCATGGGACCCCAGGTGACATTCCCATGGAGCTCTGGGTGACATTCCCATGGGACACCAGGTGACATTCCCATGGGGCTCCAGGTGACATTCCCATGGGACTGTGTGTGACATTCCCATGGGGCTCCAGGTGACATTCCCATAGGACTGTGTGTGACATTCCCATGGGGCCCAGGTGACATTCCTATGGGACTTGGGTGACATTCCCATGGGGTTCCAGGTGACATTCCCATGGCACTCTGAGTGACATTCCCATGGGACTCCAGGTGACATTCCCATGAGGCCCAGGTGACATTCCCATGGGGTTCCAGGTGACATTCCCATGGCACTCTGGCTTTTACCACCACAGGGCTTTGGGTGCTGTCCCCAAGGAGCTTTGGGTGCCGTTCCCATGGGACTTTTGGTGTCACTCCCATCGGGCTCTGGGTGCCACCTCAAAGGGCCTTTGGGGCCATTTCCACTGGGTGCCATCCCTAAGGGATTTGGGGTGCCATCCCTGAGGGATTTGGGGTGCTATCCCTGAGGGATTTGGGGTGCCATCCCCACGGGGTCCTGGCTGCCAGCCCATGGAATTTTGGGTGCCATCCCCATGGAATTCTGAGGACTCTCTGGAGATCTGGGTGCTCTCCCTGTGGGGTTTTGGGCGCCATCCCAAAGGGGTTTGGGATTGCCATTTCCATTGGGCGCTGGCTCTGTTTGGTGCCAGCCCTGTGGGGACCTGGGTGCCATCCCTGTGAAGATCTGGGTGCCATCAGCATCAGGCTTTGCTTGGTGACATCCCCAAGGGCCTCTGGGTGCCATCCCCAAGGGTCTGTGGGTGTCACCCCAGGGGTCTCTGGGTGACATCCCCAAGGGCCTCTGGGTGCCATCCCCAAGGGTCTGTGGGTGTCACCCCAGGGGTCTCTGGGTGACACCTCCAAGGGTCTGTGGGTGCCACCCCTGTCAGGCTTTGCTTGGTGACATCCCCAAGGGTCTGTGGGTGCCACCCATGTCAAGCTTTGGTTGGTGACATCCCCAAGGGTCTGTGGGTGTCACCCCAAGGGTCTGTGGGTGCCACCCCTGTCAGGCTCTGGCTGGTGCCACCCCACAGCCCCTGTGACAGACAGGGACAGCCCAGCTCTGGCTGGTGCTCAGGGCTCTGCTCTGGGGCTGCTCCTGGTGGCAGTGCGGCACTCCCAGCCCTCCTGGCTTTGTCCCTGTGCCACCCCGGGACCCTCCACCCTGGGACCCCCTCCCCATCCCCTTGGAGCCCCAGGGATCTCCGGGATTCTGCCCTGCTGACGGTGCCGTGTGTCCATCCGTGTGTCCATCCGGATGCCCCCCAGCCCAGGCGGGCACCCAGCCGGGCCGGGCCCCGTGCGGTGACCCCGCTGTCCCCGGGGGACACCTGAGCCTCCCGGCCGGCCCCGGGCCGGCTCCGGTTACGGCCCGATTGTTCCTCCCGCTGGAAGAAATGCCGTCAGCGCCGGCGGATGGGATCGGTGGCCATTACTAATGCATGACATTCCCGTGGGACACGGCCCCATCCCACCCCCGGGGAAGGGCAGGAGGGGCAGGGGGGGTGTGGGGAAGGGTTTGGCTCCCTCCTCCTCCGTCCAGACCCGAATTCCAGCTCGGGATGTGCCGAGGGAGCGAGCCATGGCCTGTGGGACACGTGTGTGTGCCTGGCTGGAATGGTGGGGCTGGAGCCAGGATGGACCTTCCCAGATGGATCCCACTCCAGGAGAGCAGGAGTACTCCCAGCTCAGGGCACGTTTGGTGACAAATGTCTGTTTTCCCCAAACCCGGTGATTCTGAGCCTTTCAGAGCTGGGGGTTCTCCCTCCCTGCTTTGCTCCTTCCCAATTTTCAGCTCTTTTCCCCCAACTCCTCCCTTCACCCCATTTTCCTCTCTCCACCTGAGCGTGGTGATGCCGAATCCAACAGCTCCAGACCAAAAACCCCCAACCCACAGGAATGGGACGCTCATCCCTGCTCATCCCAGCTCAGGGTGACCCCACCAGGGTGAACCAGGCTCCCCCTGCCTCTCCCTGCGCTTCCACCGCGTTTTGGAGCTGGGATCTCATGGAACACAGAGGATTTGGCCATGGAATGTGCTGGGAAGGTTCCCTGGCTGATGCAGCTCCCTGCACATCAATATTGCATCATCCTTATCATCCTTCCATCCATCCATCCATCCCCACTGAGCGCTGCCATGCCCGGCCCCCTCCACCTTCCCAGAGCCTCCTCCAGCCCCATCCATCCCAGACTGGGCTCAGGAACCCAAGAAGATGTAAATTTTTAAACAGGGCCGTTGGCTCCGCTCGGTTTACGCGGGACGAGGCCGCCGGGAAATTCCGGCCGCTCCTTGGTGGAGCTGAAATATTGGGGGTGCCGGGAGAGGGGTGAGCCCGGAGTGAGGGCCCCATCCCCTGCTCGGGCTGGCACCGTGCAGGGCATGGGGGTGTCCCAGCTTTGGGATCATCCCTTGGCACGGGCACCACCCCTGGAGCCTCCTTGCTTGGGGACCGTCCTCAGTCGGGGCCATCCCGGGAACTCAGAGACCATCCCAGGAACTCAGGGACCATCCCAGGAACTGAGGGACCATCCCAGGAACCCAGGGACCATCCCAGGTTCTTGGAGACCATCCCAGGAACTCAGGGACCTTCCCGGGAATTCAGGGACCTTCCCAGGAACTGAGGGACCATCCCAGGAACTCAGGGACCATCCCAGGCTCTTGGGGATCATTCCAGGAACTCAGGGACCATTCCAGGAACTCAGGGACTATCTCAGGAACTCAGGGACCATCCCAGGTTCTTTCTTGCTTGGAGACCATCCAAGGACCTTGGAGAGGGGTCACCCTGGTCTCTGGGGATCATCTGGGCTGCTTCCCATCTTGGGGACAGTTTTGGAGTGCCAGGAACTATCCTGGGGTCTCAGGGACCATCCCAGGCTCTTGGACACCCTTCTGGGGTTTTGAGGACCATCCTGACTTCTGGGGACCATCTGGGGTTCTTCTTTTCTTGGGGATAATTCTGGAGGCTCCAGAAGTGTCTTGAGGTCTCCAGGACCCTCCTGGGGACCATCCTGGCTCCTTCCCTACTTGAGGCCCCTCCTGGAATCCTGGGAACCATCTGATGGGATGTGGGGACCATCCCAGGTGCTTCCCTACCTGGCAGCCACCCCTGGGGACAACCCCTGGCTCGTGGGGACCACGCCAGGTCTTGGGGACCACCAGAGGCGCCCCCAGGCTCCAGGACCACCCTGAGCTCCCTGGGCTTGGGGACCATCCCAGGACCCTCCTTTCTTCAGCACCCCAGAGTAGCATCCCGAGGGCATCCCAGTCCCAGGGATGGGGAGCCGGGATCCGCCACCTCACCCAGCCCAGCCCCTCCTCCTGTCCCTGCCCTTCCCTCCCGTCCCTCTGGGGGGTTCCCCCAGCCCAGCCCCCCCTGCCCCACGCCCAGGGGGTTTCACCCCCACCAGAACTCCCGGGAAGCCCCGATGGCTTCTCCCGCGCTCCATCCCGGCCCCGGCAACCCGATCCCGCTCCCGCTCCCGCTGCCGGCGGGCGGCCGGCCCCAAACTGGTCGGGCTGGTTTGCGGCGCTGGAGCCCCGCGCTGCACACGCGCCTTGGCCGGAGGGGCGGCACTGACCCCCCCAGAGAGTTTTACTCTTATAATTGTGTATTTTATTTATTTATTTCTATTTTCACATATGGTTTGAAACTGCGTTTATTGAGCTGGGGGAGTTTTGGGGGGGATTTGGGGGCGGGGCGGGGGTTTAATGTGGGGACAAGAAACGGAATTTGGGGGGTGGGATATAATTTTACCAGGGTGGGGGCCGGGCTGCTCCGTGCGGACCATCCCTGCAGCGCTGGGACACGGAGGGGACCCCTCCGCACGCCGGGACAAGCCCCGGGATCCATCACAGACCCGCAGCGGGGGTCGCGCCCCTCGAGCCCCCCGCCCGTCCCATCCCACCCCATCCCATCCCATCCCATCCTATCCCATCCTATCCCATCCCATCCCATCCCACCCCATCCCATCCCATCCCATCCCATCCCATCCCATCCCATCCCATCCCATCCCATCCCATCCCATCCCGCCCCATCCCCTCGGGGCGGGCGGCGGCAGCTGCGCCTCTCGGGTTGCGGTGCGAGGGGGTGCGGGGGGGCTCGGGATCGGTTTCCTTGGCCCCCCCGGCCCCGCGGGGGGATGTGGGGGGAGTCTCGGCCGCGGGAAACCGGATCGGCGGCGGCGGGGCGGCTCAGGTGCGCGGCTCCGGTGTCCGACAGCCGGTGAGCGGCCCCGACGGCGGCCCCGGGGCGGGACGGCACCGGCTATAAAAATGCCCCCCCAAGGGGAAGGAAGCGCCGGTCGGGGCTCGGCCTTGCCCGGGCCCTGCCCGCCGGGACGGAGCCGCCCCGAGGCCGCGGGGATGGGCGGGCACCGCCTCCGCCCCACGGAGCGCGGGCAGCGATGGAGCGGGGGGGCCGCTCCGCCTGCTCGGGAGCCCCCGCTCCGCGCCCGGCCCTGGGGGGGCTCCGCCGTCACCCCCGGGGCTGCCCGGAGCGGGAACGGGGGGCACGGACAGCGCCAGCGACCCCGGCGGGGCGGCCCCGGGGGTGGGGTGCGTGGGAGGGGGGGCGGCCCAAGGTGAGCCCGTCCCCCCCCTCCCCGCCCCGGGCCCGGCTCCACCTTCCGGGGCACCTGGGCCAATTGGGAGCCGCAGGGGGGGTCCCCCGGCCGGGCTAAGGCCGCCGCCGCCGCCGCTCCCCGCCACTCGGGCGAGCGCCGGGGCTGCGGGCGGCGGCGGGGACCCCCCCGGGGGATGCGGGGTGCCGGGGGGGGGGTCCCGTGTCCGTCCGTCCCCCCCAGCCCGCGGTGCCGCCCCCGTCGGGCCGCCCGGAGCCGAGGCAGCGCTCGGAGCAGCGCAGGTAAGTGCGGCCCTCGGGCCCGGGGGGGGTCGGGTCCTGCCGGGACCCCCCCGGGGCTCGGGGACCCCCCCTTGAACCGCTCCCTTCGCCCCGCGCCCACTCCCGGCGGGACCCGAGCCCGGCGCGGTGCGTTCCCCCCTCTCCCCGCTTCTCCTCGACGGAGGGTCCCCGAACCCCTTCGGGCTGAGCCCCCGTGCCTCACCCCCCTCCCCAGCGCCCCCCGTCCCGCCCGGGCTCCCCCGAACCTCTCCCGTCGGGGCGGTGCCATCCCGGGGGGCGACGCGGGTGACAACGAGATCGGGGTGCGGCCGCAGCGCCCGCGGCCCCCGGCCCCGGGGGGCTCTCTGGGGCTCCGGGGGTGCCCCCCGCCCCCCGGGTGCGCTCCGTGGCCGCTCTGCAGCCCGAGGGCGGCTCCGCTGTCACAAATTGTGCCGCAAACGAAAGCCCGGCTCAGGGGGACCCCGGAACACGGCGGGGCTGCTCTGGGGGGCTCTCCAAGCCCCCAACCCCCGGGCGCGCCCACCCTGCCCCCCCGGCGCTGCGGAGCGTGGGGCGACCCTGAGCGCTCAGGCGTGTCCCCGGTCCGGTCTGGGGACACCAAACCTCAGTCGGGGTGCCAGGGTGGGGTCCTGCCCCGGGCTGGGGGCTGCTGTGGGGTGAGGAGGCGTCCCCGGGCGCTGGGCGGGGGCCGTGGCCGTGTCCCTGCGGGCACTGCGGCACAAATCTGCCCGGCTCAGCCCCGACATGGGGCTGGCGGCAGCTCCGTCACTGTCACTGTCCCTGTCCCCTGTCTCCATCCCTGTCCCCATCTCAAGCCGCATCCTCAGCCTCGTCTCTACTCCCGTTTCCATGCCCATCTTCATCTGTCCCCATCTCTGTCCCTGTCCCCATCCCCATGCCCACCCCTGTCTCCTTCTCCTTCTCTTCTCCACTTCTCCTTCTTTCTCCTTGTCCCACACCTCATCCCCACCGCCATCATCTCCATCCGCGTCCCCATTCCCATCCCTGCCGCTGTCCCCATCCCCATCTTGTCCTTGTCCCCATCCCCATCTTGTCCCTGTCCTTGTCTCCATCCCTATCTTGTCCCCATCTTGTCCCCGTCCCTGTCCTTGTCCCCATCCCCATCTTGTCCCTGTCCCCATTCCCATGCCATCCCCACCCGGCCGTTCCCATGGATGCAGCCCTGGTGTCAGGATGTCGAGGCCGGCCGGGTGCCCACCCCGACTGTCCCCATGGCAGGACAGCCACATGCAGGAGCCACCATGTCCCCGTCCCTGGCCGTGCCAGGGGCCGTGCCCGGGCACCATCTTGGTGCTGCCGGAGCATCGCCCGCGACTGCGGCCGTGGCTCCGGTGGCTCTGGGGATGGCATTTTGCCCCGTTGGCCCCCAGAGCGTGGCCAGGGCACCCCGCTGTCCCCAGCTGGAGGGGTGGGAGCCCTGGGAGGGGGCAGCGGCGGCGGGGCCGGGGGGGCCGGGGGGGCCCATCCGCAATGCGGCAGCTCCAACCTCCAACGTCACGGGCGGCTCCGCAGAGGGGCTGGGCCGGCTCAGCCCGGCCCGGTGCCGCAGCGGCCCTGGGCGGGGGCGGGGGACAGCGACAAAGGGGGACGGGGACAAAGGGGGCACCCCAAGGCCGGGGGCGGTGGCCGGGTCCCGCCTGGCGCGGTGCCGGGGCCACGCGGGCGGCCAGGGCCGGACCGGGGCCAAGGCGTCGCCTCAAAGTCACGCCAAGGATGGCCAAGGATGGCCACGGGCTCGGCCTGGCCGTGTCCCCCGAGCGCTGTCCCCGCTGTCCCCAGGCCTCCGCGGCGCCAGGGCGGTGTCCCCCAGGTGAGGACAGAGCTGTGGTCACGGGGGGTTCTCTTCTTCTCTTCCCTTTGGGTTGCTTGGCTGAGCCCCACGGGGATTTGGGGCTTCTCCCAGAATGTTGGTGCTTCCTGGGGGTGTTGCTGTTGGAGCCCCAAAGGTGGGTGTGGGTTGGGGACAGCTCTGTCCCTGCTGGCGCTGACCCCTCCGCGTTTGTGACACTCCCGCGCCACGGGGTGGCCGAGCCCAGCGAGCGCCTCTGCTCCTCTTGGTCCCCAAATTCGAGGCCGGATGGGGTGTGAGGGGCCGGGGGCTGCGTCCTCGAGGGGGGTCAGCTCCCAGCGCCGGATCCGGGGGACCCCGAGCTCATCCCGGCCCTCTGGGCTCGTTGGGGCCTCGGCTTTGCCCACACAAAGGAGACTTTGTGCCTTCCTCCTCCTCCTCCTCCTCCGGCGCGGCCGCCGCGGCCCCGGGGACGGTGTCACTGCCAGCCCGGGGTCTGCACCATCCGGGGGGGCTCTGTCACCCTCCCAGGGGGCTGGAAATTTTGGGGGGCTGCGGCCATCCCGGGGGTCTCAAGCACTTGAGGGGATCTGCGTCCTCTTGGGTGGGCTCGTGCTCTTGGAGGATCTTCAGCAATGAAGGGACTTGGCAAGTTTTGGGGGGCTTGCAGCCATTTGGGGGAGTGGTTCAGTATTTGGGGGGGCTTGCAGCCATCTGGGGGGGTGGTTCAGCATTTGGGGGCTTGCAGCCGTGTGAGGGTTTGCAGCCATCCAGGAGATCTGCATCCTTTTTGGGGTGTTGCAGTTTTGGAGGGTCCAAAGCCATCAAGAAGCTTCTCAAATGTTTTGGGGGTTCTGCCATTCAGGGGGTTTGTAACCTTTCAGGAGGGCTGCAGTAGTTTTTTGGAAGGGAATTCAAGTTATCTGCATGCTTCAAAAGCATCCAGGGGAGGTTACAAACCTTTTGGGGTGCCTCTGACCATCCAGGGGGGTTTTAACCTTCTGGGGGCTTGCAACCATGCAGAGGAGTTGCAAATTTTGGGGGGCTTTCAGTCATCCAGGGGGGTTGCAAACTTTGCGGGGGTTGAAACATTTTATGGGTCTGCAGCCGTCTGGGCAGTTTGGAATTAACTGGAGGGATTGCGGCGTTCTGGGAGTTGTGGAACCACCCAGAGGCTTTGCAACATTTTGAGATCTGGGACCTTTTTGGGGGACTTGTGGCCATCGGGGGGATGTTGGCACATTTTGGGGCTCTGGGACCATTTTGGGGGTTCTGCAGCCCTCCCGGGGGGAGGCAAACCTGGGGATTCCTGGATAACCCTGCAAAGGCAGGGTGGGAAGTGGCTTCCAGCATCCCCATCCCAAAAAATCCCTCAGCTGAGCTGGGGATCCTCCCCACCGGGGTGAGCATCTCCCTCCTTCAGGCACTCCCAAATCACTTTGCCAATCAATAACAATCAATTCCCATTTTCCTGTCGCCGCTCCAGGGGCGTCGGGCTCCTGCTGGTGGAGGATTTGGGTGGAAATCCCGGGAAAAAGGGCAGGTGCGAGCTCGCTACTCCTGTTCTGTGTATGGCACTGGTAGAATTCACTGTGCAACCCCGCGGTCAGTGAATTACCATAGGGCCATAAACAGAGCAGAGAAAGACCCGCGAGCGCCGTGGGGCCGTCGCCGACGCCGCCTGGCCCGTTTTGGCACTAGCACATTTTTGCTTTGATTTGTAGCTTTTGAGCAATTATGTGTAGTGCCAATATGGGAGAGGGCGGGGAGAGCAGCGCCGGGCCGGGCACGGAGCAGCGCCGGGGTTTGGGCTGGGGGGCTGCGATGGGGGGCTGGGAACGCCCCTGGAATTGCTGGGCTGGGGGGGGATGTCCGTCTGTCCATCACACCCACGCCGTGGTGACACTGAGGGGGTGTCCATCCTAACGTGGTGGCACTGAGGGGAGGGTGTCCATCCCAATGAGGTGACATTGAGGAGGTGTCCATCCTAGCGTGGTGACACTGAGGGGGTGTCCATCCTAACGTGGTGACCCTGAGGGGGTGTCCATCCCAATGAGGTGACACCAAGGGGGTGTCCATCCCAACGTGGTGTCCCAGCCCACGGGGACGCCTCGGCCAGGCCGTGTCCTCGTGGTGGCCACCATGAGCAGGATGGACCCTGCACCTCCTGTCCCCCTCCCCAGGGGGGATCTGGAGCCACCTGTGGGGTTTTCTGGCCCCATGGGTGAAATCATGCATTTTTCCTATTTTTTGCAGCTCTCCAGGCCCGGCTCGGTGGCCGCTGTCCCTGGCTGTCCCCAGGCTGGGCCTGCCTGCCCCGGGGCTGCCTTTGGCAATGGTAGAACTCACACTGGTGCAGTAGCAGGATCCGGTGGTTCTAGACTTGCCAACTACGGCCCCGGGGCACTGCCGCGGACATGAGAGTCCCCTGCTGTCCCCTGCTGTCCCCTGCTGTCCCCTGCTGTCCCCTGCTGTCCCTGGCACCCCCTGGCACCCCCAGGGCTCTGCTGCCGGGCTGGGAGGGCCCCTTGGGGTCTGGGGAGGGCCCTGCTCCATCAGTGTGGATTTGGGGGATGCTGGGGGTGCCCTGCACATGTGGTTTGGGGGGATGGTGATGCTGGGCTGCCCCCCAGCCCCAGAGGGGGCTCTGGCATCCCAGCCCATCTCCATGGCAGGGGGGAACCGGGATCTGTGGGATCCTGGTCATTGGAGCAGTGCGGCCACGTGTCCTGCCGTGACTCCGGGCGTGTGACAGGGGCTGATCCGGCCCCGGACCGGGCAGGGCCCTGCGGGGATGGGGTCAGGCCACCGGCCCCTGCCCAGCCCTGGATCCCACCCACCCCTGCTCCTGGATCCCACCCCAGCTCCCAGATCCAGCCCCTGCTCCTGGATCCCACCCCAGCTCCTGGATCCCACCCCTGCTGCTGGATCCCACCCCAGGCCAGCCCCGTGCAGGGGGGAAACTGAGGCAAGGATGAAGCAGCAGCGGGCGGTGGCAGCTGCCCCGTGTCCCCTGCCTGTCCCCAGGTGCAGGAGCAGGGCTGGTGGCAGCTCTCAGGGGACAGGGGCATGAGGGGAGGGGGCTGGGGGCTGTGCTGGGCTGTGCTGGGATGCGCAGGGAATGTAGGGCAGCGCTGGTGATTACGGAGCTTTCGGCATTAGCCCGCCGAGATTGGATCACGCTGGATTAGGCTGCAGGCTCCAATCATCCTCCCCGTGCTGGGGGCGGGGAGGGACGGACAGACGGACGGGTGGGGGTCCCCATGGCCCTGCTGGGGCAGGTGGGGGCTGTGGGGGCACGGGTGTCCGTGTGTCTGTCTGGTCGTTCATCCGTCTGCTCGTCCAGGTAACAAACACCCAACGTCTGTGCATTCCTGCAGCCACATCCATTGGCTGTACGGACACCCATCCCCTGTCTGTCTGTCTGTCCAGGCATGGAATCATCCATCCATCCATCATCCATCCATCCATCCATCATCCATCCTCCATCCATCCATCCATCCATCATCCATCCATCCATCACCCATCCATCATCCATCATCCATCCATCCATCCATCCATCATCCATCCATCCATCCATCATCCATCCATCCATCCATCATCCATCCATCCATCCATCATCCATCCATCCATCCATCCATCCATCCATCCATCCATCTCCATCCATCATCCATCCATCATCCATCCATCATCCATCCATCCATCCATCCATCCATCCATCCATCCATCCATCCATCCATCCATCCATCCATCCATCCATCCACCAGCATTTCCATCTGTCTGTCCGTCCATCCCCTGACCCATCTCCCAGTCTGTCTGTCCATCCCTCCCTCCCCCAGTGCTGGATTTAACCCCACCCTCACTCAGAGGGGGCCCTGCCCTGCCGGGGGAGGATTTGGGGGGGTCAGGGATGGAACATTCCCAGCCCCACCCCTGACCACACCCCCAGGAGCTCCGCCCCTCCCCAGAGGCCCCACCCCAGGTGCAGCAGTGCCCACCAGGCCAGCATTCCCCAGCCCAGCATTCCCAGGCCCAGCATTCCCAGGACCAGCTCCCTCTGGGGGAGCACCCCAGGACCCCCCTCTGTCCTGGCCCTTCCCAGCTGCAGCAGCCGGGCTCATCCTGAGCATCCACCTGCATTTTTGGGGTCAAATCCTCCAGTTTGGGGCCACTTTGCAATTCAGGGCCCTCCCTGGGGGTGGGTAGAGGCAGAAAATCCACACAAAGACCTCCCCAGTGCCAGGGGGCAGGGAATGGGTGCAGCCCCACCAGTCTCTCCCAGTACAGGGTGCAGGTTACTGGTGCAGGGTGCAGCCCCACCAGTCTCTCCCAGTATGGGGTTGGGGTTACTGGTGCAGGGCCCAGCCCCACCAGTCTCTCCCAGTTTGGACTGGAGGCTGTTGGTGCCCCAGCAGGAGGCCCTGCCCTGCTGATTAAGGCCGATTAATGAAGATTAAAACCTCCCAGCAGCGTCTGCCAGCCCGAGCCACCTCCCCCGGCCCTGCTGCTGGACCCAGGGCCCCTTTGGGGCACCCAGCCCGGCCATGGGATGTCCTGGGGTCCCCAGAGGTCCCCAAACCCCCAGGTCACCCTCCCAGCACCTTGGATGTCGCAGGGATCTGCTCCAGCTCGTGGGAATTCCTGGGAGCATCCCCAGGGAAGCAGCCCCCCCCACTGCTCCTTTCCTCCCTCTCTTTGTCCTTCCAGCTTCTCCTGCTCTTCCTCCCACCCCAGGCCACCAGGAGCCCCGCAGGAATCCCTGGATCCAGAACCATCCTTCAATAAAGCTGCTGAAACCCATCCCTGCGTTTCCTGGCTCCTCCTTGGGTTTGCATCCCAAAAAGCCATCGGCCCTGGGGGTGAGACAGGGCTGAAAATGGAGGAATTCAGCCCAAAATTCCCTCAGCCCCTGGCTGGGAGCATGGGGGGATGCTCCAGCACCCCCAAGGTTGATGCTGGGAGATGAAAATGAGATAAATTGCCCCAAAAAAATGGATTAAAGCCCAAAACCATCCTGGTGATGCTCAGCTTCTCCTCCCCAGCCTCAGCACAGGAGGGGGGAGGGACCAAGCCCAAAACACCATCAGGAAGGGAGGGGTGGCAAAGATTCCCCAAAGTCCCCCCAAACAGGAGAGTTGGCACCCGGGTAGAACACATTTGTAAACAATTTATTGAATGAGGCAATAATAGACACTGGGAAAACAAGGGGGGGTCCATGCTCTGCTATTTGCCTGGTTTTTGTCTTTTTTTTTTTTTGGGGGGGGACTAAAACCTCATTTCATCGCCAAAGAAACACTGACTGGAAAGCCACCGACATCTTCACAACGACGATAAAAAAATAATCATTAGAAAAAAAACCAAACCCAGAAAACGTCATGAATTGGAGAACCAGGACTGTTTCTATGGAAAGATCTCCCTCCCCTTGGAAAAAGGACCCAAGAACTGTATACAAAGAACATTGGATAGGTTTGTTTTTGTGGGTTTTTGTTTTTTTCCCCCATATAAAACAAGTAAATACAAGAATCTGAAAACTCCCTCGAAGGCAGAGCGAGACGTGGAGAACTTGAACGGCACTGGAAATGATGATAAAAAACCCCCCCAAAATAACCCCAAAAATTAAATCCCATGGGAAGTGCTTGCAGGAGGGGAAGGGGTTTGGTTGGGCACGAGGGTTTGGCCCATGGGGATGCTGAGTAAAATCTGCCCCCCAAAACACCCCCACCCCACCCCAAAGCTTTTTGGAACCTCCTGGGAAGGATTTTGGGGTTAAAACCGTGCTGGGAGAGGCACAGGGCAGGACCAGGATGGGGCAGGGGTGAAGAGGGACCCCCAAAGGGAAAGGTCTCACTCGCATCCCCCCTCAGGCAAAGCTTTTCCTGTAGGAATTGCAGGAGGAGAGGCCCAGGGTGGCAGCAGGGAATGGGATGAGCCCGAGGTGGCTCCTTTTGGAGGGAAATCCTGGGAATGTGGTGGGAAAAAAGGGGGGGGACACAGCCAGAGCCCCTTTAGAGGCGCTTCCGCTCCAGTCTAGAGCCACGAAATAATAATAACAATAACAACAACATCAACAATAATAATAATAATAAAGGAAAAAAAAAAACAACAACCCCAAGGATGTAAAATGGCAGGTACGAGAGCAGAGAAGTAGGAACAGGTCTCCAGTGTGCACCAAGGGAGCCCAGCGGGCGCGGATCCTCCGGCAGGCTCCTGGAAGAGCGGCATCCATCCCTTCGGGAGGTCTCCATCCACCCCCCTGCAGTCACACATGCATTTCATTTTTTACTTTTTTTTTGTTTTTCTTCTTCCCAGGAGAGGAGTCTTTTTTTTTTTTTTTTCCCCAAACTTTTTTTTTTTGTTTTTTTCCTTTTGTGGTTTGTTTGGTTTTTTGTTGTTTTTTTTTTTTTGTTTTGTTTTGTTTGTTTATCCAGGGCGGGTTTTTCGGAATACAAAAGTCCATATTAAAATCTTTGATACCTAATTTGCTGTCGAGGTCGGTGCTGGCTGAGGGTGTCCGTGCTGCCCCCCAGCCTCCTCCTGCTCGATCCCACGTGGGGAAAACGGGGCATAAAGGGTCGCTTTATTTTTATTTTTCTTTTCTTTCCAACCTCCTCAGAATCAAAGTCCCGTCACAATTGGCTTCTTTGTTCCTCCGAGAGCAGAGTGGCGCTAGAAAATGCACTTTACACACATCCTCTGCCAGGATTTGGTGGTTTTTTGCCTTTTGTTTTTTTTTTTTTTTCTATTTTTCTCGATTAAAAAGAAAAAAAAAAGAGAAAAGAAAAAAAGAAAATGAAAACAAAGAAAAAATAAAGGTTTCGTTTCAAAGCCGGGAGACTCAAATGCCACCTGATTTGCATCTCTGGAGAGGCGTAAAAAAAACTGCAGAGGAGGAGGCTGGGCAGGGTGGGGCTGCTCCGGGTCCTGGTCCAGGGTCACCACCTCCACCGCCTGCCCGTCCATGGTGACGGCCGTGTCCGCGATCCGCGTGGTCACCGGCGCCATGGCCACCTGCACCGGGCCATTCCCCTGCGCCAGGCTGGTCACCACCGTCTGGTACATGCTCACCGGGATCTGCACCAGCCCTGCGGGGACAAAGGGACACCCGGCGGGTCACGGAGGGGTGGTGGTACCACGGCAGGTGCCCAGGGTGTGGGGACAGAGCCACGGCAGGTCCCCAGGGTTGTGGGGACAGTGCCACAGGAGGTGCCCAGGGTGTGGGGACAGAGCCACGGGAGGTGCCCAGGGTTGTGGGGACAGTGCCATTAGAGGTGCCCAGGGTGTGGGGACTGTCTCTGGGGTGCTCTGGGGGTGGCTCTTTGGAGCTCTCCTGCCTGGAGGGGGATCCCCAGCTCTGTGGGGACTTGGAGCTACTGGAGTGAACCCAGTGGAGGCCCCAGGGCTGCTCCAGGGCTGGAGTTCCTCTGCTCTGGAGAGGCTGGGAGAGCTGGGGGTGCTCCCCTGGAGAAGGGAAGGCTCCAGGGAGAGCTCAGAGCCCCTGGCAGGGCCTGGAGGGGCTCCAGGAGAGCTGCAGAGGGACTGGGGACAAGGCCTGCAGGGACAGCACACAGGGAATGGCTCCCAGTGCCAGAGGGCAGCCATGGATGGGATCTTGGCAATGAGGAATTCCTGGCTGGGCTGGAATTCCCAGAGCAGCTGGGGCTGCCCCTGCATCCCTGCAATGCCCAAGGCTGGATCGGGTTTGGAGCAGCCTGGGATATTTAAAGGTGTCCCTGCCCATGGTTTGGGTTGGAACTGGGTGATCTTTACAGTTCCTTCCCACCCAAGCCACGCCATGACTCTGTCCATGGAAAGCAGCAATCAGGAAGGGCAGTGCCCCCAGCTGTGCCCAGGCTGGCTGGGTGCTCTGTGCCTTGGTGCCCTCCCTGGAGCCAATGGGACGGGAACAGGGATGGGAAGGGGCTGAGATGGGTGGCAGCACCTTGGGGCCCACACCCCGGGGGCTGTGCAGCTCCAGGCAGGGAATAAGGATGAGGGGGAAAGAAATAACATCATTTTAGGAGGAGGAACCCAGCCCAGCCATGTTTTGGGGTGGTACAGAGGGAGCTGCTCAGCCAAACCCATCAGGCCGAGTTTCCCTGGAGGCAGGGCTTGCTCTCACCCACCCCACAGCCCACTAGGGATCCCCCACTGGTGAGAAACACACTCCCCACATGTGTTTTCCACTTGATATGCCCAGAACTGGGAACTGTGGGGCTGGGGAAGGGATAAATTTGGCTTCTCCCGCCCCCTGTAACTCTGCAGGTCACCCCAACACCTCCCCACCGGTGGCACGTGAGAGGATCCCATTGCTGTGCATCCATGAACCCCATTACAACCCTCTCCAACACAATTCCCTTCCTCCTGCTCCCTCCCCATCCCAGCCAGGTCCTTCTGCCCTCACAGGGAAAGGGCAACAAGCCCTGGCCAAGCCAAACCTGCTCCTGGTGCTGGCCCAGGCTCTCACAGTGTGATGTGACACAGAACAGAGAAAGGGAAGCAATCCCCCTTTCTCAGCCCTTCCCCAACCACGGATGGGTCCAGCAAAGCAGAAACAGCTTTTGCCAAGGCTGCAGGAATGGATCAGATGCCTCCAGGCTGAGGATGGAGCTGGCAAAGCTTCGGGCTGGGAGGAAAACGCTGCAGTGCCAAAGGCGAGTCCTGCTGAGCCAGGAAACACCAACCAAGGTGACAACAAAACCCCTGAGGGTCACTGTGATGTGAACGGTGGAAAGAGGTGCAAAAAACAGCAATGAGCACTCGGCAGAGCTGGGCAGGGGAGGGGAGTGGCAAATCCTGCAGGCTGGGAGGAGAAACTCCATTGTTCTACCCCAGGGTTACCCCTGTGCCCACCTCCACCTTTGGCTTGGCCAAGGGGGATCTGGACAAGCGAGCTCATTTAGACATTTCAGAACTACCCACACCTCTGCTGGGGGAAAAACCAGCTTTTTGAGGTCAGCAAATCCTTCCAGCAGCAGCAACAGCACGGGATGGACGGGCAGCCCTGCAGGACACCAGGCTCCCGAGCGAGGCTTTCCCGAAAAAGCAGCGCAATCCCTTTGGGCTGAGGAGCAGGGAGCAGAGCTCTGCCCCACCAAGGGCACTGGTTTGGTAACAGAGGCAGCTCTGTGTCCTTGGATAACTCTGTGTGCAGACAGGAAAGCTTAGGAGTTAATCATGCTGACCAGGTGGGTGACCCCGGCGCTGCCTCATCCCTCCCTTGGGGCTGGGAATGTTCCTGATCCCCCAACCTGAGGGGTCCTGGCCACCCTCCCCAGGCCCAGCCAAGGAATTGCTTCCCTGCTTGGCTGCTCAGCACCAGCTCCCACAGAGGCACAGAGACAGGAGGAGGTTCCCAGCTCCCTCTGGTCAATTTGGGAATTTCAGGAACAGAAGAAATGAGCAAACAGAGCTCAGGCTCAGCCCTGCTGAAGGAAATCTCCGAGCAGACCCCTCGGGGGAACACAGCACATCCCAGTTTAGGCAAGAGCTGGAGCTCTGGCCTGGGATGCACCTCAAATCCCAGCTCCAGACCAGCAAGCCAACTAAGCCCTTTGGGTTACTTGGATTGTTAACCCAGAGGAGATCAAACATGGACAGCCCAGGGAGCAGAGCCACCACCACCCCGTGGGCCACAGGCGGCGTGATGCTCGAGCCGCTGTGCTGCCCAAACGTGCCAAAGCTGGGCACTGGCGAGCCCTGGGCACCCATGGGGGTGTTTGGGAAGGGTGAGTTAGTTCAGCCAGGGCTTGGCCGAGCCTGGGCAGCTCTGGGAGCTCCCGGGAAGTCTCGGTGAGGGGCGGCGCGGCGCGGATCCCGCTCTGCTCTGCGTGGGATTAGCACAAATCGCCTCAGCAGATGACGTGGTGGCCCTTCCTGCCAGGGGTGGTGACAAGCCAGAGCAGGAGAGGGCTGCAAAGTCTGCTGTGCATTAGAGCAGAGCCGATCGCCCTTGGGAGAGAGACGATTAAAGCACTGAGATGCTGTAATCAGGTCTGGGATTGGCCCCGCGCTGCATCTGCTCAGACCTGCGCCCTGATTAGCCCTAATCTAGCTGGCATATGTTAATCTAAAGCATGGATTTCAGACCCTTTCAATTGTATTAAAACAGGAAATCCATTAGACAAAAAAAAAAAAACAAAACCAAAAAACAAACCAGCCCCAAACCAACTTCTCAAGTCTTTGGGAAATACATTTCTGCAAAGAAAGTGGAGCGGGGCTGTGAGGAACGGGGCAGGCAGGGAATGGGATCCCACTGGAACCTGAGGCTGCTCAGAGCAGCTCCTGCCTGGCAGGGACAGCGGCGCAGGGGATGGAGCACACACAGGAAGGGGCAGCCAGGCTGTGCCTTTGCTTCCCCACCATGAAGCCCCCAGAAAGCCCCTCCTGTCCTCAGCAGGGGTGAGGAGCCAGCTCCAGGCAGCTGGGGATGGTGGGAACTTCTCAGCACCCTTGTGCTTGAGGGAAGAGTCCAAGAGTGGAGTTCATGGCTCTACAGTTGAGATGTCACAAGGAACACTGCTGGGCATGGAGGAGGAGTGGGGACACAAGTCTGGGGTCATGAGGCAGCACAGAACTATTGCTCTTGGGAGTTCTTTTATGGCACAAAATGGAAAATGCACAAGGACTTGAGCCACCACCTTGGAGCCCCTCAGAGAGCACAGGACATTGTCTGGTTTGGAGCAAGGCAAAATGATGAAAACCCAGATGAAAATCCTGATGAAAGCCCAGAACCTCGACTGCTGCTGCTATTGGGGATCCTTGGCTCCAGAGGCCAAGGCTGACTCTTCTTGCTCTGGTTTCTTGTAGGGCACCAAAGGCCTAAGTGCTGCAAGCTGTGAGCACTGCAGGGTCAGGAGTGAGTGACCTCACCAGTCCCTCAGCCCCTGTTTCAGCACCAAATGGAAAAGGCTCAAAAAAGTGGGAATTTTCCACTGGACTTGGCTGTTGATGTCCAACTCCTTCAGAGGAGTTTGCTTCCATCAGCCCTGGGGGGAAACCAGAGCAAGCTGTGCTGAGCACCATCCTGCTGAGGCCTTTCGTGGCAGATACTCCTGCACCTCCTCCTTCCCCTCCTCTGGAGGCAGGGCTGAGGAATCCAGCTGGAATAAATTCCTGTGCTCAGGAATGCACTACAGGGCTCACAGGGCAGCAGACACCACTCATCACCAGCTCCCTGCAGAGCCAAGGGTGACTTTGGAAGATGTGATGGAGGAATTCTTGTCAATGATTCACAATGAGTAATTTTAATACACAAAAAAATAAAAACAAACCAAGCCAGAAGACCTCCAAAAAATGAAATGTTTGCCCTTGGTGGGCAGCACAATGAAAGGGCACTGGGTATGCTCTGGTCTGCATTCCCAGGTGTAAAACATCAAGGCTGATGCAGGTAAGTAGGGAATAATCATATTTTCTGATTGTTTTCCCCCCAGTAAGACTCGAGTTTGAAGTGCAGCATGGAAACCTGCACTTAGGAGGGGAAAAAATCCCAGATGACAGCTGAACATAAGGTTGGGGAAGCTCTGGAGCAGAGTCTCCATCACTGGAGGCGTTTTAGAGGAAGTAAGACTGAGGCTGGCTCGGGAAAGGGGCTGGTCCTACAGGATCCTGGAGCAAAACCCACTGCTGTCCTCACCACCTGCACTTTTGGACACCACCTGGAGTGTTACTGCCCAGCACAAACATTAAAGTGTCCCACAATTAATTTTTATTAGCTGTTCCCTTTGACTGGGAACTGGGTTTGTGAAGATTTAAAAAAAAAAAGTCCTCTTGACCACCTCCCTTCTGGGGAACTGACTGCAGAGGCCTTCAAGAGGTGGAGGAGGGGGACCATCAGTGGGTACCAGGGTGTATTTTCAAGGAGATAAACCAGTTTCTAACAAGGTCCAGTCACAGCAGCTGAAATGAGAGCTCTCAAAGTCACGTGTCACCCTGACAAATCCTGAAGTGCCAAACCAAACGTGTCCCTCGAGGCACGAGGTGCTGACATGACACCATGGAAGGGATTTCACCCAAAGCCAGCCCCAGAAATAAAGCATTTCAGGAATCCCACCACACTCAGCAGTGGCAGAGGAGCAGAAGACATCTCTCAACACAGACACTTGGTTTAAGATAAGATGAACTGAAAGCTCAGCCCTCCATCTTTTACCACCTCAGCTGCAAGACCATCAGTGATTGACTCTGACATCTCTCAGGATGATAACTGGAAGGATTTTTCCCATCAGAAATGGCTCAGTGTCCCATCCCTGGAAGTGTCCAAGGTCAGGCTGGGCAGGGCTTGGGGCAGCCTGGGGTAGTGGGAGGTGTGGCTGGAACAGGATGATCTTTGGTCCCTTCCAACCCAAGCTGGTCTGGATTCTGTGATGCTGACAAACCACAAAACCCCCAGGCAGCGATGTAAGCTCTGAGAACTTTCCAGGCTCACAAGTCACAGCTCTTCCCCACAGAACCTCTGTGCCAGCCAGGTCAAAACGTGAACGTTTCTCTGTTGGAAATTTCTCCACCAAATTATCTGCAAGAAGCTGTGGTCCTCATTCAAGATCCTCCTCCATCTGTCTTTACAGGACCTACTCTGGTCCAAACCCCAATAAAGAACAATTTAATGAGGCACCTGAAGCTTTGATATCAAAGATCAATTAAGTTACATCACAGCCCTGACTTTTCCTTAGAGGGGAAGATAAATGCAGGAGATGAGATCCAACATTCCCATCCGCAGCTGCACGGGATGCAGCCCTGGAGTCACTGCCTCCTTCCCTGCATCCACCACACCTCCAGGGTCACATCTCATCTCTCAGACTGTCCCTGGGGTCACCTGCCTGCTCAACATGCTCAGTGACTCCTTCTTTCCTGAGCTTTTCAAGGAATGCCTGGATGTGGCACTCGGGGCTCTGGGCTGGGGGACACAGTGGGGATTGGGCACAGCTGGGACTTGGTGACCTTGGAGATCTTCTCCAACCTAACTGATCCAGTGTGGGATTCTGGCTCCTCTGCATCTGCTGCAGGGAGCTTTCCCTCTCTGCTCCCTCAGGGCAGCAGGAGCTGCTGTCTCAGTGACCCCAAAAGGCACCGGTTGATCCAGGACCTCCCACCCCACACCACGGGAACGGGACAGGGCAGGAGGCAACACCACATTTACACAGCTCAATCTTCCTCCCACCCACTCAGCTTCAGCACAATGCTGGTATTTTGCAACAAGGCTGTGTTTTAAATAAAATCCAAACATCCAAACTTGAGGTTTATCTCCAAATCTCAGTCGGGGACCAACCTTCCTTCCCTGGCTGGGAGCACCAGCATCTTTGGGACATTCCTGGTTTCTTCCTCCCTGTGAGGAGGGAAGGGCCAGGGCCCAGCCAAGATCTGAAACATCTTTTGCTAATCTCCCTTATTTCTTCCAGGTCTTTTGTGGGGGCTTTGAGGTTTGGGGTTTGTTTTGGATGTTTAGGGAGTTTCTGGACTTCTTTTAAGGTTGCAGCACGTTGAGACAAAAAAGACAGGGCTGCAACTCCTGATTGACAGGAATTATCTCCTCTGGAGCTTCAGCACTTCCATGGAAAGAGGGAAATCCCAGTGAGCCAGCCTGATGCCAGACTCTTCCCTGGCACAGCAAAGACCCACAGTCTGCAGCAGTGGTGACAAACGTGTCCTTCACCAGTGACACCAGTGCCATGGACCTGTCCTTGCAGCAAGGACAGTCCCAGGAGGAAAAAAAAACCTTGCAGTGATGTTTAACATGGGAAACAATCTGAAATCCCAGGTTTTCTGGGTTTTTTTTTGATGGAAAAGCTTCTAAGAAAAGATGCTTGGGAAAAGCAGAGCAGCAGTTTGGTGTCCTGGGGGTGGATTAACTCCACACTTTTTGCTTTGCCTTACCTGAGGCCATCTGTTCCCTCCTCTCCCCTTCATGGGGTGAGTTTAGAGCTGGAGAACAGGCCCTGGGCATCACCTGAGGCAGAATTAAGCTGTCCCTGCTTAAACTCAGTCCTCACCTAGACCTGCCCCTCTAGTGCTGGGTCTCCAGGATGTGGCACCTTAAACTGGAGTCGATTTGTCACTAAGGAGAGGTGACAAACCCAGGGGATGTATCCACCTGTGGGAAGGAAGGTTTTTCCTGGGCTCCAGGGCTGGAAGCTTAGAGAATAACCTGTCTAAGCCTCCGTGATGAGCTGGCTTTGGCGTGGACACACCTGAGAAGATTACAAGTCTATCGTGGTCAATCATCTCTACACGAAACAGATAAAAATAGAGAAAGTCCAAACCCCAAAGGTCTGCTCCAGCTGGGCTCTGCTTCCCCCACGATCTGCTGGGTGTTGGTACAAAACAGGGGCACACAGGGGTTATCTGTGCCCAGCTTCTCAGGAATTTGGGACAGGAAACACCTCAGGATAAATCAGTCTGTTCCTCTCCTCAGGAATCAGGTGTTAAACCCATGAATGAGATTCTGAACAGTCACCTCAAAGGGATCCCTGGTAGATTTTGCCAAAAATATTTTGCTGACTGCCCAGTTATGCTTTTAACATCCCCAGAGGCTCTCCCAGAGGAAGAGATGGATTCTTATCCTGCTTTTTTAAACACCTTTTAGTGTCCTGTATTTTCCACAGGTTTTTATTAATGGCTACTGTGTGAAGCATGGCAGGGCACCACCGAAAATTACAAAACCATTTTATCACCTGAGTGAAATCACCACATCCAAAAGGCATTTCAACCCCAAACGGTGCCCAGACACAAAAACCAGACAGACAGAGCCCCTTTAACCCCGAGAAACACCAAGAGGGACCTAAAGGTCCAAGTGCAAAACCAGCTAAATCCCAACATTCCAAACTACCACCACAAAAATCCACTCACCTGATGAACCCTCTGGCACGTTCCACTTGCAGCATGAATAGTCTGCTGCTAGCATGCCTGACAATGAAATGCAAGTGTAAAAGGTGAGAGACTACAGCTGGAGAGGGGGATTTAGTGGGGTCATTGATGTATTCATAGGAAATGCATCCTTTGGTTTACTGGGTGAGTGCAAAAATTCAGTGTCCCCATAGAAGTAGCACCTCAATATCAGGCAGAGCAACTGAAATATTTCTAATTCCATACAAAACATTGAGTGTGTAAGTGGGAGGTCAAGTGGGAGGTAAGAATAAGGCACTGCCAGATATTTTACCAACATTTAGATGTTGAATTGGCCCAGAGAGGCCCACTGAGGAAAGTCTGCAGTGAAATCCATCACAGAGAAGCTCAGGCCACGTCCAACAAAGCTCTCCACAATTCCCACCATGAGAGACCAGTGGGGAGCAGAAATGGCTGCCAAAGAGGAACTTCCACACATCCCAGGAGCACGAGGCTGGGAAGTTCATGGAATCCAGGCACTCCTTGGGGCCTGGGAGGAGCTCCATGTGAATTTAAGGCTCGGGGTGCCTGGCAGGTTTCAGCGGGGCTGACGGATCACGAGCGAGCACGGGCGGACGCGGGCACATCCTACAGAGCGCGGAGCACATGGGGACATAAAGCAGCCATTGTGCTGGCAGAAAGGCAATCTGTAACCAGATAGGCCCTGGCTCCATCTAAAAGCCATTTTCCCAGCATTTTTGCAGATTTGCTCCCAAGGAGCCTTCCCTGCCACAACAGGGTGCACATTCATGGCCAACCGGCGGGTCCGGCGCCCTGGGTACCCCCCCGTGCCCCATCAGTGCCTCTGTGCCAGGGAATTCTGTGCTCCTAACCCAACAGAGGTGGCTTCAGCCCCCCAGCAGAGCCTTTGGAGGAGGATAATTCCTTGGGAAGGCATTTAAAGCTTTACCTTGATACGGAAAGCTGCAGCTGTGGTGATCTGCTGGAGCCTCACCTCGCACTAGGTCCTGCCCAGCTACCAGGAGGTAAGTTTGGCTTTTTTCCTCAGGGGAAAAGGGGCTGGAAATGCACCTGAAGGCTCCTTTTTTTCCCTTCACCTGAAAGCACAGCCTCCAAATCCAACCAGAAGAGCATCCCTGCTGCAAACCAGCACAATCCATCCTGCAGCAGCCTCCTGGGCTTTGGTGTCCACAGCCTGTCCTTTATAGGACAAGGGACGCATTTGGCACAGTTTCCCCCCGGGTAGGATGGACCTGGCCCATCCTCAACGAGGTAAGCAATAAATCACAGTGAAAACACAGCTCAGATGTGGAACTTTTCATGTGAAGAGCAAGTTTTTACAGTCCACATTCCTCCTTTTTTGTACACCACCGTCCCCCGCTGCCCGGCAGGTGAGATGGGCTCCCACCTCGCTCTCCTGAGAGTATTTATCCTTGGAATGCTGCTGCCTCTGGCAGATTCCTCCCTTTTAAACTCTGCACATCTGGTGTTAAAAACACAAAGTTTGGGCTCTGGCCTGGCGACTCAAAGCACAGAACTTTTGTGCTCCAACCATCCAGGCCTGGGCGTTGGAAGTGTCCTTTGCACACCAAGAGAAAGCAAAGATGGGTGCAGGGAGAGGGATGAGGTTTTTTTTTCCCAAAAAGGAGATGTCCAGCTGTTTTGTCCTTGTGGGTCTCACCCTAGATGTGCAAAGTGGAGATTTGTGGCACATGGACCTGCACAGACAATGTCTGTGAGGAGAATCAAGCAGTGCAAGAGCCTGTCCTGCCCCTTCCCAGGCAGACAGAACAGGTTGGAAAATGAGAGAGCTGGGGTGGTGGTGGCTGGAGAATTCTGTTTTTTATTTGCTGGGATGATTCAGGCCCAAATTCCCACAGCTCTGGCTCAGATGGGAGGCCCACAGGTGAGGAAGCACATTTCCAACAGCAGCAAACACACAGAAACCCTAAAACCCAGCAGAGTCCAAGCTGGACTTCAAACATCTTATTACATAATTCCTATTTGGAAGTGCAACTCAAACTGGTTTTTTTTGAGAGAATGTACCAGGAACCTCTGAGAAGAACATTATAATTCATCCATGGGTCAGAGCAATGGGAAATAACAGAGACCAAACTCACTGCTGGCTCTGACTGAGCAGAAACCCCCCTGGCTGCTGATCCCTGCCACTTCAAAGGAGCTGAACACCCCCCATTGATGCCAGCAATAAAATTCCACTTCCATTAGCTCCATGTCCACCACTTAAAGGCAGCAGTCCCACTTTACACACCAATTAGAGCTCCCCTAATGCTCGGCAGTACAAAGCTTTGGGGTTTTTGGTTGTTTCCCCCATGGGAAGAGGTGGAAGGGAAGAGATCAGGCGGCTCAGGGGAATAGCAGAGAGCCTTTCACTGCGAGGGCTCTGCTCAGATCTGCCCCAGGCCAGAGGAACAGATGGTCCCTCCCGAGGGCTGGGCTGTGGCTTACGTGGAATAAGGGATTGTCTCAGGCCACTGGTGGACAATTTACTGCAGCCACAAACACCCTGCTGGTGGTTTCT
The DNA here is from genome assembly GCA_019023105.1 of Diglossa brunneiventris. Classification (NCBI taxonomy): domain Eukaryota; kingdom Metazoa; phylum Chordata; class Aves; order Passeriformes; family Thraupidae; genus Diglossa; species Diglossa brunneiventris. Next base: position 72,263,674 of record CM032353.1, on the reverse strand, counting down.
GCTCGAGAAATCCAGGGATTCCACGGCTACGAAGCAACTGCTGCCCGCCTGATCCCAGGCACTTCATTCCTGCAGGGAACTGAGGGGAATTGCTGCCTGTGAGGTGCAGGAACCTGGATCTCAGGCTAAAACCACCTGCTTTAGCTGTCATCAGCTCCTTGGACTTGTCAGCACCAGCACACACTCACTGACCTTCCCTTGGGAGGTTTGCAAGGTTAAAATCATGGGGAAAAGGGAGATGGGGAAGTTCAGGGATCTGAACAACGAGGGGGCAAACCCACAGGGAAAGGAAGTTTGCTACAGTCTGTGAGCTGGGGATGGGAATTATAAATCCATGATTAATTTCAAATCAGTGCCAAGCTAGTGCTCCCTCAGTCTGTATCTTCTCCAGGGCAGACCTGAATTTCCCATGGGCAGAGGGCAAAAAGTCCATTGAGTATCCCAGGAGCAGAAGAGGTTCCACATGAGCCATCAGAAAGTGTTACCCAGAGAGAGGAATTTCAATAACTGTGAGGGAATAAATTATGCCAAAAAATATGGAGGGTGGGAGGCAGAAGTCAAATTCAGGCTTAAAAATGCCACTCATGGTTTTGGAAAATATTCAGAGGAAAGCACTTGAGGAGAAATGGCTTTCTTAAAATTCCTGGAACCTGCTGTGCAGCTCCACGAGGGCTCCCAGGAGGAATCCTGGAAGTGAGGGCTCCTGCCCTGGCTTTTCGGGGATGGCTCCAGAGACATCCAGTGGGGCTGGGCTTGTGCAGCCCCTCCCAGTGTGTGTGGAGCAGGGAAAATAGGGCGATTCCCTGGAATCTTCCTGCACAGCTGTTTACCCTCTGAGGATTACTGCTGTCACATGAGCTGCTTTACAGCAAAGCCAAGCTGTCTCCACGAGCTGAGAAGGTCACTGGGAGACAGGGCCCTGCAGGGACAGACACGTCACCCTCCTGTGCCTTCCCAAAGGGACACCAGGCAGTGGGAAGGGCGTTCCTGATGCTCACAGGGCAAGGGAAGGTGGTTCTGCCTCCTCCCCTCTGCTCAGCTGGACTCCACATCACAGGAGGGATATCCCAGGGCTGAGCCACTGCTTGACCAGGCTCCAAGCAAAGTGCTGGAAGCTGGAAGAGTCTTTATGGTAACAGATTTGCCTTCTCTTCCTTGGGTGCCCACCAATGTTTGGGACAAAGCCACCCAATGGTCACCAGCCAAGGGACACCAAGGTGCAGCTGCATCTCTTCAGGCTCCTGTGCAATCTGCTGATGCCTCAAACAACAGCCCAGGCTATCCCAGAGCAGGAAATATCCTCCTCAATCCCAAATCTAAGGGCTGAACACCAAGGAAGAGGAAAGAGTTTCACTTGGGAAAGCAGAAATCTGAAAGTTCAGTGCAGCCACTTGGGAAAATTCATTAAAACCTCCCATGTTCCTCGCTCTGCCAGGGCAGGGCTGGTGCACAAGGAAAACCTTTCTGCTCACAGGCTCAGGGGCTGCAGGACAGGGCTCTTTACTATGCCCCAGAGGCACGAGACAGATGGGGCTGTGCTTTTAGCCTTTAAAATCAGAGCCTGCTCCAGAGATCCAGCGAGGAGGATAAATCCAGGCACCGAGTGAGCCTCTGGGTGTGCTCAGGAAAAAAGTAATGGAGGAACTTGGGAGGTCAGAGCCTGCTGAGGAAGCAGCTGAGGCTCTCAGAAAAGAGGGGCTGAGCACTTCTCAAGGCAAAGAAAGCCAACAGCCAGCTGGAGTTTGGAGAAGTCCATCCAGGAAGTGGGGAAGGCACATTCCAGGGAGGAGCGGGGAGAAAGGGAGCACAGAAACCACAAGCGGCCCGCAGGGAGGAAACTTTGGTGTAAAACAAAAGGCCACGAGCCCGGTAAATGAGGAGCCAGCAAACCTCAGCTCAGGGAGCAGCCCCAGGATGCAGGCAGGGCATTTCTCCTTCCCCGGGGCGGGGGGAGAGCTCCAGAGCCCAGCTCGTTTCCTAAGACGCCTCCCGCAGCAGCGACAGCTTGCCGGGATTTCAGCCAGCTTCCCATTTGGATCAGATTGCACCCTGCGCCCAGGGACAGCCATTAAGGGCCCGCAGCTCACAAAGCGCCCTCGGGTCACGCCAGCCTCCCTCCATTCCCATTTTCAGCTCTGCCCGGGACCAGCCCGGCCCGCAGCCACCAGGGCGCCCTGGCGGTGGCAGGAGCTGTGTCCGGCTGTCATCCACCAGCAGACTGCAGCAGGCTCTGCCATGGGGGGCAGGGGGTCAGGGAGCCCCTCTCCATCTGCCCAGGGGAATCCCAAGGAATGAATTCCCTGGGCGCTGCACGGGGCAGGAGCGGCACAGCACAGGTGGAAGCAGCAGTGACGTCCCCAGCCTTGCCTGTGTCCCTCCCCACCACGGATGGGGATGAGGCAGGAGGCCTTGCAAGCCAAAATCTGCCAAAATCTGCACTGGGAGATGCTGCAGCTGCTCCCCAGCTGTGGGGAGCACTGCCCATCCTCAGCCCTGGGCTCAGCTGGAGGAACTGCCCTGAACTCCAGGCACAAATTTAGCTCTGCTCTGGGCAGCAGCTCACAGGGAGGGAGAGCTGGGACCTCTCCTTGGGCTTTCTGGAGGAGCAGGATGAGCAGGGATGGTGCCAGCAGCACGAAACTGCCCTGGATCTTGCCCTGGATCCCTGCTGTTAAGCTGGAAGATCTGCCAGAGATGGGCTCAAAAAGCTGAGGTGGGGCTGCCACACACTCCAGATCGTTTGGAATGAGTTGTTACTACAGGGAGAATCCACCACATGGGAATTTTATCCTGGAGAAAGGAGTAGCAAAGCAGAACTTGTCTCAATTTTGGCTTCATCTATGTCACCCAGCTGTTTTCTCCAGGCTGGTGGTGCCTGTGGCCCTTCCAGGAGCACCACAAGCCTGTCTGGACTCCCTGAAGAAGCTCTGCTGGTCAAGCCTCTGACCCAGGTTAGGTTAAGCATGGAGGAGGAGGAGAAGACCTGGAGAAAGGACTCAGCAGCATCTCTGATGGGCCAGGAGAGATTTCTGCCCCCAGCTGTGCCCTTCTCCCTAAGCCAAGGGCTGTAAATAAAACAGCACCAGGCTGGAGAGGTGCACATTGTCAGGAGAGCAATTCCCTATCCTGGAGCCAAAACTCTGATCCCAGAGGGTGGCACTGCTGAGATCTGCTTGCAGACACCCTTCAAAAACACCTCCCTCCTTTCCATCCTTTCCATCCTTTCCATCCTTTCCATCCCCATTCCTGGACTGGAAACAGTGGCAAACCAGGAAAAGTTTCTTGTGCTTCCAGATGTATTTAGGAGCAGATGCCAGCTCTGCTGGCTGCCATTCCTGTCCTGCCTGGGTTCAACCACATCTCTTTTAGACAGGAGCTTGTTCAAGGATTAAAATTCCCATCTACTGCAGACACTCCAAAAAATTTGCTGTGACCACAGAACCACAGGCCCTGACAGCCCCAGCCACCCAGAGGGGACCAGGAAAGCTCAGGGCATGGCTCTCAAAGCCAGATTGTTGGGGATTCTGACACAATAAATGGAAAAAACCCCTGGAATTTAACGTGAATGCTGGCGGCGGTAAAGTCAAATGAAGAGTCACTAAGAGATCACAGAACCATTGAATGGTTTGGGTGGGAAGGGACCTTTCAAGGGCACCCAGTGCCACCCCTGCCATGGCAGGGACACCTCCCACTGTCCCAGCCCCAGTGTCCAGCCTGGCCTTGGGCACTGCCAGGGATGCAGGGGCAGCCCCAGCTGCTCTGGCAATTCCAGCCCAGCCAGGAATTCCTCATTGCCAAGATCCCATCCATGGCTGCCCTCTGGCACTGGGAGCCATTCCCTGTGTGCTGTCCCTGCAGGCCTTGTCCCCAGTCCCTCTGCAGCTCTCCTGGAGCCCCTGCAGGCCCTGCCAGGGGCTCTGAGCTCTCCCTGGAGCTTTGGTTTCTTGAACACAGAGAAAAGCAGGATCCAGGGAATACAAACATGCCCCTTCACCTGCCACAAGGCCTCTTTTCAGCACCTACCCTGCTCTGAGCAGCTCCTGCTGAAGCCACCTGAATTCCTGAGGGGCTGTGAGATGAAGGTGCAGACGCCTGGAAAAGCACCAAACAAACGGGCTTCAAATCCAACCCAAACCCACAAGGAGTCCCAGTCAAGCATCACATTCAGAGTGTCCCCAGCCAGACTGAGTAATTCCTGGCTTTGGGATAAAGAGTCACCATACAAACTGTGGGATTTAACAAAAAACAACTGGGATCCATCAAATATGAAACTTCCCAACATGACACTCAGAAGACAGTGTCAGATCACTTGAATTTTCCAAGGGAAATTCAGGATCAGCCAACAGAACTTCAGCAAATATGGGAACTGCTTTAGGTAGTCAGACCTGCTTTAAATTCTTGCACCAGCCAACAGGCAGCTCCTCTTTCAAAATTTATGGCTAAAGAAGAAATCCTGCCCAGCCTGGAGTCGCTGGCAGTGCTGCTCCCTTCCTCTTGCTTGCAGCCCAGAACAAAAGGAACATATTGCAACTATGCTGAGAGAGAGGAGGGCTGCTGTCTATTGCTTTAAATGTAATGTTAATGCCCTGTAATCAGCTTTAATTTTTAAACAGACCCAGCCCTCCTGTCCATTTCCCCTAATTCAGGACACGTGGAAGGTAAATGGCCTGTGCTCAAAGCAGGCCAGCCTGGGCTGTGACAGCTGGGGAGCCTGATCACAGCAATGCATGTCAGAACTCACCAGGGGAGGGCTGGAGATGCCGTGAGGTCAGGAGAAGCCAGGAGACAAGGCCAGACAGGGCACGGCTCATTTAGGGGCTGGGAGCTCCCTGAGACCAGCAGGAGAGGGAGAAGTGATGGAAGTGTCCAAGGAAAGGCCTGGGATAAACCCCTCCCTGCCCCAGGGAAGGGGCTCCCTTTGGGATATTGGGAACTCTGGCATGGACACGCTGAGCAGGGACAACATCAGGAGCTGAGTCACTGCTGGGGCCTCCCCTCCTCCCTCTGTGCTCTCAAAGAGGAGACTCCACGTGAGACTTGGATACAGAACAGGGGGACAAAGCCACCTGGGAGGCTTCTTGTGCTCCTCAGGCACTTTGTGAAGAGGAGAGAGGCCTTGGGACAACCCAAGTGCTCATCATATCAAAATATTTTTCCTCAAGAATCACAGAATGGTTTGGGCTGGAAGGGATCTTGAAGATCCAGCTCCAACCCCCTGTCCCCACGGCAGGGACACCTCCCATTGTCCCAGGCTGCTCCAAGCCCTGTCCAACCTGGCCCTGGTCATTCCAGGGATCCAGGGGCAGCCCCAGCTCCTCTGGGCACCCTGTGCCAGGGCCTCCCCTGCTCCCAGCCTGGAATTCCTTCCCAAAATCCCATCTGACCCTGCCCTCTGACAGTGGGAAGCCATTCCTGTAAGCCTCTCTCCTGTAAATCCCCATTCCACACCATAAGGTCTCCCCGAAACCTTCTCTTCTCCAGGCTAAATAAAGACAATAAAACGAGCTTTTTCTCCTCCAAAAGACCAAACTGTCCCCAGAAATGCCCATTCTGTGTTCCCATCACAGGAGCCCAGAGGAACCGGGCTGTGCGGGGCTGGTTCCGCCCCACACCTGGAACGGGACCCGGAGCGGGGGAAGCTCCGGCCACGGATGTGGGACAGGAGGGGCTATTTTTAACCGCGGTTGGTGGGCAGACAAATCCTAATCGCTAGCGGCAGCCGCCTCAGCAGCAGGGCCAGGATGTCAGAGCAAAGCCGGGCGGTGGCAGCGAGTGCCAGCCCCGCGTCACGGCGGGATTAGCGCCGGCAATCGGCCAGCGCCGCAAACGCCACCCCAGCCCCGGGGCTCCAGAGGGCACGGCAAGGTGTGCCAGGGCGGCATGGCAAGGTGTGCCAGGGAGGGCTCCAAAGGGCACAGCAAGGTGTGCCAGGGAGGGCACAGCAAGGTGTGCCAGGGCAGGCTCCAAAGGGCACGGCAACGTGTGCCAGGGAGGGCACAGCAAGGTGTGCCAGGGCTGGCTCCAACGGGCACGGCAAGGTGTGCCAGGGCAGGCTCCAAAGGGCACAGCAAGGTGTGCCAGGGAGGGCACAGCAAGGTGTGCCAGGGCGGGCACGGCAAAGTAGCCAGGGAGGGCACGGCAAGGTGTGCCAGGGCAGGCACACTGCAGCCCTTGGGGGGCTCCAAAGGGCACGGCAAGGTGTGCCAGGGAGGGCACAGCAAGGTGTGCCATGGGGGGCTTCAAAGGGCACGGCAAGGTGTGCCAGGGTGGGCACACTACAGCCTTTGGGGGGCTCCAAAGGGCATAGCAAGGTGTGCCAGGGCGGGCTCCAAAGGGCACAGCAAGGTGTGCCAGGGTGGGCACACTGCAGCCCTTGGGGGGCTCCAAAGGGCATAGCAAGGTGTGCCGCGGCCTCCAAAGGGCACAGCAAGGTGTGCCAGGGTGGGCACACTGCAGCCCTTGGGGGGCTCCAAAGGCATAGCAAGGTGTGCCAGGGCGGCTCAAAGGGCACAGCAAGGTGTGCCAGGGTGGGCACACTGCAGCCCTTGGGGGGCTCCAAAGGGCACAGCAAGGTGTGCCAGGGAGGGCACAGCAAGGTGTGCCATGGGGGGCTTCAAAGGGCACGGCAAGGTGTGCCAGGGTGGGCACACTACAGCCTTTGGGGGGCTCCAAAGGGCATAGCAAGGTGTGCCAGGGCGGGCTCCAAAGGGCACAGCAAGGTGTGCCAGGATGGGCACACTGCAGCCCTTGGGGGCTGTGGGGTGTTCTGGCTCTCCTCGTGCTGGCAATGAGCTGGGGTTGGTGCCCCAAAATGCCAGCAGGGAATTCCTGGTCACACCCAGCAGGGTGACACTGACAGAGTGTTGGTTTTCCCAGCTTTTATAGAGATGGGGCAGCTGAGAGGTGTTTGAAGAGATTTTATTCTATTATCAGTTCTGATGAATTGTGAGGCACAAGAGAGGTAAAGCTCAAAGCTATTCCATCAGAAATGAACCTGGGTTTTGGTTATAATACTTTGTAAATGTTTTTCAGCCTATTAGCTCTTGCCACACAATGCTGCTGTTACTTCTAACACCAATCACTCAGTATTACCCCATCTTGATAAAAACTAAAAAAATCCAACAACAGGGAATGGAGGTGGGCACAGGATGCAGTCAGAAACCCCCTCTCTACAGGGCACATGCAGGGGAGTGAGTGTCCTTGGAATCATGGAATCATTAAGGTTGGAAAACACTTCCCAGATCGAGTCCCACCATCCCCCAGCACTGCCAAGGCCACCACTGTCCCATGTCCCCAGGTGCCACATCCATGGGGCTTTGAAATCCCCCCAGGGATGGGGACTCCAAACCTCCCTGGGCAGCTGTGCCAGGGCTGCACAGCCCTTTCCAGGAAGGAATTTTCCCTAAAATCCACCCTGAGGCTCTGTCCTCTGTTCCCTCTCCTCCTGTCCCTGTTCCCTGGGAGCACAGCCCAACCCCATGTCCCCAAGTGCCACATCCCCAGGGCTTTGAAATCCCTCCAGGGATGGGGGGACTCCAGCCCTGCCCTGTTCCAGTGCCTGACAAGAGAGGAATTTCAGTGCCATTCAGTGAGGAATTTCTTTCCTAATATCCTAAACTTGCCTGATGCAATCTGAGGCCATTTCCTCTGCTCCTGTCGCTGGTTCCCTGGGAGAAGAGACCCTGACCCCACACAGATGAAACTCCTTTTAACTGAGGTTTATGCCAAGGGATTTCACTCAGAGCCCAACAACTCTGTTGCTGATAATTATTCATTGATACACAGCAATTTGTCCTCTAGGAAACACCTCTCCCTGCTCCTGGAGCTGCTCAGCAAACCCAGGAAGGAATTCACTCTTCTGCTCTCCTTGCTGGCTTCTCTTCTACCCTTTCTCATCCAAAACACATCTGCAAAAATTATTTTCCTCACCTTTCCTTCAGATTGGGATTAAATCCTACCTGTTTCAGGGAAAACCTTCATAAAAAAATTCTGTTCCCACCAGGGAGGCCCTACAAAAAGCTTGACTCTTTCCTTCCTGTCCTCCTGGATGCAAACATGCTGATCTGCACTTTGCCAAGCTGCTAGCGACTCGTTTGGCTCCATCTTCCCTAAAAAAAGGAGATCCAACAGGAAAAACATAAAATACTCCTTTATAAAAAGTGACATTTGCAGCCCCTCAGCCTCCCCCCATGAAATGTAGAAATGTTTTTCTCATGTGAAAAAGCCACCAGCTCCCAGTGGCTCCGTGCTGCACCTCCCTGTCCCGAGGGATCCCAAAGCAAGGACAAGGATCCCAAAACTCTTCCCACATGGAAATCACCACCTGGAGCAGCAGTTCTGTGTGGCACTGTCACCCCAAACCGCACTGAGGCTCCTTTATCCTGCACATGTTGGAGTCCTGCATGCTGAGAATTTTAAACTTTCTGTGCTGAAGGGCACAGAGCCACAAGAAAATACTATATTTGACCTGAAGCTGTGGAGAAAACTTCCAAAATTGATTGACAACACTATGGGTCTGTAATAGTACAGACTTTGATTAGAATATCACAGCGTGGAAAACATAAGAGTTTAGGGGTTTAAAATATAACAATATATATGGGACAAGATAGAAGTTTTAGGGCAGTGGCTAGTTGTTCATCTTCACCTTCTTCTTCCTAAGTTTAAGTAGTATTTTGTAATTAAACAAAAAAGTCTGCATTGTGGACTTTGATTGATTAGTTATTAAGTTAAAAGTAAAAATAATTCAGGTGTTATTTCTTAATTGGATAGTTTAGCCTTAAAAGACTTTGTATAAAAGATAGTTGGCCATTTTGTAGCTTGTTAGTAGAATGCTGCAGAACTCACCACTTGTAATATAAATAAGAAATAATAAACACCTAAATCTGAACACAAAATATCATCTCGAGAGCTTCAATCCCAGCCTTGAGAGAAGCAGGAAAAAGAAGCCAAAAACCAACAGCACTGACGCCTCCTTCCTGGGCCTGTGAAAGCAGGGAGCTCTCTAATCCCCCCCTGCCCACGTCAGACCCTAATGCTGCTCACAGATCCTGGCTCAGCCCAGCCCTGAACACGGCCCCCTCTGCTTGTGTGGGGTGCAGGATTGGATTTTTGGGATGGAGAAGGGCAGGACTCTGGGTGGGCTCCTCTCAGTGCCACCCTTTGTGCTCTCAGGAGCATCTCCAGCAGCACAGGGCGAGGATCCAGCAGGAAAATCTGCTTTGGGGACAGGAAAAGAGCAGCCAAGGGGGACAAGCAGGATCCACCGGATCTCTGGCTGGGCCTAGCTCCGGTCTGTGAAATTAATTCGCTGGTTATGGCTGGATCCCACATCCTCCACAGCTTCTTGTTCCTTCCCAACTCTTCCCACTGCTCCTCATTCCAGGCCCTGGTTTGAGTCCCAGCAGGAGCTGGAGCGCTGCACTCCCCTCGCGTCCCACAGCACCCCCGGGCTGGCGCTGCTGAAGCCAGGCTGGGCGGGGAGCTGCCCTGCCCCTGCCGGGGCACAGCCCTGCCCCTCCCGGGGCACAGCCCTGCAGGCACGGCCCCGCCAGGAGCCTCATCAATATTTCAGCATCAGCCGAGAAGCCCTGGCAGCTCTCAGGGCCCCACGATCAATGGCAAACAAAGGGCTGCGGGAGGAGGCTGCTCCAGCACGGCACCTCCCCCAGCTCCTCTCGCTCCAAAAGCAGCTCCAGGGCACAGAGTTGTTCTCAGCAGAGCATTTCCCAGCATTTTCAGGGCCTGCTGCTGCCACACTCCCCTCCTCTTGCTCTCCATATCCTTCTGTTCGATACCAACCACTTAGGAACAAAACCATCTGAGGCTCCAAGTGTGGGGTCACCAGTTCCTGCATCCCCACTCGGAGCAGATGCTCCTGAGGAGCAGGAAAACCTTAATGCACTTAGCTGCTTTGACACTGCATGGGAGCAGGAGATCTTGTTTCCTTCAGCTGGGAATGGAACAGATCACAAGATTATCCACAGCCCTTTCGCAGTGCAGCCACGTTCCTGGGCTCCCTGCAAGATATCCAGCCCTAGAGCCCAACATTTCCAGGAATATTCAAAGGTCTTCTCTTTTTAGCCATCCTGGTTGTCTTGTATTGTTATTATTATTCAGGTAATTCCAGAGAAGGGATGGGGAAAATGCCATAGTGAGAGAGAAACAAAAAAAAAGCATAATAAAAGAGAGTAATTACACTAAATGGCTAAAATCAGGATGAAATACCTTGCCTGACCTCCAGACATTTTCACAGAAATCATGGAATGGTTTGGGTTGGAAGTGAATTAAAGACCATCTCGTTCCTGCCATGGGGACACCTTCCACTATCCCAGGTCGTTCCAAACCTGTCCAACCTGACCTTGGACACTCCCAGGGATGGGGAGGTGTCCAACTATCTCCTTTGCTTTATCAATAAGATGGAGACAAATTTCTATGCTACCCTTGCAGGTAGGTTTTTTCCTCAGAAAAGTTCTGCAGAAGGGTCAGAGCATTCCCAGAGAGAAGCATTTATTGGGAATATCAGCAAATTAAGACCTTGCAAGCAACAGCGAGAAGGGGAAATTTGCTGGTTGGGACCACTCTGGCTCTGGCAGTTTTCCCCAAATCACTCTCAATTCCACCTCCTCTGGACAGAAGGGCACAGAGTGGATTTTCTCTGCTGCATCCATCAAATGGTGTCCAGGAGGATGCTCCCACTCCCACCCCGGCTACGGAGATAAATCCTGCCAGCAGTGGATCCATCTGCTCTGCCTCCCCAGACAGAGACAGCAGCAATGGATACCAGCATCTCCTCCATCCCCGAGGGAGATCTATTAGCTGGTTACGTAAGGAAGCAGCAGCATGGAGCTTCCAAGGACTCCAAAGCCCTTCCCCTTAATACCACCGGAGATTACAGCAAATCGAAGGAGAGTGGAAAGCAGGCGAGGGGCTGTGGGTGAGGTTGTGCTCACAGGAAATGCTGCAGCCTCTCCTCTTAATGCACTCTAAATCCCATCTGATTCCAACTCAGCTGCTAGGAAAAAAAAAAGGAAAAAAAAAAAGGAAAAAAAAAATAGCCCAGCCTGTATTGAAATTATGTCAATGCTGGGAGAGTGAGGTGGAGTGACTCAGGGAGGGTGTGGAGAAGGGGAGTTTGAGGGGAAGCATCCAGAGGAATCCAGACTATGAAAGCATTTTGGAAGCAGAGCAGAAGGAGCCAGGGGTGCAGATCTGCTTTTCCAAATCTGATTAGTTGCTGGTTTTGAGCATCCAGGGTCAGATCCTGCCTCTGATAAACACACAGCACTTATCGCCCTCACGCCAGGCTGCCGGCACAATAAACACAATCCTGCTCTTCCCTCGGTGCCAGCTGCATCCCCAGCTCCGGGGACAGGGATTTCCCTTCATTTCTGCTCCCTCTTCAGGCTGGCTGACTCCACAGCAAGGGAACCAAACCAGCTCCGAGTCAAATTCCTCTTCCCCCCTCTGCTGCAAACTGAGCACAGACGTTTCACACGGAGCGCGCTCCCGGCTGCATGAGGATCCTGATGGAAGGCAGCTCTCACCTGAGCAGGTTTCTGCTTTCGTGCAAAGTGACAGTTCTGCCACCCAGCCACACGTGCTTGGCCCCCCTTTGCGCTCTTTCCTGGCTGATTTTGACACACCTCCTTCCACCTAACCCAAACAACCAGTGAGTTTCTTGGGTAATTCCATAACAACCAGTCTGAGCTTGGAATTATCCCAGAGTCAGGCTAGAAAAGACCTCTGGGATCACTGAATCCAACCTATGACCCAACACCAGGCATTCAGTGCCATGTTCAGGTGTTCCTTAAACACCTTCAGGCTCAGGCAGAAGCACAGGACAACTGAAGGCAGTGGATGAGCCCCAACGAGGCACATTTTCATATTCCATTCATCTCTTGACTGGATTTTATAGATTTACAATTTTATTTCTAATTTGAAGAGCTGCAGAAGTCACCAGACTTGGCAGAAGGTATAGAACAGGTGAGAAATGCTACAGAGAATCCCTGGAATCAAGAGATTGACCGTGGTGGGAAGATGGAAAATGAAGCAGGAGGAAAAGGACCTGAGGCTGACTCAGGAACAGCCACCAAGCACAGAAAAAAAGCCTTGAGAATGGCAGGAAATAAGTAATAAAATGTTGGTTTAAGAGTTCTGGAGATGAGTTTATTATGGCACCCAACTAAATGTGTTAATTGATCAAGGCTGGTCCTTCCTGTGCTGGGCACAGACACGCATCACCAAGCAGTTTTCCCAAAAAAAACCCTAAGGATGTAGAGCCAGCTGGCAGAGGAGGGAAAGAGCAGAGCCACCAGCACCATGGGAGCAAAGAAGGAGTTAATGCTCCCATTCCACCCTGAGATTAAAACTCACAACTGGTCAGTGACCTCCTGAGTGAGGGAGGAATATTTTACCACCCAAACCGTGCCATTTCAGTAAAGAGAGAGGAAAAGGCCATTTTTAAGAGCCTAAATAAAAAAAGCCAAACCAACCCTTTGCAGAGGCCTTACCATTGGCATCCTGGACTCCTGTGAGCGCTCCCACTGCTGCTGCAGTTTCCCCAGACAGGACAATCTGTCCCCCTCCCTGAAGGGTGGCCTCGGCCAGCGTGGCTACGGCGTGGGCAGCGGCTTCACTGCAGGGGAGACAAGGGTTAGGAACAGCAGAGAAACAAATAAAATAAATAAAACTCCATTTAAACAGCAAACACACACCAGGAGAGCAGCCCAGAGCACAGGGATTCCCATCTGGCCTGGGGGAAGTGATGCACAGCAGGAAATCAGCACTGCCAGAGGAATGGATGGGAAGAAGCTGCCTCTGGTGGATTTTTTCAGGTCTCCCAGAACAGCCCTGTGTTCTCCCCTTCACCTGGGGCTTGGATAAAACTTTGGGTCAATTCCACGTGGCTCCTTCCTGCCTCTGCATTCAGGTATCAGACTTTGGCACTGGCACATGCTGGGGCTCTGCAGATCTCAGAGCTCTCCCTGGTTCTGCCCCTTCACCTCGCCCTGCTGCCATGAGCAGCATCACCAGCTCTGGCTTCAGCTCCTCCCCAGCCAAGTGGCCCAATAATTCTTTTTAATGAGCATTATTTTCCAGCAGAGTGCTGTTAAATTTCTTCACGTGATGAAGAAATCCTTAAATTTCTTCATTTGATGAAGCCAGGCCCAAAAGCCCTGCAAAGGTGCCCAAGGAATTTCAGAACAGGGATGGAGTAAGGAAAAAAGGAAAAGGGACTCTCTCCACCAAGGCTGAGCTGCTGAGATTGTACAGCTGAGAGGGTGTAAAAGGACCTTAAACCCATCCAGATCCAGGGCAGGGACACCTTGCCTAACCCAGGTGAGCCCCACTCAGCCTTATTTGTGCCTTTGAAAGATTTCCTGCAGCTCTCAGGGGATAAAACTGGCTCTTGAAAACCCCAAAGCAGTTGCAAAGGGCCTCAAGGTATTGGATTAAGCCTTTTTTTGACCCAGAGATGGGGTAGTTTTGTGGTGAGGCAATACAGATGTTATAATCGATAGTAATATATTGTATTGATATATTATTTTATATATTAATTATATAATTTTATATATATATATATGTATATATATATATGGGGTGGTTTTGTGGTGAGGCAATGCAGATGTTATAATCTATAGCAATATATTATATATGATTTTATATATATAATTATATAGATATATATATATGGCGTGGTTTTGTGGGTGAGACAATACAGATGTTATAATTTACACTATTACAATCAGAAACGAACCATTTCTTAATTACAATCTATTATAAGTGTTTCTTAGCCTATCAGCTTTTACTACACCATACTGTAAATGCTTTAAAGTTAATCATCTAAAGTTACTTCTCATAGGTCCTACTATAATACACTTTTCATAGTTATATTTTTCTAAAATACCAAGTCTTATTCACAAAACCATCCTTTAAAACTTATTTTTAATTCCATTTCTCTCCTAACAAGGTTTATCCTATTCCATAGCATTTCTAATTCAACATTTCTTATCTCAAGGTTTACATACAAACACACACTATGTGAGCCTTCTGTCAAACTTAAGAATTCTCTCCAAAATTCATTTCCCACCCAAGGTCACCCCAGGCTGTTTCAGCCAGGGCTGAGATGGGAACAGGGTTGTGGCCAGCAAAGCTGTTCTGTGCTGGCTCCCAGCAGCCCTGCTATGAGAACTCCAGTGCCAGATATTTCAGAAGGGATGCACCCAATCCCTCCCTTCCTACACCCTCCCAGCTTCCCAGAGTCTGCAGCTGGACCATCAGCTCTGATCTGTCTCTAATCCCCTCTGAAACCCATCTACACTTTTTGCTTCCCCAGCATCCCGGAGCAAAGAGTTCCACATTTAATTAGAAGGAAAAATTGCATTATGGTCCTTCAAAAACTCTGGCTGGGCAGCCCTTTAGTCTGGTATTGTGAGAAACAGAAAATAAAACTTTTCCTTTTTTGTTTTCCTCATGGTTTCCCACATTTCCAGTGGGAAATCTCCTTCCCACAGCCCACTGTGGCATGGATCATTCCTGGGGTCTGATCACTCTTTTCTGTTTGAGTGGTGAGCACTTCCCACACTGTCCAAGGTGTGAATGCACCATCAGTTATTCCTAATCCTGGCTTGCCCTTAATGCCTTTCCTGATAATTCCTAATATTCAACCTATTTTGACAATGTCTGCTCAGCAGTGGTAAAACATTCCTGAAGTCAAATTTCCTACCAATTTCTACCTGAATTAAGCAAAAAAAAAAAAAAAAAAAAAGGGAGGGATTTCCTTTAGCTTCCCCATGGATGCTCTCCTTCTTTCATTCTCTGCTTGACCAATTGACTCAAATATTTTCCAATTATTTCCCCATATTTTTTCTTCTCTTCCCTCATTTCTTGCTTAGATGCCAAACACTTTCCTACTGCATCCACTCAGGGTGGATTTTCAGTTCTCAACAGCCCCTCTGTGTCTCAGAGCAGCTCTTAAACACTTGTAGAAAACCAGAATATTTTCTTGCCTGGCTTCCCTCTTCCCCTTGGCACATCCTTCTCCTTCAGGAGCTCTGGGAAGGCATTTTCCCAGCAGGAAGGCCCAGGACAGCTCAGCAAACTTGGCATCAGGTGTAACCCCATGCCCAGCCTTCCCACTTCTAAAAAAAAATCCATGTAGGAAAATCTGGAATGCTGGAAATGTGCAGGATAAAATCCTGCAAGTTGGATTTGGGGAAATGGGTCTTGCTCCTGTAACTCCAGTGTCCTGAAAAGATCATTTGGTTTTAAAAGGGAATTTTACAGGGAAATATTAGTAAAACAACCCTATTTGTGCAACCTCATATTGCAGACAAGAAATATCTGAAGGACCCAAATCTGCATCATAAAGAGCAGAAACAGTTCTAGGTGTGTTTGGGATTCAATCCCAACAGAGATTTGGGACCAAACCGGGATCCAAGGGATTCCTTCAGCAATTTCTGGATGGAACAAAATATTGGAGCTTTATTCCAGCTACCAGCAGTGTGGTCTGGCACCCTGTCCCACCCCCTGGCTGCCCAGACAACAGCCTCTAACCAGGATCCTGGTCTGGATGAGGGAAATTCTTGTCCACACCTCAGCAGTGGGAAAGCTCCTTCACTGCTGTGCTGTGATTTCCTATCCCTCAGGAATGGGCTATGGGAAATGGGATAAATGGGAAATGGCCACAGCCATTTCCAGGTTTTAGGAACAGCAGGATGAGTTTAAGCAGCTCAGCAGAGCTGAGCAAAGATATTTTATCCTGCTGGATGGACCTGTGGAGCTATACCTCAGATCTTGCTAACCTGAGTGCAGCCAAAAACCCTAATAACCACTGCAGCTCCTTCAGCTTCTACTCCAGAAAGACTGGGGGAAAAAAAAGCCCAAAACCAGTGGGCAGTGGAGGAAATTCTGATTCTGACCAGAGCAGGAATCAGGAGCTGTCCTGCACACACCACCCGCCGCATGAATCCGCTGAGGAAAAGCCTCTCTCAGGACTGGACAGAATGAACTCTGTCCCAACAGAAGGAAAAACCCAGGCAGATGCCAGGCTCAGGCTGAGGCAGCTGTGCCCTCTCCAGGTACCTGTTGAGTGCCATGGTGACAGTGGCTCCCTGCTGCATCTCCTGCGACGCCGCCACCGCCGCCTCGGCTAACGATGCCACCGCCTGCGTGGCCTCCGAGGCCTGCGTCGTCTGGATGGTCATCTCCCCTCCCTGCAGCGTGGCCCAGTTCTGCTCCACCTGCAGGGAACACAGCACAGGCTGTGGGATCAGGAACACCCCCTCCAGGGCTGGCTGATTCCCAAAAGGAAAGTGGATTGGTTTTCACAGAGTCCTGCAGCGTCCGGCTCTGAGAGCGGGGAAAGGGAGGGAGGCTGGGATCCAGCTGAGCATGGGCTGGGCACTGCAGCCCAGCCATGAGGCTCCCAGTGCATAAAGATCCAGAAAGGTCCTCAAAAACCCAGAAAACACAGAATTCACACAATCATCAGGTTGGGAGAGACCTTCAAGGCCATGGAGTCCAGCCCAGCCCCTGGCACCCAGTGCCACATCCAGGCTTGTTAAACACCCCCAGGGATGGGGACTGCACCACCTCCCCGGGCAGCCATTCCAGAACTTTCTCCCCCTTGCTGGAAAAGCTTTTTCCTGCTCTCCAAGCTGAATTTCCCTTGGCACAGCTCGAGGCTGTGTGCTCTGGTTGTGTCAGTGCTGCTGGAGAAAGAGCCCAGCCCAGCTGGGCACAGGCACCTTTCAGGAGCTGCAGGGAGTGATGAGGGCAGCCCTGAGTCTCCTTTTCTGCAGGCTGAGCACCCCCAGCTCCCTCAGGGGTTCCTCTCAGGGTTTGTGTTCCAAGCCCTTCCAAATCCCTCTCGTCCTGCCAAATCCCCAACAAAACAGGGCAGTGGTGTTGTTGTTGCACCTGGATTGCTGCCTGCCAGCCTGGGCTGTTCATTAATTAGCTGTGATTAATGGCCATCAATTAAAACACAAGTTCCACCTCACCATGAGGAAGAACTTCTTTCCATGGAGAGTGGCAGAGCTCTGGAACAGCTGCCCAGGGAAGCTGAGGAGTCTTTGTCTGGAGACATCCCAAAGCCACCTGGATATGTCCCTGTGTCACCTGCTCTGGGTGACCCTGCCTTGGACTGGATGATCCCCAAAGGTCCCTTCCAACCCCAGCTGCTCTGGAATTCTGTGTTTCTGCAGTGCTGGAGCCCCAGCACAGATCACATCCCTCAGGAAATGAGCTGTGTTTTCCTCCCTGTTTCTATTTGCACTTTTTGTGGATCTGTCCACGTTCCCATCCAGGATTTATCTGGACAGCACCTGTGACCTCAGATGGGATTGAGCCATATTGCTTAATAAAAGATGATGGTGGCTGGAAATGTTCATTTATCCCAGCTATTTAAAATTCCCTAACTCCAGACATTCCCATAGATAATTTCCATATTACCTAAAGTTCACCCAGCTGCTCATTTTCCCCATATTTTCATGTGGAGCTCCACAGCTGGTGAGATAATGATTATATGGCCACAAAATCCACCAAGATGAGAACTCAAAACATACTTTGGACCAAAAAAGCAAAGGATCTGCTGACAAATCCTACTGGCTGCTTTGCAAGGTGGAGATCTCCCTCCACCTCCCATCCTATCCCCATAAACATTTTAGGACACTCCCCAACTTCTGAAACAAAAATAAAAATGCTGTAGGGGGTGAGGAAAAAACCTCAATTTGTTGAGAAGGAGATGGTTAAAAAACCCATAAAAGCAGAGGTGATCTGAGGCTCAAGGTAAAATTTTTGCATGAGGAAATTTTACTGCCTTTGGGCAAAGGTCAATCCCAAAAAAGGATGGAGAGTGAGGGAGGGAGAACCTGAAATTGTGGGTGGGAAGGGAGATCCCAGTGATGCCCTACAAAGGTGCCCAAGGAGTTTCAGAACAGGGATGGGGTAAGGAAAGAAGGAAAAGAGGCTGGGACTCTCTCCACCAAGGTGGAGCTGCTGAGATTGTACAGCTGAGAGGGTGTAAAAGGACCTTAAACCCACCCAGACCCAGGGCAGGGACACCTTCCCTAAGCCAGGTGAGCCCCACTCAGCCTTATTTGTGCCTTTGAAAGATTTCCTGCAGCTCTCAGGGGATAAAACCGGCTCTTGAAAACCCCCAGAGCAGCTGCAAAGGGCCTCAAGGTCACTCCAGGCTGTTGCAGTCAGGGCCGAGATGGGAACAGGGACTGTGGCCAGCAAAGCTGTTCTGTGCTGCCACCTCTCGCCGTGACAGCCCAGCTGGGCACAGCACGGGGACAGAAAGGGACAGAAAGGGACCCACAGCCTCCTTTAAAGGTGGGCTTTGAAGCCAAAAGGGGGAAAAAAAATATCTCTGTAATTTTAGCGGAATGTTTCTTAAACCCAGAAAAAGAATTCTATTTTTTTAATGTATGATTAAATTTTAAAAAAGGGGAAAAATAAATGTTTGCAAGTTTGAGCGTTCAGATTTAGGCATGGAAATGCCAAAAAACCCCTAAATAAATAATCTATAGGAGGTATATATATATAAAAAAACCAACAAAATTCAGACCTAAGGCTCCCACGATAATTGTGGAATTATATATATATACACGTATAAAATATAATTTATATTATATTTATAATATAATTTATATTTATAATTTCTATTTATAATGTCTTTCATATTTTTAATACAGAAAGTGCTGAATCGTTATTTTGGCTCAGGATTCTGCAAACACAATTTTATATATATATATACATATATATATATCATTATACACATCATATTATGTTTTATAGAATTATATATATACAATATATAATATTTATATTATATTTATATTATATTATGTTATAATGTTATATTATTTTATATATTATTTATATTATATTATATTATATTATATTATATTATATTATATTATATTATATTATATTATATTATATTATATTATATTATATTATATTATATTATATATATTATGTTTGCAGAGCCCTGAGCTGAAATTATACTTATACACAATCATATATAATATTATTATTATATATTATTATAAATATAAATAAATAAATTATATATTATATAAATACATAATATATAAATATATTATTATTTATATTATATATTATATATAATTATATAAAATATTATATATAATTTTTATGTATATAATATTTTATAAATTATACATTATATACTTTATATATTATATATAATTGTGTATATAAAATATATCATTTTTATCTTCTATATAAATATAAATATAATATAAATAATTGTGTTTGCAGAGTCCTGAGCCACAACAGCATTTCATCCCTTTCTGTATCAAACCCCAGCATCCTGTTGTGTTGTGTTCCAGCCCTTATCTTTCAGACTGGTGTTTGCTGGTGTTTGCTGTGCACCCAGAGACGTTTCTGGAAGCTCAGGCAGGTGCCCCAGGAGGAGCAGGCTCTCACCTCTCCGTCAGCCACGGCCGAGTAATTGACCTGTGCCACGGTGACCGTGGTGGGCAGCTCGGAGGCGTCGGCCAGCGTGGCCACCGTGGCACCCGTGCCAACCTGTGGGGGACAAAACAGTGCATCTGTTAGTGCAGGAAGTGCCCACAGCTCTCAGGAAAAGGGGTCTCACATGCTGCCACATTAAAACAATAAAGGAATTTACACTCAGAGTGGTGAAGGGAGGTTGTGGATGTCCCACCCCTAGAAGTGTCCAAGGCCAGGCTGGACAGGGCTTGGAGCAGCCTGGTGTCACAGACACATTTTCTGAAAAATCCTTTCTTTAAGATTTTTTTCTCTTGAGAAGCTGAGAGGCCTCAAGAACAAAATGTGAACAATGGTTATCTGCAGCTGTGGAATGCAACAGGGCATCTGGGATTGCTCTCATGTGGTTGTTTCTAATTAATGGCCAATCACAGTCAGCTGGCTCAGACTCTCTGTCTGAGCCACAAGCTTTTGTATTAATTCTTTCCTTTTCTATTCTTAGCTAGCCTTCTGATGAAATCCTTTCTTCTATTCTTTTAGTGTAGTTTTGATATAATATATATCATAAAATAATAAATCAGCCTTCTGAAACATGGAGTCAGATCCTCATCTCTTCCCTCTTCCTAAGACCCCTGTGAACACTGTCCCAGCCTGGGGTGGTGGAAGGTGTCCCTGCCCATGGCAGTGACAGGATCTATAAGGTCCATTCCAACCCCCTCAAATTCCATGATTCTGTGACTATTTGTAATTGCAGAGCTCACAGAAAACATGGAGCTGTCCCCAAGGGTGGGGGAATCCCAAGCTGGGGCCACACTAACCAATGGAACCAAATCATTAATCCAGACTGGAACCAAGTTTTGCACATCCCTTGTGCTGCCCCTGTGTCCATGAAGGCCCCAGCAGTCTGCCAGCCTCAGGAAGAGCAGCTGTGGGAGCATGGTGGAGTCAGCTCCCTTGTCCCACCCACCCTGCACTGGCTCAGAATTCCCTGCACACCCTCCTTGCTCCCCATTCCCTGGGTCTCATCTCCAGGCACCCTGGCAAACATGAGCTCCTCCTCAGTACCCCTTTGGAAACAATCTTTTCCCCATTTAACAGCTGGGAAAGGACAAAGGCAGGGAGATGGGCAGCTTTGTCTCTGAGGAGAATTAAATATAAATGCCAGGAAGTCGAGGGGATCTCAGGTGTCCAGCACCTGAAAGAACCAGTCAAAGGGAGATTGTATGGACAGGTGAGCAAAGAGAACCAGCCTGGCAAGTCTGCTGGGCCTTGGTGGGGAACAGAAAACTCTGACAGCCACTGAAAAGCTTCATTTGGGGAAAAAAAGCCCTACTCATACACCCAGTTTTTATCTGCATTATGTTTGAGACTTCACTAAAAATGTGATGCTCAAAAGGGACAAAGTGCTGGGCCTGGTTAGGAACCACCACCAGTGGTGATGTGCAGGCACGGGGAAACTGAGATTCAATTCTCACTCCCACAAGGAGTTTGTGGGAAATTTCAAAAGAAAACCTAATTTTTTTTACTTCCTGAAGTGCCAGAATCTGCCTTCCCACACAGGGAACACAGCAGCAGCACTGAGCTAAGAACAGTGTGAGGGGAATCCTTATTCCATGAGGACAAATATGCATTTGGTGTTTGTAATAAATGTAATACACTTCAGGTGTCAGAAGAAGACCTGGGGCACAGAAATACCTGATCTAGTTATAGATATATATTTTATGTATGTGTATATATATATATATATATATATATATTTGGTGTTTGTAATAAATGTAATACAATTCAGGTGTCAGATGAAGACCTGGGGCACAGAAATACCTGATCTAGATATAGATATATGTATTTTATATCTATATAAAATACATATTTTATATTTTTATATATAATATGTATATAATATTTACAACATTTATATATAGAATATGTATATTATAGATAGATACATAGATATATATTTTTTATATATATATAATACCTGAAATGCAGCTGCTAAACTACATTTCATACCATTAAAGGAAGGCAGTTCCACCACCTCTCCTCCCATTGTCACCACAGGTGTTGTGTGGTGGCACCAGGGACTGGATTTGTTCTAAGCAGGTTCACTAAACTTGGGTCAAACCCCTGAATTTTTTTGACCACATCACAGAAATCCTTGCACTGGAGAACAAGGGGTGGGAGTTGGGAAGAGAGGCTGAGGATGGGTCTTTGTTGTGGGGTAAGACGTGATAAAGACAAAATTCCTGAAGGACAAGTTTAGCTCCTGAGCTTCCTTAAACCACCTCATGGTGTTGGAACCCAGGAAATTCCTCTGGCTGTCCTGGAGAGCTTGAGCCCCTGCCCGGGGGGCTCAGAGACTTTGGCACAGAGCCCAAGACCCCTGTGCCTTTGATTTAGCCCTTGGAAAAAACAATTACCAACCTTATATGAGGATTTACAAGCCACGAAAGTTTAAGTAGAATGATAGTGAATTTATCACAGGGTGAAAAATAGATTTTTGGGGTTTTTAGAATGGGGACTCAGGGTCCCAAAGATGGAGGAATTTGGGCCTGCTTTGTCCTTTTTCCTTCTTCTTCCTAGCCTCCATCTTCTGGGTGATGTTGGCACGTTTGGATTGGTTTGGAGTAGAAGCTCACTGTCTAACATAGGTGATGGGTATTGGGAAGTTATGGTAAATAATGTACACGTAGTTTTTAGTATAAAAAGATAACACCGCCCCAGGGCAGGCAGTGTGCCTCTGTATGACCTGCTGGACACACCTCAGCAGGCCAGAGAGAGAATGTTATAGATAAGAAATAATAAAAAACATTGAGAATGAGAACTGCAGAGTTCTGACTCCTTCTTTGACCACCAGGCTGGGAAAAGAGACTTTCTAACCCATCTCGGGGTCACTCTGACCAGCTAAAGCCCTGACAGTGGTGCTTGAAATGGTGCTGGAGATGGAGGGGCCAGGGGCTGCTCTCACCTGGATGAGGGACACGGTGCCGTCGGGGTTGCTGAAGGTTTGCACCACGGTCTGGGAGGGCACCAGGTGGGCGATGCTGTGCGTGGTCGTGGTCTGCGGCGTCTGCTGGTCCTCGAAGGCGTAGAGCAGGTCCTCGCGCCCGTGCTGCTTGTAGCAGTTCTTGACGATGGTGCGCAGGGCCTGGGTCCAGGACACCTTCCAGCAGCAGGGACAGGGGACAGTCAGCCCAGGGAAGGGTTCTGAGCCAGCTCAGCGCTGGGGTCTGCACTGTGTCCTCACTGGGCTTTGTCGGGTGGTTTGTAATGATTCACAAACTAACACCACCAATATTTAATCTCCCTCTGCTCATCCCCTCCTTCCCCCGAGGAATCACCCTGGAGAGCCTCCTGATCCAGTGAAGATGTCCCTGCTCAGTGCAGGGGCTGGATGAGAAGACCTTTAAAAGGGTCCTTGCAACCCAAACCATTCTGTGACTCCAAGCAGAAAACCACGGTGATTTGGGAAAGCACCAAAATGCTGCCATGGCACCATTTCCAACCTCCCCACCCAGCCAGCCCTGAGCCAGCCTGCACAGGTCCTGCTGCCTCCCACCATGGTGACTTCCCTTGATTATCTCTATGATAGGTTGATAGAAGCTTTATTTTTTCACCCAGTTCTCTCATTTTCCCTGGCTCCACTGCACATCCACAGCTCCCTCCTTTAAGCACAAAGCTCCCTGCTGCTCTGAACAGGCCAGCATCCCTTCCCTCCTTCAGGAGGCCATGACACAGACCCTTTCTTCTGTCCCTCAAGGCAAAAACCACTGCCAAAACCCAGCCTGCAGCCCCAGTGCTCCATTTGGAGGCAGACAGGGAGACACCCACCCGCTGCTTCTGCTCCTCCGTGCGGACGTCGCTGCGGACGTTGGCCCACGGGATGTCCTCGGGCCACCAGATGGGCTTGCAGCTCTCCTTGCCCCAGCCTGGCTTCCCACGACCCGTGGAATACTTCAGCATCTCGGGGATGAAGGCTCTCAGCTGTGCCTGGAACAAACAAAAGGTTGAGAGGTGTTTAGGAATTCACATCTCGGGTGGTTTTGAGGTGCGTTGTACAGAATTCTTGGTTCAACTTCCATCCTGTTGGAGCCATCAACTGGAAGAGGCCTGAAAGCCCAAGGAAAGTGGACAATACTTTGCCATCTTCCCCCAGGACTCAGCTTGGCAGCAGGTGGAAGGGAAGAAACAAAATTCAATCAGCAAATACAAAATTACAGCACCAAGGCACAGCCATTGTATTGACACTTCACAACTCAAGCACTACCAGGAAGAGAACAAGCCAACCTGAAATGGAAGAAAAAACAAAAAAACATCACAATAACCTATGAAAAAGCCTACACTCAATGTCCCTACAGAGGCAGGAGCTCAGGCATGAGCTGATGTATCATTTACAGAGATGCTATGAGGAGATGGAGCTTCAGCGACTGCTGAAATGTAGAAACCACAATCTCACACTTCTCCAGCCCTGTCCTGCCCAAATAAATGAAAAACTCACACAGGGTTTTGTGACAAGATTGGTTTTGTACCAGGGACTCCTTGGAGCACCAGGAAAAGGCTGGTTCAGCTGCAGAGCAGAGCAGGAAGGGGAGAGCTCTCCTTATATCAGAGGAAACCACATTTAAAGTTTAAAAACTGCATTTAGGAGCAGCTCCTGGCATCACTTCAGAGCTTTTAGAGTAAATTATTTCATAGACCATGGAGTCATTTTTGTTGGAAAAGACCTTTGAGTTCCCCAGAACTGCCAAGGCCATCACTGACCCTGTCCCCAAGTGCCACATCCACAGGGCTTTGAAATCCCTCCAGGAATGGGGACTCCACCCCTGTGCCAGGGCTGCACAGCCCTTTCCATGGAGGAATTTCCCTAAAATCCCCCCTGAGCTGCCCTGGCCCAGCCTGAGGCTGTTCCCTCTGCTCCTGTCCCTGTTCCCTGGAGCACAGCCCGACCCCCCCGGCTGTGCCCTCCTGGCAGGGACTTGTGCAGAGCCACAAGGGCCCCCTGAGCCTCCTCTGCTCCAGGCTCAGCCCCTTCCCGGCTCCCTCAGCCTCTCCAGCCCCTTCCCAGCTCCCCCAGCCTCTCCAGCCCCTTCTCCTTGTGCTCCAGCTCTGTTCCCCCTCTCTGGGCACAGTTTGGATGTTGCATCCATTGGCTCCAAGCTGTCCATGAACTCATTTCCAGCTGCCTTTTCCACATGGAATATGCCCTAAAGCACCTTTTTCCCAGCCTGTCCATGATCCACCTTCCACTGCAGGGCCACCCTGACATGCTCCAGGTTCCCTGGATGGAGCCTGGTGAAGGGAAAAGAAATAATTCCTCCAGAGAGCAGTTTCTTTAAAAATACATTGTTCACAGCCCAGGAGAGAAAAGAATTTGTTCTTCAGAAACTCTGCAATAAGCAGAGCTGAGTGAGCAAGGCTGGGGGAAGGAGGGAAAACCAGAATGGAGCTGGAAAAGGCAGCGAGTTCACTCCCAAGGATTATTATTTATCTGCCCAATAATTTATTCAAATAAACCTGGTAGCAGCAGGGTTTTTTGGAGTTGCTGTTGCATTTTGGTGGGGTTTTTTTTGTTTTTGTTAAGGTTAGGATTGAAGTGTTAGAGACGGTATTTTGTGTTTACATTTAAATGCTTGTTACTTTTAAATTTATACTATAAATATATATAAATTCTATAATATATAAAATAATACAAATAAATTGATAAATTAAATAATTAAATAAATAGTATATAAATATTAAAAGTAAATACATAAAATAATATTTCTAAATATTAAATATTATAATTTTATATAATATATAGTGATTTACAGTATATTTATTTATAATATATTATTTCTATTTATAATAGTCTATTAATAAATTACAAAATGGTTAACTGGTTTTTTGTATAAGGTTTTTTCAGGTTAAACTATTTAATTAAGAAAGTATACTTAATTTTTAAAAAACTTAATTAATTATTTGAACTTTGTAATGTGGATTTTTTTTGTTTAAATATAAAATACTATTTAAACTTATGAAGAACAAGGAAGAAGAAGGATTAGTTTTTGTTTTAAAACTTCTATTTTGTTTTATATCTATTATATATATTATATTTTAAATAACATATATTTTAAATTACATATATTATATTTTAAATTATATATATTATATTTTAAAACTAAACTTTAAGTTTTACTTTGTGATATTACACACTTTTAATTAACTACGCACTTGTCATTTTAGTGTTATTAACAATTTTGGTTTATGGCTTTAGGTTTAGTGTAGGATTCTTTTGGGGGTTAGAGTTTTTGGTACAGAAAGTTTAAAATTTCCAGCATTTAGGACAGGTGCAAGAACAGTTAAAAGCTGCTTTCCTGCCCCACCAGCAGCAGAGCTCCTTGTTTCCAGCTGCATCAATTACTGCTCCATGGCAGTGCAGGGCTCAAGCCACTCAAGGTACTTGTTAAGGAGGGTTTGTCTTTAATCCACAGGGAGACAATCAGCAGCAGTGTCAGGAGAGAGGACCTGGCTTAATTAGTGCCCTAACGAGGCCAGGCTCTGCCACAGGTAATGTCCCCCACACCCCTGGGGCACCGGGGGAACATTCACCTGCACGAGCCACGGTGCTGCTGGCACCATCCAGGAAACACCCAAAAATCAAACCTCTGCTGGAAAAAACCCAGCAGCACATTCCAGTTTGTGCCCTTGGCAGCTTGGAAAGGGCTCAGGTAACCCCCAGGATGGAGGATTTGGGAGAATCTGTGAGAAATGTTTCTTTGCCACCCTTTCACAGAGGCTCAGTGTTTTCACTTTTAACGTCAAATTCAGGATTAATGGTACTGAGCTATCCCAATCCCAAATGCAACAGCCCAAAGCATAGCCAGCTGTATTCCAACTGCTCTCCAGAGCTGGAAACACCAAGGAAAGTGGTTTCTAGAACAGAGCAAAACCTGTGGCTGGAATTTTCTACACATCCCCACAGCTCAGCCTCAGGATCTCTGGGAAAAGCAAAGTTGAGGCCATGCAGGACCTCGGCTGCACCTGGAAGTGGGAGAGGGAAAAACAGGAACTGCACCAGGGCTGGAAAGGAACACTCAGCCCTGAATCCATCCCTGCTGCACCTCCCAGAGCTGGCAGGGAACACTCAGCCCTGAATCCATCCCTGTGCTGCCCAGAGCTGGCAGGGAACACTCAGCCCTGAATCCATCCCTGCTGCACCTCCCAGAGCTGGCAGGGAACACTCAGCCCTGAATCCATCCCTGCTGCACCTCCCAGGGCTGGCAGGGAACACTCAGCCCTGAATCCATCCCTGCTGCACCTCCCAGGGCTGGCAGGGAACACTCAGCCCTGAATCCATCCCTGCTGCACTGCCCAGAGCTGGCAGGGAACACTCAGCCCTGAATCCATCCCTGCTGCACCTCCCAGGGCTGGCAGGGAACACTCAGCCCTGAATCCATCCCTGTGCTGCCCAGGGCTGGCAGGGAACACTCAGCCCTGAATCCATCCCTGTGCTGCCCAGGGCTGGCAGGGAACACTCAGCCCTGAATCCATCCCTGTGCTGCACCTCCCAGGGCTGGAAAGGAACACTCAGCCCTGAATCCATCCCTGCTGCACTGCCCAGGGCTGGCAGGGAACACTCAGCCCTGAATCCATCCCTGCACCTCCCACGGCTGGCAGGGAACACTCAGCCCTGAATCCATCCCTGTGCTGCCCAGGGCTGGGAGGGAACACTCAGCCCTGAATCCATCCCTGTGCTGCACCTCCCAGAGCTGGCAGGGAACACTCAGCCCTGAATCCATCCCTGTGCTGCACCTCCCAGAGCTGGCAGGGAACACTCAGCCCTGAATCCATCCCTGCTGCACTGCCCAGAGCTGGCAGGGAACACTCAGCCCTGAATCCATCCCTGTGCTGCACCTCCCAGGGCTGGAAAGGAACACTCAGCCCTGAATCCATCCCTGCTGCACCTCCCAGGGCTGGCAGGGAACACTCAGCCCTGAATCCATCCCTGTGCTGCACCTCCCAGGGCTGGCAGGGAACACTCAGCCCTGAATCCATCCCTGTGCTGCACCTCCCAGAGCTGGCAGGGAACACTCAGCCCTGAATCCATCCCTGCTGCACCTCCCAGGGCTGGGAAGCCATAAAACCACCCAAGCTATTGCTCAGCTGCACAGGAGCTGATTCCAGCAAGGATCCTGCCACATTCCAGGGACCAGCTGGGAGAGCAGGAATGCAGCTCTCAGGAGGTGAACAGGCACCATGATGGTCTTAGAAAAACTTTAAAAGTTTTTTCTGGCTTGTAGGTGCCAGAAAAGCTTTTACTGCCTCCTATAAATCATGGGGGCTTAAAAAAATCAGCTTAAAGGACAAATCACGTGTTCATAAAACAGTGAGAGCTGACTGAAGCACTGAGCTCAGCTTGGTTAAGCTCAGATTACCCAATTTTACTCCTCAATCACATCAATGAGCAGCTGAGAACAAGCTGAGGGGCAAACTCAGCTGTCACCAAAGTCCAGAAAGCACCAAGGTCCCCCTCTGTGAAGGCTGAAAACCCCACTGCAATACAGGTTTTCCTGCCCAGCCCTGGTGGGTGATGCTCTCCATTGCCAAGGCTGGAGAAACATCTTTGCCCAGGCAAATAAAGGCTTTATTTCCCTCCAGACCACTGGGGAAGCAGAGCAATTAAAAGGAGAATTATTTTCACCTCCTCACTGATGACTGGCACCTGCTGAAAGCAGAGGCCTCATTTTTCCAGTCCCTGCTATCTTAATTACATTTATATTTATTTTTGTTCCAGTTTTCCATAGGGTTTTGTGCAACTTAGCTAAAAACAAACAAACAAACAAAAAACCCCCCAAAAAAACCCCAAAACAAACAAACAAAAAAACCAACAAAAAAACCCCAAAAAACCCCCTGTTTTTTTACTAGAAAATACAAATAATTATACTGGAAGCTCTGGGAATCAAGATTCCCACAATAAATGATGGCACCTCTGTGCCCAGCTCAGGAGAAACCTTTTCACAAAGCTCTTCTGAGCTACCTCACTGTGCTGGAACAATGGGGGCCATTCCTAAAAAAACCCTTGTTTTTCTACCATAGAGCAGCAGGAGAAGATTTAAAAGAAGAGGTTCTACATCAGCACTTTGGGCCGGCTGAGCAAAGACCCTGCAGGACCAGGAGGAGAAAAACATTTCCACGGGGAACTGCTCCTGGTACACAACAAAAGCTTGCCATGAGCAGCTCTGCAGTGCCACCTTTCACAGGAGTTTAAAAATCCAAGAAATCATTTATTTGTCAGGGATTGGGGAAATGATCTGTACCAGCCAAAGCACAGTAAGCTCAATAAAATTTTATTATGAGTGTGAGCTTGTCTGATTCCACTAAGAAATGGAAATGGTGTTTTGAGCAGGGTGTGACCTCTGCAGAGCACAGAAAAATCTGCACATCTTTGCCCTGCTCTGACCTCCTTGTGTGCTGCCCTTTCCATCTTGATGCTCCTTGGAAAAAAATTGCTTTTCAGCATTTGAAACTTGTGGTGCCTCAGACTGGTTGTACCCAGAGGTGCCTCCTGCAGGACACACCTGCCTGAATTCAGGTCCTGCATCCCTGGGAAGGAGATTTCCCTCCAGATGAAGCTTCCCTGGGAGTCTCCTCCACTTTCTCCCAGCAGTGAGGTCAGGCTGGACCTGGAGAGAAAGGGAATCTCCCACATGCCCAGGGCACATAATTCCCTGTCTCCAACAAAAATATCCCATTTAGGGTCTGATCTGGGGTTAAACTCCCCTCTGCCCCAAGCCACAGCAAGAAACAGAGGAGGGAATGAACTACAGGACACAGAAAGGTGTCCACAAGTGACCTTCCCAACCTCAGTGCCTAAAGATTGTGGCAAAACATGGAATATTTTCCCTGTTCCCACCTTCTGAGGTGCCAAAACCAGCTCCAAAGGGAATGCTCCCAGCAGCCTGAGTTCTCCCCACCATTTTTTTTCACAGAGAAAACCAGCACCACTAACAAAGCTCCAACAAAAATATCTCACTCAGGGTCTGATCTGGGGTTAAACCTTTGGCAAACTTCCCTCTGCTCCCATCCACAGCAAGAAACGGAGGAGGGAATGAGCTACAAGACACAGAAAGGTGTCCATGAGTGACCTTCCCAACCTCAGTGCCTAAAGATTGTGGCAAAACATGGAACAAACAGGGAACAGGGAAATTTTCTCTGTTCCCACTTTCTGGGAGGTACCAAAACCAGCTCCAAAGGGAATGCTGCCAGCAGTGTGAGCTCTCCTCAGCAGCAGTTTTTTCACAGAGAAAACCAGCAAAAAAATCTCACTCAGGGTCTGATCTGGGGTTGAACCTTTGGCAAACTCCCCTCTGCTCCAATCCACAGCAAAAAATGGAGGAGAGAATGAGCTACAGAATACAGACAGGTAAAAGTGTCCATGAGAGACCTTCCCAACCTCAGTGCCTAAAGATTGTGGCAAAACATGGAACAAATGGGGAGCAGGGAACAAACAGGGAGCAGGGAAATTTTCCCTGTTCCCACTTTCTGGGAGGTACCAAAACCACCTCCAAAGGGAATGCTCCCAGCAGCCTGAGCTCTCCCCACCATTTTTTTTCACAGAGGAAACCAGCACCACTAACAAAGCTCCAACAAGAATATCTCACTCAGGGTCTGATCTGGGGTTGAACAGCAAATTTCCCTCTGCTCCAATCCACAACAAGAAACAGAGGGAATGAGCTACATGGAACAGAAAGGTGTCCACGAGAGACCTTCCCAACCCTGATGCCTAAAGATTGTGGTAAAACATGGAACAAACAGGGAAATTTTCCCTGTTTCCAGTTTCTGAGGTGCCAAAACCAGCTCCAAAGGGAATGCTCCCAGCAGCCTGAGCTCTCCTCAGCAGCAGTTTTTTCACAGAGAAAATCAGCACCACTAACAAAGCTCCACCTCCAAGCACAACCTGAGCTGTTAGAGCCCCAGGGGAAAGAGATCAGAGCCATCCCCTGGAGAGGCAGCCACACAAAACAACAGGAAGTGACTGCAAGATGTGACTGCAACATCCCTCGTTCCCCTGCCTGTGCCACGGCTGGCTGCTCACCTGGGTCACCTGTCCACTCACCTGGGTCATCTTGTCCACGGAGACGGGGATGCCATCGATGGTGAGGGGGGGCAGCTCCGAGTTGACCTCCTGGGGGGCCGGGGCGTGCTCGGCCAGCGCCGACTCCAGGTCCTCCAGGATGGTGCTCTTGTACTTGCGGACCTGTGGGGAGTTGTTAGGCTCAGGTAAACAAGGTGAGCAGCACCAGGAGAGGAGCAGGGTGCAGGCCCAGCCACCTTCCCCAAGGTGCTGCAGAGCAGGAGGAGCAAACAGTGGCACAGCTGGCAGGAAACAGCCAGCAGCCCCCAGAGACTCAGCCCTGCTGATGAAACTTGCAGTAACACTGGCAAGGGAAGAATCTGTGGGATGAAAGGAAAAGTTCTCAAAGTAGAACTTGTCCTGGGCAGGGTTAGCAATAAGGTGCAGACAGCAGAGCTGAGTTTAAACACGTCATTTTTTAGGGTTTAGTCTGGAGAAGAGGAGGCTCAGGGGGGACCCTGTGGCTCTGCACAAGTCCCTGACAGAAGGGGCCAAGTTGGGCTGTGCTCCAGGGAACAGGGACAGGAGGAGAGGGAACGGCCTCAGGCTGGGCCAGGGCAGGCTCTGTGTGGACACAGCAGGAATTTCCCCATGGAAAGGGGGTCAGACCTTGGCAGGGACTGCCCAGGGAGCTTTGGAGTGCCCATCCATTCGGGTGTCCAAGGAATTCCTGGATGTGGCACTCAGAACTCTGGGCTGGGGACAAAGTGGGGTTTTGACACCTTGGACTCAATGATTCTGGAGGTCTTTTCCAACCTCAGGGCTTCTGGGATTCTGTGACCATGACCTGTTCCCTCTGATTTTTAATCCAGGCTATTTCCCCCTGGTGAGATGTTCAGGCAGCCATTCTTGCAGAGAGGAGAGGACCTCAGTGCTGCCCTCATGTCAGGGAGTCACAGGAACATTAAGGCTGGAAAAGATCTCTGAAATCACTGACTCAACCAGGTCCAGCACTGTATTCCATAAAACCTAAACTCTGTTTTCTGGGGTTTTAAACATGACCTTCAGATCCCTACCAGGCTTACAAGGCCGCCCTGAGAGGAACAAAACCTGCAGAGAAGGTGAGGAATCTCTCTCCTCACTTTCCTAGGGACACCTACCACGTTCTCCAGGGGTGCAGCACCGAACACTTTGAAGACAGGGTTGGGTTTGGAGGGTGAGATGCACAGGACGATGGCCTGCTGCCCCACTCTGGTGGTGTACTCATCCAGCGTGGCCCGCAGCTTCCTGAAACACAGCAAAAACTGGGAATGGGCATCAGCTGAAACCCTGCACAAACACCACCCCTCTGACTGCCAGCTCCCCTGCACAAAGCAGGTGAGAAACGGAGCCCCAGCTGCTCAGCTTGGCCACATATTGAGTTTATTCCTCTGTTCCACAGGCCTGCTGTGCTCCCTGCAGTCACCCAGCAGCTCAAATGTCAATTATTCTCCCCTCTCTCCTTTTCTCATTGATGTAAAAAGAGAAATCACCAGAGCAGCAGAGCTGGGGCAGCGAGAGTCTGCACTTCCACTCTGTCCTAGCAACACAAAACTTGTGTTTTGTTGAAGCACCTGAAGGATTCATCAAAAGAGGCCTGCAGACAGAGGTTGTTTTACATCCAGATCATAGCAGTGCAATTCTCCAGCACCAAAGTCCTGCTCAAACCAGATCTGGAGGAATTCAAGCTACAGGATAAGCAAGAACTGGAAATATTGCAACAGCTCAGCACAGGAAACCCAGGTGTCCCAACACCTGCCCCATCAGCAACTCCCTTCAGAATTAAAATGTTCCACTGGATATTTTCTGCCTCTTATTCCCTTTTAAACAGTGCAAGAGCCAGAAATGGTGGCAGAAACTCCAAAAGCAAGAGAGAAGTAGTGTTTTCCCCAGAAAAGCTGAGCAGTCCGTGAGGTGACAGCTCAGCCCCTGTCCTGGTCATTTCAGAACCTGCTGTTGCCAAAAAGCACCACCAGATACACAGATCCCACAGTCAGGGGTTTGGAATTACCACTTGATTCCCAGTGGGGTGAAAATCAAGCACAAAAATGTGTTTGACTGGTCAGAGTGGAAAAAAATAAATGATGTTTTGTCATTATCTTAATGTAGCAAAATGAAGTAGTTGTGTGAAAGGAGAAGAAATGATTCCTTCACTGAGTAGTTTCTTCCAAAAATATATTGTTCATATTTCAAGGGAGAAAAAGATTTGCTCCACAGCAACACTGCAACAAACACAGAAACACTGCAATAAACACAGAAACACTGCAATAAACACAGAAACACTGCAATAAACACAGAAATGCTGCAATAAACAGGGCTGAGCTGGGGGAAGGAGGGAAAACCAGAATGGAGCTGGAAAAGGCAGGGAGTTCACTCCCAAGGATTATTATTTAGCAGTAACTCTGCCCAATAATTTAAAACTAACTGTCCAATGAGATCCCAAACAGCAGAAAAAGCAAGAGGTGCTTTGTTGCAAAAGGCAGGGAACAGTAACAGCCCATGTTCACAAATGTTTCCAGGGCACGGAACCTGGGTGGAGTCTCCAGGGCTGCGCGGTCCCCTCGGCTCCGCTGTGGCTCGGGGGCCATCAGGCGGGCAAAGAGCCTCAGAGCACCTGGAATGCAGCACCTGCAGGGCTGTGGAGCTCTGCTGGCCCCACTGGAAGTTTCTAAAGCCAAAAAAAGTGTTTCAACTCAGGCAGGAATCTCCCCTGGATTATTCTTCCTAAAATTGTGCTCTAAATCCCGCAGTGTTCACCGTGGGGCTGACAGCACAATTTTAGGAGGAATAATCTGGGGGAGATACCTGCCTGAGATTCCTTTGCCAGTCTTCACAATGGCAAAGGAAATTTGGATCTACACACACTGAATTTATCCCCAGAATGGTTAATCAAGCAGAAATTACTTTTTTTGTGAGGCAGATAATCCTTTGCAGAGCTGGGATATGGAAGGAGCTTCAATTTCTGCTAAAGCCACTACGGATATCTGCAATGTCCCTGTGACAGATAACTGGTGACCAGCTGGGGTTGAAACAGAACAATGGATCCACCAGAGTGTCAGTCCTGGTGATCATAAAATCAGAGATGAGCAGAGCTGCAATTTAGCCCTTTAATGCCAACTAAAACCCTGATTTACCCCCAATATGTAAATGGACCAAACATATATAACTTATAACTTTCTGGCTTCCAGAAAGACACTCCCAAAAAAATCCCTGAGCTGGGTGACTCCTGGGCAGCACTTGGTGTGACCACAGAGGCCACCAGAGCTGGCAGGAAGACACTGAGGTGGCAGGGCCAGGTGAGGGCTCACCTGAGCAATCGTGTCTGCTGCCTCTTGCGGATGGAGGGGTTGGACTCAAACACGTGCGGCCGCTTCCGTTTCTTCCCCGTCGCCACAGCAGCAGCTGCTGCCATCCCCACAGGGCCTGCAAAGCACAGCACAGAGGGTCAGTCAGCTGCAGCAGCTCAGAGGGACACTGGCACTGTGCCCCCCCAGCCAGGAATGGGTGCCCAGGGTGTCCCCAGCAGAGCCAAGGGACACCAATCCCTCGCTGAGCTCTGCTCTGCAGCACTGCAGTGAAAGCTCCGTTCCCCAGGCTGGCAAATCCCTGCTCAGTCCTGGGTGAAAGTCACATTTTCAGCCTAAAGTTGTCCTTACACTCACAGAACTCTGTGTTTTCATCGTGAAAAACTCACAAGATTTGAATAACTGAGGAGATCCTGGTGGCTGGGAAGAGGAAACCTTTGGGCCCCTTCTGTCAAGCTGTAGGGTCTGCTCTGACCCTTGGGCCTGTCTGCAAGCAGAGGGAATTGTTCCATCAAAAGGGGATCACCTTCAGCTGGCCACACCATTGTTTTCCAGGTGTTCAGTAACTGAGGTATCTCAAAGCTTGCTTTCATTTCAATCTCACTTATAGTTTCCATATTCCCAAGACCTTTTGCCAGCCAATCACATTTACAAGGCTTTCCTGTTTCATCTTGCCCAAAAGACAACGGAGCAGCCCCCGGGCGTTACCTGCAGCCGCCAGGTGAGCGGTGACCTCGTCGGCCGCCGTGGAGTTGAGGATGTCGGAGTCGTCGTAGGAGGTGTCCTCGGGCGAGGAGGGCGAGTCCTCGTCGGCGCTCAGCATGCTGTGCTCCGTGTAGGTGGCCACGTGCACCTGCTGCACCTGCTGGGCCACGGCGTGCGCCTCGATGGTAGCCATGTGCTCTGCCTGGCTCACCCCGTGCTCTTCCATCAAGAGTCACTGCCGGGGGGGACAAAAAGCCGTGACAGAAAGCCGTGACAAAAAGGCATGACAAAAAGCCATGACAAAAAGCCATGACAAAAAGCCATGACAAAAAGCCATGACAAAAAGCCCAATGGGCTGCGAGCACCAGGGACAGAGACCACCTCCCTCAGGGTGTCTACAAGAGGGAAATAACTGCCAGGAGCCAGAAGAGGAACTTTAGGTTAAAGAGTTTCGAAAAATTCATGCCTCCAAAGAAAACACAGCACCCAGACATCATTATCTCTGCTGGAGGGAAGGTCCCCAAGGACCCTGCAGCCCTGAGATTGTCCCTCACCCGCACACTGAAGGGTCAAAGCTGGAACTTGGTTTTGCCACATCAAGTTCCAGCTTTCAGGGAAGAGGCCTGAGGGTGACACAAAATCTCCTCTGACCTCAGTAGCTCAGGACACAAGGATGCCAGTACAGAATCCCAGGAGCACTGAGGATGGAAAAGACCTCTGAGATCATTGACTCCAACCAATGTCCCCTCCCCAAAGCAGAGCACCGAGTGCCACATCCAGGAACTCCTTGGACACCCCCAGGGACAGTGAGTCCACCATCTCCTTGGACAGCCCCTGCCAAGGCCTGACCCCCTTTCCATGGGCAAATTCCTGCTGCTGTCCAACCTCACCTCCCCTGGCCCAGCCTGAGGCCGTTCCCTCTGCTCCTGTCCCTGTTCCCTGGAGCACAGCCCGACCCCCCCGGCTGTGCCCTCCTGGCAGGGACTTGTGCAGAGCCACAAGGGCCCCCTGAGCCTCCTCTGCTCCAGCCTCAGCCCCTTCCCAGCTCCCTCAGCCCTCCTGGGGCTCCAGCCCCTTCCCAGCTCCATTCCCTGGACCCTCTCCATCCCCTCCACATCTTTCTGGTCAGGAGGGGCCCAGACCTGGACTCAGAGTCCAGAAAGAGGCAAAGCCATCACAGCCCAAGCACAAATATCACAGAAAGCTGATTTATTACAGCATCCAGTGGTAAAGCACTGAGCAAAGCAGCAGCTTATAGAGCCAGCAGGGCCCTGGAGCACACACTGGGAGCACAGATCTGTGCAGAAGGGCCAGGGTGGGAGGTGCAGGGATATTTTCAGTCTGTGCCTGCTGTACGTTTGTGGAAAGGAAAAGGCACATCCCTAAGAGATTTTCAAGCAGGAGAATTAGAACCTCAACCCTCAAAAAGAGATTCCCCAAAGGGAATCTGTTCCTGCTCAGGGCAAAGAGCAGAAAGAGGTGACCAGCTGCAGGGAATAAGAAAATAAACAAAAAAAGGTTCTGACCTGGTAAGAACAGTCATGGAATTACAGCTGCTCAGTGACACAGATCACAGAATGCCGTGAGGGGTCAGTGAGACACAGGAACCCAAACCGTTTTGTCAAGAGGGGTATTTTGACCAAACAAAAAGGAGGCTGCAGCCAGGTGGGAGTCAGACTCTTCTCCCAAGCCACAGGACAAGAGGAAATGGGTTCAGGTTGTGCTGGGGAGGTTTAGATGGGATTTTAGGGAACATTTCTTCTCCAAAGGGGTTGTCAGTGGAACAGGGTAGTGCTGGAGCCCCTATCCCTGAAGGGATTTCACAGACCCTGGGGACATGGTTAGTGGTGGGACTGGCAGTGCTGGGGAAGGGTTGGAATGTTCCAGCCTGAGGGACAGCAGAATTATCGTTGTGAGACTGTCACAAACCCACTGAGGCTACAGCTAAAGCCAAACCAGCTTCAGACTCCCAATCCTCCCAAAGAAGCTGCTGGAGTCTGATGTTGCTGTTGTCCAAGCCTGTTTACAGCTTGGGTTGTAATATTAGAACCATCCAAAAATAGCAGGAGTTCAAACAGTGCCAGTGAGGAAGGGACTGAGACGTTGAGGTACAAACTGAGACAAACTGAAAACTCCTGGTGGAGAAACAATCAGCCCTAACCTCCTTCCATGAAACTCACACTGCCATCACCACAGAAAAATGGGTGGGAAAAAATACCTCAAGTAAATCTTTATGGACCAGCTTAAGAGACTTCCCAAAACACTGAGCTTTTCCTGAAAGGGGACATTGCTGCTTTTCTGACTATTAAAATTAAAAAAAAAAAAAAAAAAAAACACATGGGAAAATGTGATCAGACTATGACTGATAGAGCACAGTGACTTTAAAGCCAGGAGACAAGACCTCAAGACAACTGATGAAACCACTGGAACCAAACCTTGCACTCAAAGGCAACCTACACCTAATGCCACCAACACTGAAACCTTGGGAAACCATTCCCATACTCAAATTATTCCCAAAGGGTTCCTGACACCAGCCAGGCTTTGTGGGCCAACACCCTGACTGGCAGGTGAAGGTGTCACCAAGCTGGCCCAGCCAAGCATCCCTGTGACACATCCAAAGGGTGGGGCCTGGATTTGAGCAGGATCTGGGCACAGGGATGAAAGGAAAGCTGTTCCTGGTTAGCTTTAGAGAGGAGCATTCCCCACTCCAGGAAAGGAACGTTGATCCCTGGTTTTCTCCCAAAACCAGGGCGGTTTCAGGAGGAGGGAAAGCCTAATGACACAGTGGTGACTGCAAGGACGCTTCTGGACACTTCCTTTGTCCAGAAGGCTTGGATGAGAGCCAGGAGTAGTTTTAAAGTCATTTAAAGTGCTTATAAAATACATGAGGATAAAGTCCCTCTCCTCACACAGTGCAGTTGCTTCATGAGCGTGTCAGGGGTTCCCTTGATGTCCTGTCAGCCCTGACACCATCACTGGAGGAACACCAGAAGCAGGAGGAAACAGCAGAGCTGCCCCACTCAAACCACCAGAAAACAACAGGAACTGGCTGCAAACCCCATAAATTCTATAAATTTAAACCCACCTGGATTGAAATGAAGGTCTCTGTAATGTGATTGTAACAAGTCACAACTCAACCCATAAAACCCCCCCAGACACCATCCTCTACCATCACCATCCAGCTTAATGGCTGCTTAAAGCTGAGTCCAAAATAAAAATCCCACACCAGAAAAAGTCATGGGAGCAGCAGCATGATGGAAAAAAACCCTTACACAGGCAGGGCCTGGAATTATTTTAAACCTTTATCTCACTGAAGAGGTTTTGCTTCAGATGCTGCAGGAGACACGACTGAGACAGACTGAAGCTGGAGATGAGCATTTATCCTCTGCAATGTTAAATCATGGTGCCATTTTTACCAACTCAGCCCACACCTCATTAATCTGAAACCCTGCTCAGATCAGCAATAAAGAATTGCTGGGTCTCGCTTCTTTGGTGGTTTAAATAACTTTGAGAGGAAGCAAAATAGGAATTCTGTGGAGGTTTTGAGAGACCTGCTTGCTCTGTCCTCTCATGAGAGGATCCCTCCTAGGATACAACCATGAAAGGGACTTGGGGAAGGTCACCCTTTCCTTCTCTGTAGGAAATCATCCTCTAAATCAGGTTCTGGCCAGTGTTTGCTGTTCCCCTTCCCCTCACTGGGAGGGAGATTCCTCACTAACTGCTGCTTCATCTCCGTGAGCCACAGAGCAAGGCTGGAGCAGTTTCCAGCTTCCCAAATGCTGCTGGTGGCACCCAGGACTTCCCACCTGCTCCTGTGAGCTGCTTCCTCACTCCCAGGAGGGTTAGGAAGACCCCCCTTCCATTTATTTCAAGATCTACCAACAGTTTGTGGCTCCAACTCCTCCTCCTCCCTGCCACAGCACCATGGGCTCCGCTGGCAGCTCGTGATGGGGAGGGATCAAAAGCGCCTCTGATGATCTGGGCTGACATGATGTGAAGGAGATTTTTCAACTGGGTCACACTTGGTGGATTCAATCAGGTTGAAAAGCACTTCCTCTGCACTGAGTGCTCAGGAATGTGTTCTTTAAAAAGCTGTTCCACACTTCTGGCCGTGCATCTCGATAAACTCCAATTTCCCTGCAGAGGCAGCCTGGGATAATTCCTAAGTGAAAACTGATCTTAGCAAGAAATCAATCACTGGCCATTTCCTAATAAAATCAAACCCTGTTTGAGTGGAATTAGACCTTTGAAATTGTCCACTCCTGCTTCTCCTGTTCTGGCACAAGACCCTCTATGCAGTTTTTCAGGAGAGCAGGCACATCCTGGTTTAGCACCTGCAGATTTCTGATAAATCACATTTTGATGTCACAACCACAGAGACCCAACCTCATCTGGCAGCAAACACAAATCCAGGGATGCATTCCACGATTTTCACCAGGAGATGAGACTGAAATCAGTGGTCAGCCTCGTTAGTCTTGAGGGATTTGTGTCTTCCCTCCATGAGAATGGCCAGAAAAAAGCTGGTTTTGGTGGCTCCTGGCACGGTCTGGGTTAGAGGAGCTGAAGGGAGGATTAGAGGACAACCTTTAAAAAGGAGGAATGGCCACTCCTGGTGTTGTCCTGGCTCTGTTTCTCCTCCATCTGGACCAACCTGGCATCTCACCCACCTCCCAGCCGGGGCGTGGAGCTCCCTCACGGCATTTCCTGAGAGTGCTGGTTAAGAAAGCACTTCCAGGAGAAATCAGAGCTGCCAGGAGCTCTGTGCCAGCCAATTCCAACAGCACCAGCTTCTGGGAGAGCCCAGGAACAGCCCCCACTCCCTTCACTCAGCAGAGCTGCCACCACTGAGCCAGTCCCAGACCTTCTCCTGCTCTTTTCTCCACGGGGACAGGAGAGAGAGGATGCCCAGGTGTCCCCAGCAGGTGACTCCAGACTCCCAGTCACAGAGAGGCAGCTCCTTCTGTGATTTCCACATTGCATTGGCATCTCTCACTAAGTATCATTCATTAATTCCTATTTAGGGTGAATTTGACACCACTCCTGTATAAAACTGTGCCTAGATGGAATCACCCCTGCGGGTCTGACAAGCAAACACCACCATTCACCAGGATAAGCTCGATTCATATCTCACCCATTACCACAACTCATTGAAAATGCACATTGAAATACCAAAATCCCATTTTCCACGGAAAGAAAAAAATGCTCTCTTGTTCATGAGGAGGATTTTGAAGCCAACACCACAACCTGATAAAAAACTGGGTTTTTTTTCCTCCAGTGGAGCACCTGCCCCTCCAGAAGCTGCTCAAGGTTTTGGATGGGAAAGACTTTCCAGGACTGGAGACACTGACTCGTGTCAGCAGCACAGCTGATACCAGGCACAAAGCAAGATAAGACACTCCAGTTTATTCCCCTCCTATCAAGATTGAAGTGAACATCTCATTTACGTGCTTGGCACAGATATGGTGACTCGAGCAACACCAGGAACCAGCTCTCGTTCCACAGCGTCCTCCTGTGGCATAACATTAGTAAAATGATCCTTTTAATTAGCATGGGGTACAAAAAAAAAAAATCCCAATGCTCCTGGTCTCAGCGTGAAAAGCCCTGAAATCAAATGGATTCTAGCAAAGAAAACCAAAATTCCTTCTATTAACGAGCTCTCTTTGTCACAATCTCACATCAAAGAGCAAAGAAATCCCCTTGCAGGAAAAACTTCAGGTCTGGAAAAGAAACAAACAGGATTTCACTGGTATTTATTAGGATAATAGCTCCTACTTGCTGCTGAGAGCTGCCATTGGGTGATGCGATAGGACACACCAGGGACAATGTGACTTGCAGCTAAATTTCATATATTTAGCACCAAACACCAGCAGGAAGCCACGGGGTAAACACAAGGATGAGCTGGATTCCTCTTGAAGACTCTTCTCGAGCTTTGGCACCAAGAAATAATATCCCAGGGGAATCAGCCCTGCCCAGGAAGACCCCAAGAAAGAAAAGGGCACATTTCCCATTTGGAAACCCACGGGAAGGGCACCACCGCATCCCAGGCTGTGGCAGCCGAGTGAAACCCAAAACTGGCAGTGAAACTGCACCCAGAACCGTGAACCACTGGATGGAATTCTCATTTAGCATTCCCGTGCTTGCCCCAGGCTCTGCAGGTTCCACGGGCAGCATTTGGGGTGACTCCCCCTCACCAGTACCCACCAGTAACACCTTTTTCCCCTCAAATCTTTTCGTAGGATGCGTGGTCTGCCACAGGTTTAGGAACCAGGACATGCTAAACGCCATTCTCTGAGGTAATGCTTTGTAACTCTTGCGTTTTATTCAAAGAGCCACACAGAAATCCCAATTTTAACCTATTTTCCTCAGACCTGCAGAGCCCAGGAGTCGCTCTAACAGCGTGAAGCGAGTTACTCATCTTTAGTCAATTCAGCTCTTTTAATTAACAGCCAGGAGTGGTCTTTTAGGGAATTCCTCACCCAGCAAGCACAGGCTGCTGTTTGGTGCTGGCTGAAGCATTCCTGGCTTGGAACAGAGGTGCAGCCCTTGGGATTGCTGCTGGAAAGGACAGAGCACGGCCCTGCTGGCTGCTGTAAGGTGCAAATGTGCCCATTTTAATCCTCTTTTATGGAGAGAGAGGATTAGTGGTTATGCTGGACTACCACAGGAAGAGAGAATGGCAGGGGGTGACACAGAAGGGTTTGAGCAACAAGGTGGGGACAGAGATGCTGTGTAGGTTCTGGGGTGGGAAGGATCACCACGTGTCCAGCATGGACGAGCTCTGTCCAGCCTTGGCTCCATCTGGGAATATCCTCAGTTCAAAGGATCCACAGGATCATCAATCCAACCCCTGATCCTGCACAGAGACCCCAACAATCCCACTCTGTCCCTGGCAGTGCTGCCCAAAGGCTCCTGGAGCTCTGGCAGCCTTGGGGCTGTGCCCATTCCCTGGGGAGCCTGGGCAGTGCCAGCACCCCTGGGAAAGAACCCAACCTGATATCCAACCTTGACACAGTTTAATACCATTTCCTTGGATCCTGTCCCTGGTCACACAGAGCAGGGATCAGAGCTGCCCCTCCTGAAGAAGCTGCAGCCCCCACTGAGTCTCCCCTCAGCCTCCTCTCCCCCAGGCTGGACAAACCAAGTCCCCTCAGCTGCTCCTCCAGCCCCTTCCTCATCCCTGTGTCCCTCCTTTGGACACTCTCTAATGCCTTTGTACCTTTTTTCTATGGTGCTGCCCAAAATTACAATGGATCACCTTAAGGACTCGGTCCTCACATGGCATTAACTCAAGATCAGCACGTGTTGAGAACAGACAGTACAGTCCTAACGATGTTTGATTATCAAACTTCCACACAAAATGGCAGCCTGGCCACCCCTTCTTGCAGTTCAGCTGGTTCAAGAACACGTCTGCTTGGCTGCCCTGCAAAATACACACTAGAGAAGGAAAAACTCCCCAGAAAACTCTCTGGGAACTCATGAACATAAGGACCTGGAGCTGCTGGAGCAATTCCACAGGAGGCCCCAGAGCTGCTCCAGGGCTGGAGCCCCTCAGTTCCCAGGGAGCCAGGCTGGGAGAGCTGGGAATGTTCCCCTGGAGAAGGGAAGGCTCCAGGGAGAGCTTCCAGCACATTCCAGGGCCTGCAGGGGCTCCAGGAGAGCTGCAGAGGGACTGGGGACAAGGCCTGCAGGGACAGCACACAGGGAATGGCTCCCAGTGCCAGAGGGCAGCCATGGATGGGATCTTGGCAATGAGGAATTCCTGGCTGGGCTGGAATTGCCAGAGCAGCTGGGGCTGCCCCTGCATCCCTGGCAGTGCCCAAGGCCAGGCTGGGCACTTGGGCTGGAGCAGCCTGGGACAGTGGCAGGTGTCCCTGCCATGGCACGAGATGAGCTTTAAGGTCCTTCCAGCCCAAACCATTCCACAATTCCACGATGACTCCACGACCCCAGAAAGGGAAACTGACCCTGTGCAAACACAGCGGGTACGTGAGGAAATCCCACGCGAGAATCCCACGTCACACTCGCAGCCTCACATTCCACACCATCAACATTTGTGTTTTCTGGAGGGAAAAAAAAATTGCATTTCCAGCCCAACTACACCAGAGAGATTTGCCTGGCAGTCTTTCAGGTCTGAAGTACCTCCAAGCTGGGTTTAAATGCTGGTGCCACATTTGCCTCTCCACACTGACAGAGCCTGCTGAACAGGCCGGGGGCTGCGCTCTCCGTGTCCCCTCGGTCCCACACGGCCAGAGGGGACTCTGCAGACCCACAGAGGGCACCCAGAACTGAGCCATCCTGGAATTCCAGCCCTGACCCACCCTAAGCCTGTGCTTTTCCTGCTTTGAGCAGGGTATGCAAATCCTGAGGGAATTCCAGGCTTCCACAGCTCCTGCCACAACTCCGTGCTCCATCTGCTGAAAACGGACCGTGGATTTTTATTTGCTGCCACATTTTGTTCTTCAGATCTTCTTTTCCATCTCTCCACCACCATCTCCATCTACACATGCTTCTGACCATCAGGGCTGAAGTATTCCAACCATTCCCAGGGAAATT
The DNA here is from genome assembly GCA_019023105.1 of Diglossa brunneiventris. Classification (NCBI taxonomy): domain Eukaryota; kingdom Metazoa; phylum Chordata; class Aves; order Passeriformes; family Thraupidae; genus Diglossa; species Diglossa brunneiventris. The sequence continues at coordinate 72,220,537 of CM032353.1, read as the reverse complement.
CACCATTTCCTTCTGGAGCAAGGGACCAAAATCACAATTTACCCCTTAACCCATGGGAACGCTCATGATGCAGAATTCATAAGCCTGAATGAAAATAACCCAACTTTCAACCCAAAGCAACCACAAGAAGAGCTCTGAATCCACCAGCTCCTTCTAGGGAGGGAAGGGAGCAGCATTGTTGGAATCCCTTCTCCTTCCAAAGGGAAATGAGGAGGTAAAGGATTTTCCTGGTGCCCAAGGAAGCGGCTACAGAAGCAGCAGGAGACTCTAAAGGCTGACGCCAAGAATAAACTTCTTCATTTACACAGCATTCCTCAGCATAAATAAAACATGGGCACTCTGGGCTGTGGCTTTGCAAGTATTTTTGACCCAGAGTATGGAGTTTTCCAAGTCATCCCTGTTTGATTCCTTTAATTAGATGGTTATGTAATGAACAGTGGGAGGGACTCAGTTACTTCTGGATTGGCTTCCTTGGTCACACTGATCACAAGCAAACGTGGTCTGTGAGTGAAAATACACGTTCATGGGTTTTCCCTTTTGTATTTGAGGTCAGGTGAATTTTGTAGGACTGAAAAAGTTGAGTTTCCCTCCGAGTCGCTGCAGGATCTGAGCAACCCATTTATTATTTATAGGCACCACAGGCAGCACACAAACAATTCACACATCTGCCAAACAAAAACAACAACAAAAATAAAGCTCTAAACCAAGGAGACTCCTGCTTCCATCCTTCAGCACAAAACCAGGCTCCACTCCCTGGCAAAAGCAGCACAGTCCCTGGGAAAGGGTGGAAAACAGGAAGGGAAGGAGACACTGGAATTCCCAATTCTACTCAGATGGAATTCACCTGCCATCCTGAGTGTCCTAAGGGGTTTTGTACAGCTACATCTTTTTTCCAGGAGGGAAAAACCAAGGTGGAATTTCATTGACATCAAAATGTCAGCGTGGATCAGGACAAGCTGCGAGCTGCACCAAACACAGCCTGCAGCTCCCTGCTTCCATCTGGCAGAGCAAGGGATTCCCTCTTGGACTTCTTCGTGGATTCCTTCTCAGATTCTGGCAAGCAACTCATCCACAACAAACCCAGAGCAGCCTCAGAGTCCTTCCCAAAAAACTGGAACGCAGCCTGAGCTCCAAAACCCGTGCAAAAACCTCTCACACTGGAGAAACACAGGGACAGCTCCCGGCTGTAGCTGTGATATTCCCAAAGGATAACGGGCCCTGAGGTTCCCCAGAAATTGGACAAATCCCAGCTAGCCCTCCCAGTGGCACTGTACACCTGGCAACTGGATCAGTCCCACCAGTTTTGGGGAAAAAAAGCAGAAGTAGAAAGACCAGAATTGGGGAATACACAAATATTGAACCCCACTGCAATTGCTGCAGTGGGCGCAGAACAAATCTGAATTTCCCCAAAGCTGGAAGGTCCTGGATGGTCCAGGTTTACCTGGACAGGTGAGAGGCTCCTCATCCCTGGCACACAATTATGGACCTTAAAGCTTTTCCCACACTCCACTGAAGCCTTTAGGCTGGGAAGTGGTGAGGGCTCCTGGTGGCAGCTTGAGTTTGAAGAGAAAAAGACACCAATGATGTTCAGGGTTCTGTAATTTGCAATATTTGGAAACCACGGGGGTTTTGCCAGGATTTATTTACCTGGTCTGGATTCACAGGCAGAATGAGCTGATGAAGAGATTCATGAGAGCAGACACACAAATTTAATCACTAAATTAAGTGATAAATGGATCAGGGCAGGGGTGTGGATCTGCACCCAACAGTGGGAATATAGGAAAACATTAAAATGACCTAACAAAAAGCTGAATTCCAAACCCTAAGAGGATGGATTCCCTTTAAACACACACAGGGACAGGGTTCCACTTCATCCAAGGGAATGGCTGGAGCTGTGTCAGGGGGTTTAGGCCAGATTTTGGAAAAGGTTCTTTCCCCAGAGGGTAGTGGGGCACTCAACAGTACCAGTAAAATCCCCACTGTGCAGCAGAAGTTATTTTAAAACCCCTCAAAATGTGGTTTAAAATGATTTTATTAAATTCCTTGGGCACTGGGTAATGGATAACACAAAATATCTGAACTGTTTTTTTCCCACAGATCAACTTCAGAAGCAGCCTAAGGAAGATAAAGTCCAAGGCTGAGTTTCACAGAACTCCCTGCACTGAAAATCATCAACACAACCCCACCACTCCTACTGACAGCACAAAATGTTCTTATGTAGAAAAGAGTGGATTAAATTTTCTTGGTAAAACGGGATTCAGGAGCACAGCAGAGTTCACTGTGCCCTGCTGCCTTCCTGGAAGACAATTTCCCACATCAGAGAAACGTAATGCATAAAAAATAATAATAATTCCCAAACCCTTCAGGAGAGAGAAACTGCATGGAAACCTCCCTCCTTTGGAAAAGCAATGGAAATATTCCCAGAGCTTGTACAGGCACATGGCAGAAGTTGGACATGACCAGCCTAGAAGGAAGATGGACACCAAGAGTGGTCCCAGTGCTCCCAGTCTGGGCTCCTCCACTCTCCTGGGGTTCCTTGGTTTCCCCTACAGGACTGAAATATTCCAGGCCTGAGCTTGCCAGAAGTCAAATTTCCCAGTTTATGGCTGAAAAAAGGTGATCCAGGCTCCTGAGAGGCAGAAAAGTGATGAAATCCCAGCATGTGAAGAATTCCTCACACCAAAACACCCATGGACTGCAGGTGGACATCAGAGCAGCTGACCAGGCTGGGGCTTCTGTCCAGGGAATTCCAGACAATTAATGGCAGGAAAACCCCCAATTAATGGCAGGAAATTAATGGCAGGACAAACCCCTCAGGAGCAAAGAGGCCATTCCATGGAATCATGGATGGGTGGATTTGGGAAAGCCCTCGGAGACCATCGAGTTCAACCATCGACTCAGCCCTGCCGTGTTCACCACCAAAGCACAGCCTCAGGTGCCAAACTGAACAATTCCAGGGGTGGGGATTCCACCACTTCCCTGAGCTTAATCCCCCAAATTTCCCATTTTCCTGACGGAGCAGCACAGAGTGCAACCTCCCAGCCACACCAAGGACTCTCACTGGCAGGGCTGGGATTTCCAGGATGGTTTCATTTAATTTCTGGAATGGGGTGGCCAAGTCACCTCCATCAGACCACGCATTTCCTAAATCTAAAATATTCCAAGAGCTGCACAAAACCCGCAGGGATGGGGCTGAGAGCTCCCACCTTGCTGCGTTTATGGCCTGTGCACAAGAGCTCATCACGAAACCTCACAAAAATGATGGAAAACAACCAGGATGCCACAAAACTCCACAAAAGTCAGCTGAGACACTCTGCAAAACACCAAACACACCAAGTGTGACACTTGGTGGAATCATGGAATGGTTTGGGTTGGAAGGGACCATAAATCCCATCCCATTTTCCCACCAGACCAGGTTGCTCCAAGCCCCATCCAACCTGGTCTTGGGACATTTCCAGGGATGGATGGGAAAGATTAAAACCTGGGAAAATTCAGTTGTTACAATCCTCAGCTTTCCACAACTACCATCATCATCGTCATGCACTTCCTGTTTCACCCTCGACAGCAAAAAAAAAAATCATTGCTCCCAATTTTACAACCAGCACAAAAATCTCAATTAAAAAATGAACAATTCTCTCACCTATTTCCACTACATTTGGGAAATGAAAGTTCGCTGTGAGGGGATTTGGAAAGGAGCAATTGTGATGTGGATGAAGGAGAAGAAAGGATGAGCTCACATTGGGAATCCTCTCAGGATGTGGGAAGAGGGTCTAAAACCGTGCTCAGAGACCAGCAAGGCTTAGAAACAAAACCACAACAGCCAGGCCCTGCCTAAGGGATTAAAAATCCCAAATTCAGGAAACAACAGTCCAGTGAAGGAGGAAAAAAATAATAAAAACACAAAGCAGACTACCCAAACTTGAACAGAGAAAACATCTCCCCACCCAATAAAAATCATCTGTAGCTGACAGAAACCTTAAACTTGGTAACCTCAAATGCAGGAAGAGTCTTGAGCTGAATTATTTCTGTCCCTTAATTATTATTTACACTAAAAAGGGCCTGAGCACCTCAGTCACAGCCAGGTCTGTGCTGAGCCAGATGTTTTAGAGCCCTTTTTTGGGTATTTTAATACACAGCCAGTTACACCCCCTTTTTAATAGGCTATTTGCAGCCCTTTTTTGGGGATATTAAATGGAGGGGAGGTGAGTGATTAACACGTTTCAACTCGCTCCCAACCTCCTGTACAGAGGGAGGAAAATTATCCATGTGCAAAATGTAAAGAAAAATAAAGGGGAGGGGAAAACGGGGGGGAAAAGGGGGAAAAAAGAGGGACGACAGGAAAAAAAAGGGGGGAAAGGGAGAATGCAGGGGAACTTCATCAATGAGCTCAGAGGTCTTTTCCAACCTAATTGGTTCTGTGATTCTGGGGAAAGAAATAGGAGGTGAAGGGGGAAAAAAAACGAAGATGAAGGGAGGAAAAAAAGGGGGGCATGAAGAGGAACTTTATCAAGGTTGCACTCATTTACCTCTGAGGCTTTTTACAAATTAATTGATTATGGGGGGGAAAAGGGAGATGAAGGGAAAAAATGGGGGTAAAGGGAAAAAAATGGGGATGTGAAGGAGAAAAAAAAAGGGGGTAAAAGGAAAAAAAGGGGGGTTGAAAGAAAAAAAAGGGGTGTGGAGAGTAAAAAAAATGGGGGTGAAAGCAAAGAAGTGGGGGTGAATGCAAAAAAAGTGGGTGAAGGCAAAAAAGGGGGGGGTGAAGAAAAAAAAGGGGGAGGGTGAAGGGGGGAAAAAAAGGAGGGATAATGGGTGAAAAAAAAAAGGCGGTGAGGGCCAAAAGCAGGCAAGGAGGGGCTCCGAGAATAGCAGGGAAAAGGGCGAAGCAAAAGCCCCGCCAATGTCTGCGGCCGCGGCCCAACTTCCCCGGCCGGCCGGGCCCGGCTCAGCCCGGGCCGGAGCTCCGAGGCCGCCCCGCACCCGCCGCCCCCCGGCCCTCGCTGCCGTGGCCGCTGCCCGCGCCGCCCGTCCCGGCCCCCCCGCGCTGCCCCGGCCCCGGGGCGGCCCCGCGGGCCCGGCGCGGCCGGGCGGTCGCGGCCGCCGGGGGAGCGGGTGCGGGCGGCGGGGGCCCCGCGTTGGTGCGGCTGCGCCGGGGCTGGAGGAGATTGCGCGGTAGGACGCTCACCTCAGAGCGGCTGCGCTGCGGCGGGCCCGCGCCGCGGGGCCGCGGCGGGCGGAGGGCGGGCGGCGGGCGAGCGGGGCGGCGGCGCGAGTCGCCCTCGGCCGCCGCGGTGGCGAGCGCGGGAGGCGGGGACCGGCGGCGGCGGCGGCGGCGGAGGAGGCCGGGGACAGCGAGAGGGGGGGAGCGGGACGTATGGCGTCATAGCGCCGCGCCGCCGCCATCTTGGGGAGGGCGAGGGCGGCGGGGGCGGCCATGGGCGGGAGGTCGGCGCCATGTTGGGGAGGGCGCGGGGGCCGCGAGGGGCCGGCGCCATGTTGGGGAGGTCGCGGCCGTTCCCGCCTCAGGGGCGCTGAGGGACGCGGGGCCTCGGCAGGGCGGGAGCGCTGCTAAACCCGGGTTTGGCGTGGAAATCCAGGGAAAAGGGGTCTGAAATCGATTTATTTTGGACATATTTATGGTGGGAAAGTCCAGTTTAAAATGGGAGTTGCGGAAAAATCTATTGTAAATAAATTTTTTTTTTTGGGCATGTTTTTGGTGGACATATCCAGTTTAAAATTGAAGTTGACAAAAAATCGCTTTAAAATAGATTTTTCTTCATATTTTTGGTGGGAAAATCCAGTTTAAAATTGAAGTTGAGGAAAAATTAGTTTAATTTTTTTTCATATTTTTGGTGGGAAAATACAGTGTAAAATGGATGTTAGAGAAAAATCAGTTTAATTTTTTTTTGGTCATATTTTTTGGGGGAAAATCCAGTGTAAAAATAGAAGTTGGGAAAAAACAGTTTTAAATAAAATGTTTTTCTTGGCCATCTTTTTGGTGGGAAATCCAGTTTAAAATGGAAGTTGTGGAAAAATCTGTTTAAAATTTTTTTTTTCATATTTTTTTGTGAAAAAAATCCAGTTTAAAATGTAAATTCCTAGAAAATGCCTTTTTAAATAGACATTTTGAAAAAATCTGTCTAAACTAATTTGGTGGGGTTTTTTTTGCCTTTTTTGTGAAAAAAAAATTGTCTTCAGAATGGATTTTTCTTTCACTGTTTTGGCGGGAAAATCCATTTTAAAGTAGAAATTGTGGAAAAACGGTCGTTCAAAATCAAAATGTTTCCCTTATTTTTTTGGTGGAAAAAAATACAATTTAAAACTATTAAATTCTATTTTTATTTTTGTTTTGGATACAGTACAAAAATAAAATTTCCCCTTTTTTTGTGGGAGAACCATGTTTAAAATCTACATTTTCCCCCATTTTTGTGGGAAAATCCATTTTAAAATTTATTTTTCCCCATTTTCTGTGGAAAAACCCAGTTAAAAATACAAAATGTTTCCCTTTTCTGTGGAACTTGCAATTCATCTGGACTTTCAGTGGGACTTAATAGTATTAAAGACCAATGTAAACAATTCCATGCCTTAGGGAATTGAAAAATAAAGGATTTGAAACACAGAGAGGAAAGGAGCTGAGGAAAATAATAAAAATGGGTGTAAATCTGTGGGATTTTTGATTTTTGAGGTGGAACTTGATACCTAATTCCCTGAAGCTGTCTGTTTTTTTTTTCCCCTTAGGAATAACATGGAAAACACAACGGGGACAGGCACAAGAAGAGTTCCCAGAAGTTGTTTAAGAGGAACCTGGAAAGCAAAATATTTTCAGGGATGTCCCTTCATTTAGAGACAATTTGTGTTTATTCCATGCTCTGTGCTTGAGGTCTGTGGGGCCAAAAAATTCCTTGGGATTTAAATTAGTCACCCCATATATATATATATATAGATATACATATATATATGTATACATACATATGTATATGTATATATGTATACACATATATACATATGTGTATATATAGTTATATATATGTATATGGTTATATGTATATATAGTTATAGATATGTATATGGTTATATAGATATATAGTTTATATTATATATTATAATTAATATATTTATTTTATATATCTCTAAATATCTACTTATATATTTATATATCTATAGGTGGATATATAGGTAGAGATTCTATGGAATCTGGGAATCCCTGCAGGAGGAAGGTGCTGGAGAAATGTGGGTTTATGGGGGGCAGCAGGAAAATCCCCAGGGGCAGGATGTGACAGTTGAGCCAGGTTTGAGGGTTTGGGAGCAGGTTGGACAGAGCAGGCTGGGGAATGCTGCAGGTGCAGCCATCCTGCCTCGGGCAGCGGGCTGGGTGGGGATGTCCCATCCAATGCATATTTCCAAGGTGTTGCTGATGGCTTTGGAATGGGCTCATCCACACATGGGATTGTGGAAGTGCCCAAAATCCCCGAGTCTGTGCCTGCTGAGGGCTGCTGTGAATGGGGAATTGTTTAAAAATGAAAATGTGTAGCTTATTTTTTTGGTGGAAAAAAATACAGTTTAAACCAGAATTTAAAAAAAAATTCCTAAGATACAGTACAAAAAGGAAATTTTCCCCCCCTTTTTCTTTTCTACCTCTGTGAAGAGCAAAGGAGCAGCATGGATGTTCATGGGTGATGCAGAGAGGCATCATTTCCTAGTGGGAACAAACCAACCCTTTCTTTTTGAAAATCTGAGCACCAGCACACACCTCCCTGGGTTCTCCTGGAAATCTAGATTGTGCTGGGCCATAATCCCACGTGAAAAAATTGGGAAAAAAACTTAACTGGGAATGCAGATGTGGCAGCAGAAGGAAGGGAGCCATGGGAGTGCTGAGCCTGGTCAGGAAATGCCAAATTCAGTATTCAGGGAAAGCCTGGGGAGGAACAACCTCGGGGAAAGGTTTAAATGTCCCCATTCCTGGGTCTGGGAGGGGAAAAGGATCACAGATGGTTCAGGGGAGGGAAAAGGTTTAAATGTCCCCATTCCTGGGTCTGGGAAGGAAAATCACAGAATTGTGGAAGGGAATTTAAGGATCATCCACCTCCACCCCCTGCCATGGGCAGAGACACTTCCCATTATCCCGAATTCCTCCAGCCTGGCTTGGGACACTTCCAAGGATGTGGAGTCCACAACCTCTGGGACAACCTGAAAAAAGTGAAAAAAAACACTGACTCAGAGACCACAAACAGCGTTTTTCAAACATTCACGATACATTTCTCACAGATGGGAGGGGAGAGAACACAGCTGCAGCTCCTTGGCCTTTTTCTTCTCTCCCTCTTTTCCAGATTGAAAAGAAAACAGCATCCACTGCTTTCCTTAAAGTTTTGGACATTACTTTTTCCTTGACCCACAGATGGGGCAACTGAGAGGTGTTTTAAAAACTACAAACCCATTCCCCACATTAAAGTGCGTCCTTGCAGCAGGAATTGTTCAGGAATGTGCTTTGCACGGCTCATCAAGAGCCAGGATGGTTTTCCCCACATCCAGGGAGAATTTTGGTGGCGCAGTGGGTTTAAGTTTAAGCCCAGCCTTGGCCAGGCTCTGCCTTCCACGGCTTCTCTGGAGCCAAGCAAAACCAAGGCTGAATGTGGGGCTGGCTCCTGTAGTAGGACCATCCCTCTGTGAGGGATTGTAACCCCCAAAATCTGGAATTGTTCTGGAGAGCTGCTGCTGGGGGGATTTGGGATTCCTGCGGCATCTCCCAGCACCTGGCAGGGCTCTCAAACGCACATTTCTGCTCTTTCATCTGAATATTCCCTCTCTCCCATTTAGATCCTTAAAGTTCTCCCCTTTTGCAGGCACTCCTCGGATATTTTGCTTCTTTTCACTTCTTATTTTCAAATATCTATATAAATGTGGATATACTTGGGTCAAGTTCACCACAGAATTGTTTGGGTGGGAAGGAACTCAAAGCATCTCATGTACAATTAATGGGGAGACAAAGATCAGGCTGAAGAAAGGAGAAATGAGGTGCGAACTTGTTGGGAGGAAGGCGGTGCCTTCCCATCCCCACACACCGGGGAGAATTTTTTTTTTTCAATTGTTTTTTCTCCAGTGGCTTGTTTCCCTCCTGCAGGTGGCTGCTGGAGCACCTGATAATTTTCCTTTTGTACTGTATCTTAGGAAAAATACAAAAAACAAAACAAAATTAAAAAAACAAAAAAAAAAAAACCCCAAAAAAAACAAAAAAAAAAACAACCAAAAAACCAAAAAACCCCACCAAACAACAACAAAATGTTTTAAACTGTATTTTTTCCACCAAAAAAAAAGGAAAAAAGGGGGAAAAAAAAGGAAAAGGAAACATTTCAATTTTGAACTTTTCCCACAATTTCCACTTTAAAATTTATTTTCCCGCCAAAACAAGTAAAGAAAAATCCGTTTTAAATATGATTTTTTTCCACAAAAAATAGCAAAAAAAAAAAAAAAAAAAGCCCGCCACCAAAACTATTTTAAACAGATTTTTCCAAAATTCCTATTTTAAAAGGCATTTTCCAGGAATTTGCATTTTAAACTGGATTTTGTCACCAAAAATATGGCCAGCAAAAAAAAAAAAGTAAACTGATTAAAAAAAAATTTAACTGATTTTCCCACTACTCCCATTTTAAACTGGAGATTGGGACAGAGCTGGGAGGGTTCCTGGGAGCCCCAGGGTGACACCTTGACCCAGCTGCCAGCACATCACACACACGGAACTCCACAAAAATGCGCTGCTGCCATGGCAGAGCTGTAAATTCCCTCACCGCGGGATCCAGAGCGCTCTCCTTGGGGAGATCATTCCCTGAGCACCCTGAGCAGGATGTTCGGGATGCGCTCAGGGAATGCTGGGTTTGGGGAGATCATTCCCCGAGCACCCCCAGCGGGATGTTCAGGATGTGCTCTTGTCCTGTTCTGCTGGGTTTTAGGGAGATGATTCCCTGAGCACCCCCAGCGGGATGTTCGGGATGCGCTTTTGTCTTGTTTTCATGGTTTTGCGGTGTCCCCGCGGCCGGGCGGCTCCTCGCTCAGCCCTGCCCTGGTTTTTGTCAGCGGGAGCTGCGGGATGAGCTCCCCCTGGGCAGGAGAGATAAACTCCGAGAATTCCCCAGCTCTGCTGCGCTGCCCCTCGCAGGCACCGCGGGTTTGTCCTCTGAGGTGCCCCAAAGGCACAGGCTGCCTGGTTTCCCTTCAGACGCTGAGAATATCCCACAGTTTTACACGTCATAGAGTTTTTCCAGTTCTCACACTCCTTTCTGTGGCCTTTAGCCCAAATTCCTGAGGGCTAAGCCGTGGCTGTGGTGATTTCCCCTGTGAGGAACTCACATTTCTGCAGCCATACTAAATTTTAATTTGCTTTCTCAGCAAAATCTTATAAATGGGAGATTTATACCTAAATTTGTACCTAAACAAGACACCTGGGGCTGCTCTAAGGCCCTGCACACATTTAATCAGAGGAATCGCATCCTGAGCTGCTCTCCCTGTGTTAATCAAGATAACCAGTCCCAGCATCGATGCAGACATTGAGGTTTGGGAAGATCAGTCCTGGGAGTCCCAGTTTAGCAGCATGTGGAAGGAAAAGTGCAGGTTGGAGGTGTTAATTGTCACCTTGTGCTGATGAAAAGGCAGCAGTGCGGGGAAGGGAGGAAAGCAACAAGAATTACAGGTTTGAAATATGTAACAATATTAAAGGGTGGAAGCAGGTGCTTTGTTACCCTAAAGAGATGAAAGATTTTAGGGATTTTAAGGGAACAGGGATAGAACAACACTCACTTCATGGAAGATCAGTGGGTTCAGGTGAGCTCAGCATTAGCAGAGCTCTGTCACATGAATTCCACAGGAATTTGAACCACCTGGAACAGTCCTGGAGCCACCTGAGAGCTGGAGCAGCCTGGGACACGCCAAGGGACACCAGGGAGATCACCAGAGGCACTCCCAGGACATCACCAGTGTGAAGCCCACAGACACCTCCTTCCATCTCCTCTCCTGAAGAAGCTTCTAGAAGAGAACTTTTAAGACCTGCTGCAGCATTCTGAGAGACCCTAGCTGTGGTTCTAGGGGAGAAAAGCAAAATATCAGCTGCCAGTGTAAGAGCTGGAGGCGTTTCCTACTCTGCTGTCTGCTTTTCTGGTGGTGGGAACAGAAACTATGCAAAGCACGTGAGGAAGGCAGTGGAAAAGGTTGAGGAGTTGATAAAAGTGTGCAGATTTCCAAGAAGAAAACTGTTATATATATATATATACAGAAACTGTCAAAATATAGAGAAAGTTTGCAAAACAGAGCCATGTAAAAAAACCTGAAAACTGTCTCCTGGGACAGTTCCCAAAGGGCAAGCTATAATTATGAGGTACTCCCTCAAATATTGTACCTAATTTCAGGAAGTTCTTCCTGATAAACCATCTCAGGAGCCAAAACAACAGGTGACAGAAGTTTTCAAGGACCCATCTCAGGCCATGGTGTTTGGGAGGAGTTGGACCCCATGCCAAACTCAGTGGTTACAACTGGAGTAAGACCAAGATTTTGGAAAGCTCCAGTACAACCCAGCAGAAGACACCGGTTTCCCTGGGTGTTCCCTGCCTTAGTGGCTTGAGAAAATCAGCTGACAACCCAATCAAACCCCACAGACAGGAAATCATCATCCTCAGCAGGCCCCTGCCCTTCTCTGCTGAAAATAATTCCATTTTATACAAGCAAAATGCTCCCAGCTGCTCCTCCCCAAGCATCCCTAGTGAGGGATTCCTCAAACCCAGTTTGGGAAACTCACAGAGCCACCACAAACAAACTTCACAGAGCAGGAATTCCCCCCAGACAGAAATGTTACAGGTACCTCAAACCCAGTTTGGGAAACTCACAGAGCCACCACAAGCAAACCTCACAGAGCAGGAATTCCCCCCAGACAGAAATGTTACAGCAAAGTCGGTCTGGCTCTGTAACATTTTGAAGTGCCCTAAGAAACCCATAGGAAGTGTCCCAGAGCAGGTTTTGTGTAATTACCAGAGGAGCCAGGCTATTCCTGCTGTCCCCTGGGTGATCCAAGCCGTTGTCACTGTTGTCACCACGCCTTCAGCACACGGAGTGCCATGTCCTGCACTGTGGGAGCAATCCAGCTGAGCACATGAGGGCAAATTTATTCTACAAACCTTCTTTTTCAGACTAAAATAAATTTTTAAAAAGTTTTAAAAAGCAAATTAATTTTTTTCAGGAATGACTTAATTTAAGGATGGAGCATTTTGCCACAATTGTGACAAAGGGACAGCAGAGTTTTTTGGAAGTGGCCATAATTCACCTGCCTGTTTCCCATCTCCTTTTTATCCCTAGGGAGATCCCAGCATGACCCCACAGCTGTGCAAAGATAATCCAATTTAAAGCCCCTTTCAGGTGTGTTGGCCACGTCAGCACTGAGAAAACTCCAGGAAACCCCAATTGCAATAATTATTGTGATTTAATTGCTTCACTGCTACAACTTTAACTGAAACATCGGTGGTGTAACTTCTGATTTCACATCTCAGTCTGCACAGAAAACTCTTATTCCAGGCTCATTATCTCCATCCTTCACAGAACAGGCACTTCCTATTAAATGATGTGGGAAAAGTGCCCCCAAGATTTGCATGACCTACTTGAATCATCCTGAAAGAGAGAGAAAAAAATAAATTCTGAAGTTCAGTGTAATTTTTGGCTTGTACTAAACAGTTTTAAGCATTTTTGTTTTCTTCAATTATCTGTGTGCTGCTGTCTCCCTGCTGACATTTCCTGTAGGATTGTGGAAGCACTTGGCCTATCCTTGTATTTTCAGCTATTAAAAATACTCCAACATTGAGCAGTAAATGCAGGTGAACTTTGGGACATTTACATCAAGAATTTCCACCAAAGAGAAAATTGTTCCTTTCATGGCACAGGATTCTGCTGCAGCCATGGGTTCCATTAAATATTTCCCTCATTTTTCTTACACATTTCTCTCTTTTAGTGCCAGTTACACCTCGAGAACAAATGCTGACACTTTTTTTGCATAAAGAAGATTTCACACTTGGTTTACTTTAGCTTAGTTGTGAACATATCAGACTTTAAATTTAAAATATTTGTTTTGATTGTTTCTCCTGAAATCTTGTGGCAATAACCTAAAACGAGCGCAGCAATTTTAAAGGCCTATATTTTATTTTAAAGTAATTAAATACTTTTAAATGAAATTATGTGGAACCTCAACAAACAAGTCAAAAAAGAGAGAAAAAAAATCAGGGAACAAGGTGGGTTTTTTCCAGGATCTTTTTATGGTCTGAGGCTGTTGAGGTGGGAAGGCCCTAAAAGGTTCCTCTAAGGGGCCACCAAAAGAAGCAGGACTCCTGAATTCCTGAATACCCCCAGAAAAGTATGGATAATTACAGAGTGGATAACACACCAGGAGTAACAAAACCATCCTAATATTCCACCTGGGACACTTTGGTACCCGCAGGTGTCCTGGTACTGCCTGCCTAAAAACCATTCCTGTGAGCTCTCAAATTCCATTCCTTTTGCTCCTTTGTATGAGAGTTACAGAGGCAAAAGAGAGGAAAAAAACAGCTTATGTCATTTAAAAAATATATACAGAGAGTTTGCAAAACAGAGCCTTATAAAAAACTGTAAAATTAAGTTTTTTGTCCTTGAAATGGCACCAGGTGAGGACAGTGAAAGATAAATGAAGGAGAGAGGAGTTAACCCACTGAAAACTTTATTTTATTTCCCTCTGCTCACACTATTTAGTGCCAACATTTAAAAAGCCTCTTGCAAGGAAATTTTTCTTTAAAAATCCTCCATGGGAGCCTCTTTGTTATGGAGATACCTTTTATGAGGAAAAGAGTCCTCAGCTCTTCATCCTCCCTGGAGCTGGGAAATAACAGCCAGAGCAGCTCTTCAAATGCCAACGGAGACAAAAGGATCCCTGCCCCTTCTCAAGCCTTTCTCACACATCCAAAAATCCCCCGTGCTTTTCCTCAGGTGAAGTAATGTGGAAGGAGAAACCTGGCAATCCAGAAATGCTGGCTGGAGGGAAGGGAAAGGACAGGAAGCTGCTCACACGCAGCTTGAAACACCCTCGTTCCAAATGTGGTGAATAATATAATTTATTCAACTATATTTATAGTTGTAGTTTGTATTTATAGTTCTAATTTATATTAATGATTTATAAATATAAGTTATAATATTTATATTATTTATAACATATAATATATACACTTATGAATTATATATTATATTTAATATATGTTATATAATTATAAATTATATAAGTATATATTATACATTATATATTGTTTATATTATAATATTTCTAGTTTATTTATATCTTGTTATAATTTATATTTGTATTTATGTTTAAATTTATATTAATGTTTATATTTATTTATGTCTACCACTCCCGTCCCAGAGCAGCCCTGTGACTCTCCCCACCCATACACACCCCAACATCTCCTGTGTTTTTAACAGCAGGGCTCTGGTACACAACTTCCTGCAGGAAACAGTGGCAGCAGAGCACAGGAAACCCCAACACTGCAAGAACTTAACTCCCTGCAAGGCCTGGCACACAGAACACCACAAAGTTCCCCATGCCATAAAAAAGGGCATCTCCAGCTTGCAGATTCCCCTCACAAACCCCTTCGTGGATTTGGGCAGAGCAGGATTTATTCATCCTAAACTCGGTTTAAATCCTGCACCCCAGAAAAGCCCATCTGGGAACCAAACTCTCACAGGTTGGGATGAAGCAGGAATAGCTGCCACTGTCACCCTGTCACATCCACAGAAGTCGTGGCACAGCCTGCAGCACTTTGAAGCAAATCCAGCCATCTGAGGTCCAAACTTTTCTTTACAGATGTCTTTTGGTCTTTATTAACCACCAGGGAGATGGAATTACATGCAAAATTCAACTGAGAGGTAAAAGGAAAAAGGAGGGGAAAAAAAGAAAAGTGTTTCATTACTGAGTTTGGGGTTTTTGGGAGGGTTTTTTCATCTGCTGTCAAAGAAGTGAATGGCAACTTTTCAGATGCCCTGGAAAGCAGAGTCTTTGTCCTCTGCACTTCGCTGCTCACCGTCTGCTGAGTTCAGTGGCATCATGCTGAAATCACATTTTTTTTGTTAAAGAGAGAACAAAGTTGTTATTTAATAAATATTCCAGCAAATTTTGGATACTGGAACTTGGAGTTTTGAAACCATTGTAGCTCCAGTTTACCACAGATGTAGAAATGGCCTTGCTCACTTTTAACCATCCTTAACCACATTGAGCAGTTCCTACTTCAGTGCTCAGAAACATCTGTCCCTAAAAGCCCTCTGTGCTAAATATATCATACAAAAATGTAATATTTTTGGGGTTTAATTAATTTCTTAGCTGGAGATGCTGAATACAGAGGTTGCAAGAGATCTCTGGCTGATGAGCGGAGCTGCTGTGACCAGAGACTTCCTGGTGGGTGGTGGGGAAGTGAGAACACAGAGAAGGCTGAGGAGGAGATGTAGGTGCACAGCTCAGAACAGAGTGGAAACCACATCCCTGCGTCATCAGAGCAGGCCAGCTGCAGCTCACGAGCAGGGAAACAGGAAATCCAGCAGCCTGCTGTCCCTCCTGAGCACTTGGTGGTTGGACTTGGTGATCTGTTCCAGCTCGGAGCTTTTCCATCCTGTGATTATTTTCTTGATGTGTTGTGAGAGACTGAAGTGGCTCGTGCATTAGACATTGCTAAAATCATCAATCAATCAATCAATCAATCAATCATCAGTCATTTTGGCCACAAACAAACTTTGGTAGCAAACTCCAAAGGAGCTGCTGTCCATCTGTGACCAGCAGAGCCACCCCTCCCCAAACACCCCTACTAACTGGAATGTTGGATTTTGAACCTGTCAGTTCAAATGTTTAACTTTGTCCAGTTATGCCAGGTCTGGGGGGAAGGATGGATGCACAAGGGTATTGGGAGACAGACTGTGATGCTGCCAGCTCCCACATTCAGGGAGCAAGTTACCGTGTGCAAAGGAGCACAGCCCAGCTCAGGCTACAAACTGATAAGGGACCCGTTATCAGCTCCGAACAGGACACTGCCTCTTTGTCCCTGCCCAAGGGAACTCATGGGGTAACTCCCCTGCCCTGCAATATGGGGACATTCACAGGTGTTCACCTCGGCCATAATGGGCCACAATGGACTGAACTGTGCTGATACCAAAGGCAGCTGCATCATCTTTGAAGGTGTCAAAGAGTCCCCAAGTGTCCCATGACCCACAAAATTCCATCATCCAGGGGAGGCACCTGGGACTTCCCACTGAGCCTGAGTGAACATCAACACACATTTTGTGTTCTGTGCCTTTCCCCCTCCACTTCTTCAGGATTTCCCCTCATCCCCCGGTGGATCCACTCTGTGACCACCAACAGACTCTGAGATTGCAACCACCAAGTCTCATCACAGGACCTGTGGGTGGTGAGATCTTCCTCCTCTTATCCTTTCCCTCTCTTTTTCCTTATATCACATTTTCTTAAGTGTTACTTTTATGCTTTCATGTTGTCATATAACTATAGATAGTAACAGCCAAAATGGCTACATGGCTGTTTTCCTCTGCAACCAAATTGCTCTAAATTCAACCCTTCATATATTACCTACATATATAATTATTAAATCCTATATATTTTTTTTTTTTTTATCCCAAACACCAATTTTACCCTTGGCTTTCTAGGGTGGGCTGTACCACATATAGGTGAAACAAACCCAGTGGAGTTTGCAGTAAGCTACAAATGACAGCAGCTGGCTGACCAGCAATGACACCAGTTATGATTTTCCCTGATCAAAACCTCCTCAGGGAGGGAATGTTTCAGGCTGGAGAAACAGCACCAGGATTTCCAGGCCTTTATTGGCTTGGGTTGATGATAATTGACTGTTACCTGCAAGTCAGAGGGGTGGAAAGGTCTGGGAGAGATGCACAGCTCCTCTCAGTGTGGTGCTTCATGGTTTCTCCAGGGCTGTGCAGAACACCCATGGAGGAGATGCAGCAAAAGGGCTCTGAACGTGACACGGAGCTCGTGGTGTCCAGCCAGGATGTTTGGGCTGAGGATGGTCACAGTGAGTGACAGCCTGGGCGTGGGGGGCCATCACCACCTCTGCTGGGTGTAACAGAATCCCTGACAAGGCCTAAGTCACATGCCCTGGATCATTTGGAATGGAAAAGACCTCCAGGATCATCCAGTCCAACCTGGGACTGAGCCCACCTTGTCCCCAACCCAGAGCTCTGAGTGCCACCTCCAGGGATGGGCACTCCAAAGCTCCCTGGGCAGCCCCTGCCAAGGCCTGACCCCCTTTCCATGGGGAAATTCCTCCTGATATCCCCCCAGCCCCTCCTCTGGCCCAGCCTGAGGCCGTTCCCTCTGCTCCTGTCCCTGTTCCCTGGAGCACAGCCCGACCCCCCTGGCTGTGCCCTCCTGGCAGGGACTTGTGCAGAGCCACAAGGGCCCCCTGAGCCTCCTTTGCTCCAGGCTCAGCCCCTTCCCAGCTCCCCCAGCCTCTCCAGTCCCTTCCCAGCTCCCTCCCCACACCACTGCCTCTGCCAGTCCTTCCTGAGCTCAAGGGGGTCTCAGGGTGCCATCCCTAAGGAGTGGCACAGGGTGGCTGAATCTATCCCCAGCACATCCCTGCCCCTGGAGGCACAGCTCTCCATCCCACACAGACCCACAGGCTGAAGTGACAATGGCACTTGTCCCCTGCCACTTGTCACTGTGCGTGAGCTGCAACCAAAGTGTCTTTGTAGGACACAGCAGGGACCAAGAAAAACAGCAGGGGACACTGGGATTTGAGCTGGGCACTGCCGAGGGCAGGGCGGGTTTAATCACAGCAGAGTCTTCACCAGGAGTTTGGTTCTCACTTCCTTTTCCTCCCCTTCTTTTTGAGAGAGCCAGGCCAGGGGTGGCCCCGGAACGCCAGGAAGGCGGCGGCGTTGTGACAGATGTAGTAAGCGTTGAGCATGGCAGCTGAGCTGAAGAGATCCACTGCTAGCATTTCCTTCTTCACACCTTTTTTGGAGCTTCTGCCTTTGCCACCCTTCTTGCCCTTGCCATCACCCTTTTTGCCTTTGCCACCTTTTTTAGCTTTGCCTGCCTGCAGAGAGAAAACGACCACAAACCCACTCAGTTCTGGGTCTTTGTTGTCTCACTTTTGGGTAGAGGACTCCAGGCAGAGAGACTGAGAGAGCTGGGAATGTTCCCCTGGAGGAAAAGGCTCCAGGGAGAGCTCAGAGCCCCTGGCAGGGCCTGCAGGGGCTCCAGGAGAGCTGCAGAGGGACTGGGGACAAGGCCTGCAGGGACAGCACACAGGGAATGGCTCCCAGTGCCAGAGGGCAGCCATGGATGGGATCTTGGCAATGAGGAATTCCTGGCTGGGCTGGAATTGCCAGAGCAGCTGGGGCTGCCCCTGCATCCCTGCAATGCCCAAGGAAGGATTGGAGCACCCTGGGATAGGGGAGGTATCCCTGGAATGAGCTTGGAGGTCCCTTCCCACCCAAACTGCTCTGGGATTCTGGGATTTGGGACACTCAGAATCCATCCCGTGGGATTTTTATGGAAAATGGGGAGAGAAAAGAGAGGAAAAGGGAAGGGAGACCCTTCATGTTTTCCTGAGATTCCAAGTGAAGCCCCTGGGTCCATGAATGTCTTGGAGAGGAGATGGATCCAATGTCAGGCTGGGAGAGCTGGGAATGTTCCCCTGAGAAGGGAAGGATCCAGGGAGAGCTTCCAGCACATTCCAGGGCCTGCAGGGGCTCCAGGAGAGCTGCAGAGGGACTGGGGACAAGGCCTGCAGGGACAGCACACAGGGAATGGCTCCCAGTGCCAGAGGGCAGGCATGGATGGAATCTCATTCCTTGTTTGCCCAGGGTCTCTGGTGGATTTTGTGAGCACTTATAGGCTCCTGGTAGGAATTCAGCCTGTAGCTGATCTTTCCAAATATAAAAGATGCTCACAGGCTTTACATGCTATGTACAGAATTTTACAGCCTGCAGCCAAGAAGGAAAAAAGCTAAAAATCAGAATTAGGTTTGCACTTGCACACAAAGTGAATTTGGGCAGGTCAGTTCTGTCCTGCAGCTATGGGAAGGAACCTTTTGGATATTAACCCTTTTCTTTAAAAAGGTGTTACCAACACTTCTGAAGGATCAAAGGTGTTTTACCATGGCTGAGTCTTTTTATGGAGCAGCCTGGAGTTCACATCAAGCTCTGGAGATGGACCCTGCAACACAAAATTACACGGTTAGTTACACAGTGTAAAGCACCTGCATCTGTGTCGGTCCCCACGAAACTTTGAAGAGAAAAAGGGGAAAAAAACCCCAGTCCCTTGCAAAACCAGGGTAATCCCCAAAAGCTGATACTCACCTGTGAAATCAGCTGCTAATTGTCAAACTCCAGGACTCTGAGCGTTTCAGCAAAGCCCTCGAGGTTTACAATCACAGAATGCTGGACAAGACCTCCCAGACCAAGTCCAGCCGACCCCCAACGCTGCCAGAGCCACCACTGACCCCAAGTGTCCCCAAGTGCCACATCCACGGGCCTTTGAAACCCCTCCAGGGATGGGCACTCCATCCAGCCCTGCAGCTGTGCGAGGGCTGGACAACTCCTTTACGGAAGGAATTTTCAGGATACCCAGTCTAAACCTCTGGCACAACTGAGGCTGTTTCCTCTTGTTCTGTCCCTGTTCCCTGGGAGCGGAGCCCGACCCCCTCTTGGCTGCATCCTCCTGTCAGGGAATTGCTGTTCGCTCCCTCCGGAACGTCCTTTTCTCCATCTGGGACCTCCTTTTCTGCCCCAGCCCCAGCTCCCTCCATCCCCGCCCCGTGTAGAAAAGGCAGACTCTCACCGTCCTGTCCTCGCAGCTCTAAAGAGACCCCGTCCCCCCTCCCCACGCACGGCCGCCATGGCCGCCCCACCCTCCCCTCAGCGTCGCGTTGCCATAGCTACTCCGGGGGCGGGGTCTGGTGCTGATTGACAGCCCTGTGTCCAATCCGCTGCTGACGCACCCACCCGTCGCCCAATCAGCTGCCGGAGGCGCTTCCCGCCACGGCGGTGGTCAGGGGGAAAAGGGCGGGGAAAACTGTGAGGGGCGTGAGGGGCCTGAGGGGAGCGGCCGCCGCCATTCCCGCCCCAGTCCCACCCTCAGCCAAAAACCTCCGAAATGTCACGAGGAGGCGAGAAAATCCCCACCACAACAACTTGGAGCTGAGAGGAGGAGGGGAGCAAGTCGTGCTTTCCAAAGGTCTTGGAAAGACTAGCGTTTGGTGCACTGTTAGTGGAATATTCACGTTATTGCTGCGTGACATGGGAGAGTCTGTTTAAATACCTAGCTCAGCTTCCTTCACCATAAAAATATTTAAAAAACAAACCAAACTCTGCTTTGCATCCTCGCAGAGCCACAGCTCCGGACAGCAGGTCCTGAAAATGACATGTAATTGAAGTTGGATATTTCCAATAAATCCCCATAAACTAAGGCCTGGGACACAGGGAATTGATGGAGGTGAAGGGGGCTGAGGGAGGGATAGGGACGTGAAGGGTTCATTTTGTTCTCTGCACCTTTTTTAGACACAACAATTTTATCCAAGGGTAGTAATGCTTCTAAATGTGGGGTGATTTTTAAATTTGGGAAAAAATACGGGAGAGAGGAGTCTCTCCTGCATCCCTCAGCACCAGATTTTCACTTGCAAAGCACTAAAAAAAAATAGGCACAAGTCAAAAATATCGGTAGAGGCTGAATTCCCTCATAGGGAAAAAAAAAAGCTCATAATTGCAGTATTGCCAAACTCCAACAAACACATCAGTGAGTCTGCCTGGATCATGGGTTTATTTTTACCTTTAACATTAACCTCTCTAAATGTGCTCTCTGCTGCATAAGTAAATTTCCTTCCTTCTTGCCTAATAAAAAGTCTTGGTAGTGTAGCTCAGGGAAAAAGTCTGCAGATTTGGGAGTAAAATTCTCTTGAATGAGCCTTGGATAATGAAAGAAAAAAATGAAAAAAAAATTAATTTCCACCTCTGTTCAGGGAAATTCTGTGTCATCTGTATTAACAAACCACACAGCATAAAAGAAACAATCATAATTACACTAATTATCTAATTTCAGCACAGACAACTGTCAGGAGGCCACATTATAATTATTGAGGAAAAAGGAAGGCACAGAGCACTGAAATGTTCAATCAAGGAGACAGAAATCATCCTGTGCAGTCAAATGTTGTGTTTGTGGCAGAGCTTGGACCTGGCTGCAGAACAAGCTGCTGTTTACACATGCAAGGCTTTGATAAATAATTGAGGGAAGCTTCTCAAACTCCAGAGTATAATAAGCCTGACCTCATACAGTCACTTCTATGGTTACAAGTGCATAAATACAGAGTCAGCCAGGACATCTCCGTGTTGTTATTTTTAGGGAAATATTCACAGGAGAAAAAGGAGGGATTTCTTTTTAATGCTGTCAGACTGAATGGATAAAGGCTAACCCCCCCCTTTTTTATCACTCTCTCATTTTCTCAACTCTGAAAGGAACTTTGTATCTTTGTAACCTTTTATCCTTCCCAGAAATTTGCATTAAATTCACCAAACAGCTCCAGAGTTCCTTAGAGAAATTAATAACTTAATTCTGTATGTTTTATATCCCTAGGAAACAGCAAGAATCTACAAGAAAACAGAAGAATCTATGCTGAAGTGCTGAAGGAAGGGTCTTACCCACAGCAGAACTTCAAGCAACCACCTGTAGGGTGAAAAAAACCAACAAAAAAGAATTCTTTATTGCAATTACAACGGGAACTGGGATGACTGGAGGCTTCCTGGAACCAACAGTCCTGCTGGGGTGAGATAATAGATGCTCCTCCAGCTGTGCAGAAACCACCCAAAACTTCTTTCTGAAACTGCCTTGCTGAACATATAAAATGATAATTCCTTAATTGCTGGCCCCCAGCTCTTCTGAGAATTTTTAATCAGTAGAAAATCCTCATTGTGAAGCAAGAAAAATTTGAAACTGCTGCTTGCTTGCCAGGATGGGACATAAATATTTCAAATAAAGGCTCTCCCTAGGTCACCTTTTTATGCAGAAGTTCAGGTTTTCTGTGGAGATCTCTCTCTGGGAAGCAGAAAATTTGGTGGTGATGGTGTGAATAAATTGTAATCCAGGATGAGTTTGTACATCCTGTACCACGCAGACATTCAGCTAAGAATTTGTGCTTCTAATCTCTCTCAGTAAAAATAACAGGCACTGAAAAGCACAATTTAAATATAAAATACAGAAAAATGCACATTGGGTATGTACTGGTTATTTTTTTTTTCCAACATATTGTGGAGAAAAAAAGACACTTTGGGGGGGAAAAATGGTTTGAGCAAAATTCCAAGGGATTTCTAAGTATTTTAGTAATTAATTCAATTTCCCCTTGAGTGGAGATGGGCAGGGGTGAGGGCTGAGTTTGGGGGATGTTTTTATCCTTAAAAAATAATAAAAAAAGAAGCATTTAAATTAAGACACAGGACGAAAAAGCTTAAATAAAGAGGCGTCCTTTAAAAGTTGGTTTATTTTGAACAAAAGCATATTTTGAAAGGCTTTAAAAGGCTTAATGCCATTTCCATGAACAAGGCCTTGGACAAACCCCATGAAGGAAACATTCCCAGGCTCATTAATTATTTAAGCAATTAGCACAAATCCTGCCATAACAAACACTTGTTTATTTAGGGCTTCCCTGCCCTATATGAACACACAATGCTTTGACAAATGTCACCCTCATGCAATGCAGCTTTTCCCAAGTGTAGTGTTCATTATTTAAGTATTAAGTTATTAAATTGATAGAAAATTTACAGCTCCATATCCTATTCATCCTGAAAGTTATGGACCACAGAATCCACTCTTTTCCTCATAAGTTGTTCACCAAAGCACCTTCCCTCCCCACCCTAAGACCTGGCACAGACATTCCCCCAAACAAGCAAAAATCTGTGTAAAACTTGGGTTGTTTTACGTGGTATTTGCTGTCCCCTCAGGGCTGGAAGGGCTGCAGAGGATGTGGAACCCCAGTGACACTCAGGGAGGAGAGAAAAGGGATTTCCAAGCAGCACAGCTGGGAACTGCACAGCACAGGGGTGCTGCAATAAAGGTGAGTGAGGGTGGAGGAGAGCAGAGCTGCAAAGGTGACAGGTGGGTGTCCAGGGGACATGCAGGACCTGGCCCTGGTGGCACAGGGCTCTGAGCTGGGCTGTGCCACCCCAGCCCAGCAGTGCCAGGTGGAGGAGAGCCGAGGTGCAAAGGTGACAGGTGGGTGTCCAGGGGACATGCAGGACCTGGCCCTGGTGGCACCAGAACTCTGAGCTGGGCTGTGCCACCCCAGCCCAGCAGTGCCAGCCCAAGAACAACACAGAATGCTGCCTCCATCCCATGCCAGTTCCTGGCAGCCCGGGGTGGCAGGGTGGTGTTGGGAGCACATCAGCAGCCAGAACAGATCCAAACAAAGGAGCGTGGGGCGTGCGGGAGGGATGGAATTCCCACTGGGAATCCTTACCTTACCCCCAGCCTACACCGAGACACAGCTGGGCTCTGAGCTCACTCTGCAACGTGCTTTATGGTCTCCAAGGAGTCACAGGATGACCTCCAAAAAGAGGCGTCTGCTGGGCACACAGAGACCTGGTCTCTTTGGAAAGGTTAAATTTTTTCCCCCCAGCTGTGCTAAAAACCCCCAGATCCACCCCGGCCCTGGCACCGCCAGCCCTGAGGGCGGCGGGAGCGGGGCAGGCGGAGGCGGGGCTGTCACTGGCCGTGCAGCAGCTCTTCCCAGCGGATGGGCTGCGAAAACACCTCCCGCTCCAGCCACAGCTCGTAGGAGTAGTGGAAGTCCTCGGGCAGCTCCAGGCGCTGGCCCAGCACGCTCTGCAGGCAGTTGTCCACCGGCGCGAACTCCGAGTCCTGCGGCTTGTCGTACCTGCGGCTGTTGAAGGCTTCGATGTTGGCCCTCAGCGTGCACTCCTCAGCCTGGAAATCCCACGGCCTGGCGTCGATGTCTGCAGGGGAGGAGGAACAACACCCAAATAGTGTGGGAAACACCGCTCTGATGGGGTTTGAGCAAAAGAAAGGCTGAAGGTTTCATGTGAATAACCAGAGTCACTCTAATTATTATTATTCCTAACCAAATCCCATTATGTGTGCATTTTCATCTAAAATATCCATAAAAATATAATTGCTATTGCATTAAGGACTACTTAAGATAGTCCATAAAAATGTAATTATTCCTGCTTTAAGGACTCTCTATAATTATAATATTATTTTTTCACAAAGACCCCACCACTTTTACTGAAAACCTCCACTGACCACTGAAGCAGAGATGAAGATTTAAAACATTTCAAACCTGGTGAGCTTATTATGAGCTCCTAACCACAATTTTTAAAAAATTTGGGCAAATGTAACTATGAACGGTATTGAAAAGCTGCAACAACCATGACATTATGTCATACTATATAAACCTATAACATGAAAAGAATCCCAGTATTTTCAAAGCTGGCTTTCACCAGCTCCAAATCTGACAGTGCAGGACGGTGCCATGACACTTCTGGAAGAAATGCCCAGCTGTGAGAGGAATTTTAGAGGTTTTGGGCCAAAGCAAGTGAAGCCAAGTGAAGCTTGCCAAGGCACGGGCAGAGGGACAGGGCAGCACTCACCGTTGCCGTAGGCCCAGTCGTCGTTCATGCGGTGCCGCACCTTCTGGTAGATGGCAGACATGGTCTTCATGTTGCTCTTCCTCCACTGGCGCCCCAGGTACTTGGTCTGGATCTTCAGCAGCTTGAGCACGTAGAGCTGCATCATGGCCTGCTTCACCTTCAGAGCCCGCTTCAGGATGGGGGCTGATTTAAACACCACCAGCATCTGCCAGGAAAGCAACACCCCTCAGTGCAGGGTGCTGGGGGAGCCACACAAACAAACATCTGGGCTGATGTGGGCACCAACACCTGGGCCTTGTACACCCCAAACCCCCAGGAGGGAGAACAGGAGCGTTCAGCACAATCCAACACTCTCTGCACTGGGCTTGAGGGTCACAGAAATAATGTTATTTGCAGGAGAAAAGGTATTTCTGCATTTAAGGCTCAATCTGTGGAAGAAAAAAGGGAAGATGATGAAGAGCAGAAGCTCCAGCACTTCCACAAGGAACCCTGAGCACAAGGCCAGGCTGAACCTGCTGTGTAGAGCCAGGGAGATGCTCCAGGTGAAATGCTGGAGGGTCTCAGGGGGAGGGGACGCCCCCTTACCATTGTCCTCGAGTGTTTCCACTTGGTCAGCTTGTTGAGGATCCTCAGCAAGTTAATGCAGGAGAACAAATTCCTCCAGCAGAACTGGTTGTTGTCTCCAGCTTCCTGCAAGGGGAGAAGTGCAACCCTGACCACAGTGTTCATCAGCACACCACCACAGAGATGTCCTTAGGCAGAAATCTTTATTTTTATTGCCTTCACAAGTCTTATTTCTGAGGGAGTACAAGCAGCAGAGCTTCCTCCTCACTTTGGTTTTCCCCAGACTCTGCTGATGATAACCCTCCTGAAACATTCCAATTTTAATCTGCTTTTAATTTAGAGTAGGAGCTAATCATGGGATAAATCCCATTATTCCATCATGGGAAATATATTTTGTGGTAGATTTGTATTCTTTGTTTACAGCCAGAGGGCAAATTTCAGCCTGGTGATCACCACTGCTTTTCGTAACTGTATCAATTAATTCATGCTTGGGGCACACACTTCCAGTAAAAGGAAATCGCAGATCAGCACAGGATGACAAATAGCAACGTCTGTATCAAGAGGATGAGACCTTTCTGTAACAAAAACCCCTCCAGCTTAAGTGCTGCTGAGACATTGTTTTAAATACAAGGTAACTGTAAACACCCCCAGCTCCAGCTTGTGGAAATACTGCCCGTGGCACTTGGAGATTTAATTCCACCTCTGCAGTAACTTGCTCCATGTTTGAACAGCTCCAATGTCCCACAAAAATCCTGTTTGGGGATTAGTGCACAACAAGGGCTGCTGAATTTATAAACCACTCACAGCCAGCTACAGCTTCTTAACTCGGGGCAAAAACTCAACCCATTCCACCCTCGGGAGGGGTTTGAAAGCAGATTTACCCAAGAAAATCCCACCAGCACAACCCCTTGGCTTTTAAAGGCAAGTGGCACCCAGAATCAAGGAATCACTGAGGCTGGAAAAGACCTCCAAGGCCACCGAGTCCAAGCTGTGCCTGATTCCCACCTTGTCCCCAGCCCAGAGCCCTGAGTGCCACATCCAGGGATTCCTTGGACACTTCCAGGGATGGGCACTGCAAACCTCCCTGGGCAGCCCCTGCCAAGGCCTGAGAGGTAGCCAGAGGTGGGATGTCACCAGAATGTCACCTGGATGTCACTGAGCTGCTCGTGGATGCTGTCTGGTGCTTTGTGGGTCCCTAAGTGCAGTGCCCCTGCACTGCCACATTGTGCCCAGGCCTAACCTTCACCCTCTGCACAAAGTAATTTTCCCAAAGATGCCAGTGGAATAAGGCAGTGTCCATTTCTTTTGGCTGGTGGATTTGTTTGTCACCAGGCTGATGTTGTCTCTACAGGTGCAAGGAGGGAGGGTCTTTCCCTCAGATTTATGGGAGGAGGGAACAGGCCAAACAGGCTTTAATACCCCTTCTGAGGGGTGAGTTAAGCCCTTTGCAGACCCCTCTGGAGTGACAGGAGAGGGGAGGTGGGGACTGGCCAGGATTTGAATCCCCCACCACCTCAGCCACTCCTGATTTACACCGGGTGGGGACAGCAGTTACCCCACAGGCTCCCCCTTGGGAGACAGCAGAGCTGGACTCGTCCTGGCTCTCCTTGGGATAACCAAACACACATCACTGTGCTCAACCCACTGAGAGCAGAATCATCTGTGACATCCTCTGAGAAATGTGTTACGCTGGGGTGTTGAAATCACTCATCAGAGTGGCAAAAAAAGCTAAAACAACGCATGAAGTGCTGGCTGAAAAAATATAAACACGTGCACAAATGTCTGCTCGAGTAGCAGGGTGTGTCTAATTCCTATCAAATCCTTACTTCCATGGGTATCCTCCCAAAGATGAACCCTCATGGTAAAATTCAAGGTGGTTTTTGCACATTTTCTAATTAAACTGCTCTCCCTTGAGGATAACATCCGTGTCTGCTGGAGGAAAGTGAAAGGTGCTGTCCTTGAACGTGACAGCTTTTAAACTGTCCAGACCCTACTGGGAGTATTTTCCCTAAAACCGCTCAGTTCTCTCCCACAGCCTTAAGGCTGATTGTGAGGATTGCACAAGCCATGAAACCCTCCCTGAAGCGTCACTAGATGTCCCCATCAGTCCAGGATACGGCGGAGTCTGGCAGGGCTGGATGGGGACGCCCAACCTTCAGCAGCCCGTGGACCTGGGGAAAATCTCTCTCTCTGATGATTTTGACCTTTGCACACCAAAGGAAAGCAACACAAGCCTCAGACTGCAGCAGCACCATGAGATCATCCCTGCCCAGAGTGGATTTGCTCAGGATCCTTCTCAATGAATTCCCTGGCCATTATTTCCTGTTAACCCCAAAGCTTTCCCCTGTGCTAAGTCCAACTTCCTCCGTAGTTAATTATTGTAATTATGAACCTGCCAGCATTATTGTCCCATCTGTGCTCTATGTGTTTGCCCAGCCCATCCTCTGGCCAGTGTCTGGAATACTTAAGGCTCCTCTCCATAGGGAATTTGGTTCATTCTTTAAACTGGTATCTCATAGCACAGGAGTGTTCAGAGCAATTGAAACCTGGGAGGCAACAGCCTCTGGGTAAACTCTCTTTCAAAGCACAAGAGTCTTGTCTTGTCAGAACAAGAGGAAGCAGCCTCAAACTGTGCCAGAGAAGGCTCAGGTTGGACATCAGCAGGAATTTCCCCATGGAAAGGGTGGCCAGGCCTTGGCAGGGGCTGCCCAGGGAGGTTTGGAGCTCCCATCCCTGGAGGTGTCCAAGGAATCCCTGGATGTGGCACTCAGGGCTCTGGGCTGGGGACAAGGTGGTGTTTGGTCAGAGATTGGACTTGATGATCTTGGAGGTCTTTTCCAAGCACAAGGATCTTGGGATTCTGTGATTCTATTCTGTCAAAGGGAAACCCCTAACCCCAGCTATTTTTATGGGGTGCCCAACACCAGCAGTGCCTCTTCCCCACTTCCTCACAGCTGACAGGGACTCAGAATAGTGATGGGAGGGATTTTCAAACCTGGAGGGAAAAAAAAGTCCAATTTTGGCAAGGTTGGGGGCTACAGAAAAAGAAGACAGAGAACAGAAAATCCAGATCTTTCCTCATGCTGTCACAAAGAGCAATCCTGGCCACAAAAACCCTTTCTGTGCTCCTTACCAGACTTTCTGCTGTGAGCTCAGGCAAGTCACAGACCGTGCAATGCGGATAATCCAGGACAGAGATGCTGCAGAAAACAGGAAAGAAGGGGCTCGTTAGCCAAATGTTACCAAATGTCACCAGTTAGGCTGGACGTGACACACCCACGTGATCAGGGTCTAAGAAGAAAAAAGTTTTTTATTCTGCGTGTTCTCTAGCTTGTATACTCTTAACAAAGTGTGATCTTAAGTCATTAACTACATCACAATAACTGATTATATTCATTGGTGCAAAGCAATTAACGTCAATATAATTTAGCAAAAGTTTTACAGAAATTTAATAAGGCACATACACATCTGCTTATGCATGTAGTCTAGCTTACAAAAATTTTCATGTGTCTTTTCTAATCTGTTTCCATGCTGACGGCCTTGTCTTCTTCTTTGCTATGGATACACTCAAAAATCATCAATTGTTATTTGTCCTATTAACTCAGCTTTGCTTGCAGGCCAGCTGTCAAGCCCTTCTATACTACTAATTAACACCAGAGAAATTTTAAGGTGATCTGTATGATCATACCCAGGAATCCGTAACATTTTTCCTGCTCTGTGGCTGGAAATGCAACAAGTGATTTGGGTGGGGAACAATCCCATCCCCAGCACGTGACAGCACCCAAAGGGGATCCCAGCCTCAGCACTGCCTCAGCCCTCAGCTAATGGAGCACATCGATGTCTCCTGGCTCCAAAGCTCCATCCTGACTCCATTAATAAGGACTCGAAGGGTTTGGATCCATTAAGACATGACAGATGAGTTATTAATATGCATATTTAAAAAGGGGGAAAAGTAAACAAAATAGATCTGAGGTTCACAGGGAGGCATCTGGTTGGCAGCAAGAAAATTCATGGTGATGAATACTTAGAGTATCATGTTTTTCAAAGGCCTCCAGGCCTGTGGAATTTGTAAAAGTAGTCAATGAAATACACCCAGAACTGGAATTTACACCTCCCTGGCTCAGAGCGTCCAGCTGCGCATCCCACCTGACTCCCAGGCACATTTCCTGCCTGTGAAACCTCCATCCCAGAGCAGAGGAGGGAGCTGAGTGCTCCTGGGATACGTTTCCTCCTCATTTAAAAAACACAGGACCAAAAGTGGAAATATTTACAGCAGGAGGATCAACATATTACTTCCTATTTTTCTATGCGTGCCTCCTTGCACAGACACAACCATACCGTGCAGGAGACAGCCCAGCCTACACACACAGCTGAAGAGCCACAAAAAGAGCATCAAAATGAAAGAAAAAGGATCTTTTTATCATCCCAACACCCCCGTAGAGCTCCTCTCCAAACAGAGAAATCCTGCCCTGGTGAGCTGTGAAGGATCTGTGCTGTCTCAGGTCTCTGATCCATGGTGGTCCAGCCAGTGCCCTGCTCAAAATGGGGCTGGTGCCTCTCTCAGATCAGCAGTAAAGGGCAGTGACAGCTGTGGAAAACCTGAAGGAGTCAGGAAAGCTGAATTACAGCTACAAAAAGTGGGAAAGACCTGGAAGAGCCTATCCCATCTGGCCTTGATGAAGCTGTGGCCCAGAGATTTTTGGTGGCACTGGATGGCTCCTCAGGAATCCACATGAAGATGAAAATTACTTTATTTTAAAGATTAAGCCTATTTTTTGAGATTGGAAACCCAGCATCCAGTCATCCTCATCATGCCAAAGGGATTTGCTGCCTCCACATATTTCTGTAGTGGACAGGACACCCCAAAGCCTTGTGAGGCCACCTGGGTCCCCCAGAACATCATGGGGGGACAAAGCACAAAGCCTTCCTGCCCCATCACCGGTCTGTCCCCCAGCAGGGGCTGTACCTGTTTTTGGCAGTGATGTAAGACATGATGTTCTGGTTGAAGAATTTCAGGATCAGCGGGATGCAGTTGGCAAACACCAGGTGTTGGGACACGTACTCAAACTGGGGGAGAGAAGGGAAACGGGTCAGTGCTGGCTGGGACAGCTGGGAGCACCACCTGGGAATGGAAACCTCTTCCCAGCCAAAAGCAAAGCACTTGGTTTGCCCCAGACACCTCACAGACCATTCTGTCCCTGGAGTTTGCTGTGTAAGGTCTGTGTCATGCACAGCAGCTGGAAAATTCCATTTGCCATAGAGAGGACACGCACACTTCACAGCAGTGCTCTGGGAATAGCTGCACCTCATGGCTTTTCTAAATTAAATCCGGCAAAGCAGTGTGTGGGGAAGAGGGAAGGGGTTGTAGCTATTACATGAGGAAATACAATAAAACCCAATGCTCTCACACACTACTCCCAGTTCCCTTAGAAATTTTTACTGAAACAATATCCCTGTTTTCCTACTTGCTTTTAATTCCTCTCTCCCTCAAAGTAGTAAATGGTCGTCAAGGTCCCTTCCAACCCAAGCCACTCTACAGTTCAACAATAAAACAAATCTCTCCCGTCCTCTAAAGATACAAACTGCAGCAAAACCCAGTCCTATCCCATCCTGCCCTTCCCATGCCTCTCCATCCAGATCTCCAGTCTGAGAGGGAAGGAACAGTTTGTTCTCATCTCAGCCTGGTGCCAGCTGTGAGCATTGGCACACCACAGATGACACAACACCACAGATGACACAGCACTGGGAAGTGCTGGTGAGTAATGGACCCTTCCAACCCAAACCATTCTGTGGTTCAGTGGTTCCTTCATTTCAGACCTGCTGGAGTTCTCATGGTGCTCCCTGAGACCACCTTTGTCACAGAAAGAACAAAATCACCCTGAGCAGGCACAAAGGAAAGCAGAATCAGGGGGATTCAGGAAACCCTGCAGCTTTCTCCAGGCTCAGCAGCAGGCTGCAGTGGCCCTCCTGCCTGGGGGGAAGAAAGGAGAGGAGCTGCTTTGAAGTGAGAAAAATTAATGAAGGGATGTGGGGAGGGGGAGCAGAACAAATGTAGGATTGTAAAAATGTGGGAGTTGGTTTCATTTTACCCAATCCAGTACGTGGATTTATATTTATCCTCAGTTAAATATCAGTGGGTTTTGTAACGCAGAGGGATTTGTAGCGGGCTGAAAGCTTTAACAGAAAAAATTAGAAAACATTAATTGTTTGACTTGCAGAACGAGTGGAGAACTGGGCCACAGCTCATATTAGCCCTTGGGTTTTTTTAACCAAGGAAAGCCCTGGAGTGGGTGCAGTTTGATTGCTGCCATGCAGATGGAACAAAAATCACATTGGGAACAAAAATTAGATTGCAACTATGACCCAGATCTCCTCCTCTGTTGAAACTGGAGCCCCAAGAACCCGATCCTGCCAAAACCAGATTAGGTGACCTCGTGAGGTCCTTCCCAGCACTATTTCTGGGCACTGGAGATGACAGAGCAAAAGACAGTCTTGCCTAATCCCCTTCCTCTTCCCCCTTCTGCCAGGGAGGCTGGTGCTATTTCCTAAATTTAACCTGAATGGATATTCCCAGAAGTCTAAAAGCTCCTGCCATGTGAGTAAGAAAGGTGTTGTCAAAGCACAGCGGGGTTATCCCAACCTGAGCAACCCTGAACAAATCCTGGAGCTATGGAAATGTGATTACAGCTCCTCATGGAAACTCTTCCAGGAGAGGGTTTATCAGGACCTTCAAGCCCAGCTGGGCAATGGCCATCCCTTCCTCTAGGCCCACCTGGTAGATGTGGTTCAGCTTGAAGTGCTTGAGGAGCAGCAGCAGCAGCGCTGAGATGCTCTTCACGATGATCTCCTTGTGCCTGTTCACGTCGATGCCCAGCTTCATGCTCTGCAGGACGGTGATGCTGCGTGGGGGGAAAACAGCTCCTGGCTGTGGCAGCAGGGAGCCCAAGGGACCCTGGAGTTCTCCTTCATCTGCATGAGCTCTACAAAACCAAGAGCCTTCGCTCCCCCCAGGACTCCCATCTCCACCCATCCCACCTGGTGATGCCAAAATGCCTTCAAAAAAGGTGGCTTGTCCTCCACCAGGAATCCTGGTGGAGCAGTAGGAAGGACACCTCCTGTATGCTGACAAATCTTTATGATTTGGGTCAATTAGCAGGATTTTATAATTTGTGACACTTAGCTTGGAGTGGCTGCACTCAAACCATGGCAGCATCACTTCCTTGTCTTTCACAGCTCTGCCCTGGTGCCAACTGTAATTCCACCTTCCCAAACAGATACTCCAAATCTGGAGCCCCCCAAACCTATTGGCTCTCCTGCTCGGTCCAAGGCTTGGTGGCAATGCTGGGATGGCTGGTGGCCACCTGGTGAGGGACTTACGGCATCTCTTCAGGCAACACGTCTGCCAGGATGTTGATGGAGTCAGTCTTGGCCTTGGAGGTGGGTGCAGCAGCCAGGAGGATCTTCAGCAAAGCGATCTGCAGGAGAGGGCAGGTGTGGGGGAAGGTCCAGGAAAGGGAATTCCTTCCTTCTCCTTCACTTGCCAAAACTGGACAACTCCAAGCCAAATCTACAGGGTTTCACCAGACCATACTCAACCTCTGACAGCCAGGACAAGTGTGGGGAGCCAACAGCTCTGTTTGATCCTTAACCTAAGGCATCACATGTGCCTGAGCTCTGGTAGGGAGGGTAAAACAGCGCAAGGAACATCTGGAGTTTAAATACACTTAAATCTCTGTCTCTCCCTACAGAGCCCACGTTACCCAATCAGCATCTCAGAATCCTCTGAATCCTTCCTCTTGAACTGTGCTTTCCCCCCAGCTCTGCTCAGGATTCCCACCAAAATCTGACAATCCAGGTCCTGACACCCTCCCATGCTGAGCTCTGCATCTCCTGGACTGGCACCATTCCCTACTCCAGAGCTCTTCCTTCCTTTTAAGGAACGGGGGCTTACCATGTACTGGGGGAGATTGTACAGCATTGCTCGATACAACACCTCACAAGGGGTTTCTTGCACTTCCTCTTCCCCCTGGGGCAGAGAAGCATTAACGAGAAGGGAAAATGAAGTAAAAATAAGCATGGATTTACGCTGAGACCTTGGAAGCCTCCCATTTTCTCTCTGATGAGGGGGTGAAGCAACTTCCTTCTTACCAGAGACATGGGGCACTTCTCCAGCTCCTCCTCGTTCTTGATCTGGACATCCGAGATGGAAACGTACTTGTGCTGGCAAAACACACAGACAGAGGCAGAGCAGTGTCACAGCTGAGGGAGGAAACACAGCCAGAGATGGTCACAGCAATCCCCCAGTGAGGTGTGCAGGTCACAGCAGGGCCATGGGCAGCTCATCCCTGAGTGGAACATCCCTGAAGCCCCTCACACCTCCTGCCTTGGGTTACTTCCACCTGCTCCCTCTAGGAGCTCTCTGTAAGGAATTAGAGGGACAATCACCTCCAAAAGATATCCCAGCCCCTGGATAGGGTCAGGTGGCCTCTGGAGGGGTCTCATTCCCCACACAGCACTGCAGGAGCTGAAGCTGGCTGTGCTTCCCTCTGGGAACAGCACCGTTTTGGGAATGTATGTCCAAACCCAGCTCTGAAAGCCTGTCACCTTCAAAACACACAGCAGGCACCCACCAGGAAACAGGAATGCTACACCTTGGATAAAGGGAAAGTTAAAATGCTGGAGAGGCTACTTGAGGACTTGGTTTTTAATTTTTTGCCTCAATTCCTGCAAGCAGCTCCAAAAGCTTTTCCTGTGGCACCCAACTTTTTACTCCTTGCAGTAACAGTGTTTCAGGGAGGGTGGCCAGGAGGATCCACGTGGTGGATATCCCATGCCATGCATGGAGCCACCATCTCACCTGCTTCAGGGTCTTCACACTTTCATGGATCGGCCGTGGGAGCCCTATCAGGGTCTCAGTGTCCCTGGGGAAGAGGAAAGAAGGTCAGTACTGGGAAGGACATCCATGCTCAAACATTTTCATGTCCTAACAGGTAAAAGAGGGAGCCCAGAGTCTGCTGAATGCATCCCAGGTAGGTCAGGAATTGGGAGAGGTGCTGGCCTGAGCTGCTGCCCTTCCACCTCCTCCCCATCATGCCTGCATGAGACAGGAGAGACATTGGGATGGAGAATTGGGGTGAAATCAGATTGAATCAGAATTTGGGTGAAATCAGATGACATCACAAATAGGGTGGAGCCAGTCTGAGCCCAGCACTGCACCTAAAAATGAATGTACCCTGCTGGGCCTGTCCCAGGACAGCTCTGCACCCGCAGCTTGATTTATTCACAAACTGGGTCATTTGCTGTGGATACCAAACTATCTCAGCTGCCTTTCACATCAAACCAGCTCCTGGCTTGGGCCAGCGGTCACTTATTCTGGGCTAGGTCTGATTTTTAATAGGAAAAGGTCCCTGGGGAGCAGTGTCTCCAGGAACATGCTTTTTCTAGCACTGCTTTCATTGCTGCAGCTCTGGCAATGCCAGCCCTGCCTCATCCTGAGCATGCCTCGAGCTGGGAAAACCTGAGCTCTGTGCTTAACCCCCACTGATGGAGGCTGCAGGGCAGATTTTGGGGATGAAACACTCACTGTCCCAGCGTGAACCCGATGAATTTGTTCCTGCTTGCTTCCAGGAAATGCTCGATGTCTTTCTGTCTGATGGAGCAGCGGAGAGACAAAAACAAGGAGAAGGTTGGAAAACAGCCACGTACAAGATCACAACCTCAGATGGATTCCTAGAGATCTCAACAGCAGTGGGCAAAAGCCACCTTTGCCCTCACTGGCTGGGGACAATGAGAACCTAAACCATTTGTATTTGCTGTGCAAGTCCACGGGAACATGTGAGTAAATGGAGAGGAGTTTTCTGCAACAAGCACCTTTGTATCCACCTCCTGTGCTCCTCACACGCATCTCCAAGGAGCATCTGCTGGCTCTGAGAGAACAAATGTTGTCTCCACGGTCTGTCAGAGCACACGCTGCTCCCACAGCAAGCTGACATCTTGTCCACCTTGGGCATCTTTCATGGGAACTGCTGGGCAGCTCTGCTCTACAAGCAGGACATGAGCTGTGAGCCAAGGCTCTCCTGGACAGAAAGGAATCCAGCTGGATCTCCAGGCAGCAGCCAAGGAAAGCAGCAGCCATTGGATTTCAAAGCTGAGAGTGTTAAGTGACGTGGAGCACCACAGCACCACCATGGAGATCCATGTGGGAAACCAATTCCTGCTGTGTTTCTGCTAGGAATGCTCTGGACAGACTGACTTAACCCTGTCACTGCTTCTATCTCAAAAATATCTATTTGTTCCTGTGTTTTAAAGATACTGGATTAAATCCAGGCTTGGGATAAACAGCAGAAAAACCCTCACATGGATCAGAGGGAAAGGAGCAGAGGTTTTCACCCTCTTTTCCTAACATTCCCTCATTTCATGTGTGGATAGCTGCCTTAGGAAGGAAAGGCACCAACTCCTTTATCCTTAGGTGTTTTTCTCTGCCACTAAAAAAGGATTCACCTGGCAACACAGGGTCCTACTCACCCAACAAGGTGTCATTGACCAGCTCCCAAGATGATCAGTCAAGAGCTTTGTGCTACCAGGATCCACTGGGACCTGGCTGGGAAAGCTGACCCTGCTCCCACAGTGCCCCAGCGCAGCCTCCTTCCCAGTGCAACCTGGGATATCCAAAACTGGATCCCCACTATTGGGCAATAAGTTGGTTTGCCCATTTATTGGCTTGGGCTGGGTTTAGCTGAGCTCTTCCCCAGAATTTACACACCAAATGTAGCAAGTGGCCTATCCAGAAAGGACCAGCAAAAAAAGAAGTGGAGTCACTTCAGTTCAACCTGCCAGAGGCCAAAAGACTTCCCAAAAAACTGCAGTGAACTCCAGGACAGGCAGGTGTGGGGAGGAGGGCGGTGACACCGGGTGGCTTTACCTGACTTTGGGGGCCCAGGGCAGCCCCTTGGGGAAGGAGACCCTCTCGATGGGCAGGCGCTGGGCCGGCATGGCGGCGATGAGCGCGTCCCGCTCCACCAGCTCCAGCTCCCCCTCCATCCCGCCGTCCACATCGTCGTTCTCCTCTTCATCAACCCCGCCCTCGTCGTTCTTGAAGGGATCTCTCTCGTTGTAGATGTCCAAACTGTCCTGCTTCATCAGGGGCTGCAGCAGAAGGGGAAGGAAATACTCAAGTCACTTCAAGGATTTTATTTCCCTCTCAGGTGCTGGCACCAGATCTCTCTGTCCTGCAAGGATCACGCTCTCAGATGTACCTCAGGTAAGGATTTCCCTCCTAGCTCTTGCCACCAAAGCCTGCACAAGAATAATTCCTTCTGTACCTCTAGCCTTGCTGCTCTAGGAGGTGCGACCCGCTTTCCACCTTAACTTTTGGGGTTTCCATCTGACATCTCTTCCTTAGCAAAAGGCATTTCCATGCTCAGAACACAACACAGCAACTCCAAGAGCAGAGCTAAAAAAAGAACTTGCTGTGAGCAGTTTGCTCCCTGGTGCTTATCAGCCCTTTGCCATAAGGTCAGGATGTCCTCTGGCTTCTCTGGATCAAACACACCCCATGGGGCTGATTTGTTGCAGCTGAAATTGATGGATGAAAAACTGGACATGCTCCAAGCACATGTACTGAGAGCCCAAAATCCCCCCAGCCCTGGGCTGGGCTCCCAGCATGGGCAGCAGGGGAGGGGGGGATCCTGCCTTTGTGCTCAGGTGAGACCCCACCTGCAGAGCTGCCCCAGCCCTGGGGACACAGCAGCAGCACCTGGAGCTGCTGCAGAGAGCCCAGAGGGATCCATGGAGCTGCTCCAGGGCTGGAGCCCCTCAGTTCCCAGGGATCCAGCCTGGGAGAGCTGGGAATGTTCCCCTGGAGAAGGGAAGGCTCCAGGGAGAGCTTACAGCACGTTCCAGGGCCTGCAGGGGCTCCAGGAGAGCTGCAGAGGGACTGGGGACAAGGCCTGCAGGGACAGCACACAGGGAATGGCTCCCAGTGCCAGAGGGCAGCCATGGATGGGATCTTGGCAATGAGGAATTCCTGGCTGGGCTGGAATTGCCAGAGCAGCTGGGGCTGCCCCTGCATCCCTGGCAGTGTCCAAGGCCAGCTTGGCTGGAGCTGTGAGAAACCTGATCTAATGGAAGGTGTCACTTGGAACTGGATGGTCCTTAAGGTCCCTTCCAGCCCAAACAGTTCCGTAAGCCTAGAACTGGAAAACACCGGAGCACCTGGAGGGGAAAGGGAACCACAGCCACGAGCACTCCGGGCTCCTCCTGCCGATGCCTGCTGGAAACCCCTCCCGGCCCGGGAGGACGCTCCCGCTCTCACCCTGCGGCTGCGGTGGCTCCGCTTCGGCTGCTGCTGCTGCTGCTGCTGCTGCTCCACGAGCTCGATGGCGTAGGTGGGCGGGGAGGCCGCACGCATCCCCCGCACCACCTGGATGCTGTCCTCGGGCAGCGGCGGCAGCCCCAGCTCCTCCCGCCGCCGCACCTTCATGGCCTGCAGCGCCTCGAACCCGCCCAGCGTGAACTGGGGACAGACACAGGGGAGAGCACGGAGCACCCACGGAGCACCCACCCCTCCCGGGCAGCTCCCAGCTGGGGGCCATCAACCAGGAGAGCTGAGGTGGAGGCATCCCTGCCCTCCTTCCTTCTCCAGATTCCTTCCCGCCCCACGCCCTCAGCCCACCCTGATTCCAGAAGGAATTGTTTCCTTGTGTCAGCTCCCGGCGCCATCCTAAATAACCCCATCATGGCAGGCTGAACGGTGGGGAACATCCAGGCTGCAGCGGCGCTGTTCCAGAATGAAAGTTTCTGCAGCAAGGAAGGGTTTGCACTCACCAGGAGCACCTTCCAGAGCAGGAGCAGGACCTTCTTCATGGGGAAGTGTGGAGCGTGGCCACTGCAGAACTTGGTGACCATCGTGAAGAGCAGCAGAGCAAACGGCTCCTCAGTGTGCACAGGGAAACCTGTGCAGAAGGGACCAGGAGTGGTCAGAGCTGATCCCCCATCCCTGAGCTGTCCCCACTGGTCCAGCACCACAAAGGGACCTCCAGGGGGCACAGTGAACTTTGGGGCTCACTCAGCTCCATCCTGAAGGTCTCCCGGCAGGTTTTCCACTCGGGGGAATCCGTCTCCCGCTCCACACGGATGTTCTCCACCATCAGGTACATGACACTGAGCAGGACCCTGCCAGGACAGCACAGCAGGCGGCTGTGAGGCCACTGTGTCCCCAGAGGATGTCCCACAGCCCTGCCAGCACCGAGGGTACCTGAGCTCCGTGCTGTCGGCCAGGGAGATCGCTGGCTTCCGCAGGGCGCTGCTGCAGGCCTGGCTGTTCCTGAAGGAGAGGGGTGAGCTCAGTGCCAGCCCCCTCATCCCACCCAGCCAGCCCCTGGGAATGCCACACCGGGACGTGTGACACGGCTGTGGCACCTCCCCGGGAGGAGGAGGAGGATGGGGAGAAGGAGGATGAAGAGGAGGGTGAGGAGGATTGAAGAAGAGTGGGAGGAGGATGGGGTGAAAGAAGATGAAGAGGAGGAGGATGAGGAAGATAGGGAGAAGGAAGATGAAAAGGAGGAAGGTGAGAAGGATGAGGAGAAAGATGAAGAGGAGGAGGATGAAAGAAAGGAGATGAAAAGGAAAAGGGTGAGGAGGATGAGAAGAAAGATGATGAAGAAGAAAAGGTGAGGAGGATGAGGAGAAAGAAGATGAAAAGGAGGAAGGTGAGAGGATAAGGAGAAAGTAGAAGAGAAAGAGGAGGATGGAAGAAGAAGGTGAGGAAAGTGGGGAGGAAGAAGTTGAAGAGGAGGAGAGTAAATTGGATGGAAGAAAAGAAGGAGAGAAAGCAGATCAGAGAATCACAGAATCATATTGGTTGGGAAAGACCTCCAAGGTCATTGAGTCTAATAAGTGGAGGGGTGAGAAGAAAGAATGAAGTGAGGAAGAGGATGAGGAGGGAGAGGTGAGCGAGGGCAGCACAGTCCTCTCACTCAATCTCCATGTTGAGGAGCTCCAGGAAGGCAGAGAAGGTTCCCAGCTGGTACAGGAGGAAGCTGTTGTGCCGAGACCAGTGCAGGACATCACCTTCATTATCACAGTCGCCAAAGACACCTGGAGAGGCCCCAGAGAGAAACCCTGGTGAGGGAGGATCTGCCTTTGAACCCCTGGAGTCCACAGGACCACCCCAGGCAGGAGCTTCACTGCCCCAGCCTGGCACAACCCTGAGAAAGGATTCTCCCAAACCCCCATGGCAGCACATCTGAGGCCACATCTGGCCAGGAGGGATGTGTCCTTACCCTGTGCCAGGTACAGGATGGCCCGTGCCACTCTGAGCCTCTTGTCCCTGTTGACCACCTCCAGCCCATCCAGCAGGCGCATGACATAGGCCTTCTGCTGAGCCCTGTCCAGCTCCAGCCACCTCCTGTCCGGCACTGGAAAAGGGACACGAGTCCAGCCAGCTGCTTCTCTGGGGGGCTGCTCTTGCCCCAGGCCAGGGGTGCTGAGCTCAGCGCTGGTACCTTGAGTGTGAAAATCCTCCTCGAAGCATCTCCTGTTGTGGCTCAGCTCAGGCTCCTCGGTGTAGCTGTACAGCTCTGATGGAGACAGGGATCAGCAGGGACATGGAGGGGCTTCACCCTCCTCCTCATTCCCAAGTTCCTTGGGAAGAATCCCTGTGCACCCAGACAGACATGAGAGAGGGATCTAAACTGGTCCCTGAGCCCTCCTGCAGCTGCAAGGGCACCTTGTGGTCACCCAATGCCACCAAACTCATCCCCCTCATCCCCATGTCCTGGCTGGGCTGTTCTCAGCTCCTGCTCCAGCTGCACTTGCAATTTCATTGGGGTTTTTGAGGGGACATTTTGAGTCTCACTTAAGCAGTTTGGGAATGAAGGGAATGCAGGAGCACCAAGGCAGGACCTGCACTGATCCCACATCCAGCACCTCAGACATTTTGGGTCCTGCAAACAGGGGTTGGACTTGGAGGGACACGATATTGCACCTGCTCTTTGTAGTTCCTGCCTGTTCCCACAGAATTCCTGCCCGTCCCTATCGGATTTCTATCTGTTCCTATAGGATTCCTACCTGTCCCCACAGAATCCCTACAATCCTGAAGTGCTGAGCAGCACCACAGAGGACTGAGGTGATCCTGCAGGGAAGGAGGAAGGATTCCTTGCAGAGGAAATGTGTTTTTGCCAGGCCAGCGTGTGTAGCTGAGATACACCGAGCTAAAAATAGCCCCATTTTCTCGGGACACGCTCGGGAGCAGGGCTAGGGAGCAGAGGCAGCTGGAGGAACGCGGGGACAAGGACAGGCCCGCCCGATAAAGGGTGGGTGGCACCTCCCGCCTGGGCTCTGTCACCGGACGCTCCGCCCTGCTGCCACCCCCGGCGCTCGGGGGCAATCCCCGTGTCCCCACGGTCCCCCTGCGTCCCCAGGGAGTGAGCGGCTCTCTAATAATAGCCCCGCTGGCTCTGTTACTGCAGGGCCGGCACCGCTCCGTATCCATCCCCCATCCCGGCGGGATTTTCATTTTCCCTGCCTGCCGGGCACCTGGAATTAACAATGCAGCACCCAAAACCTGCTTCACCTGCCAGCTCAGCGCCGTGGCCGTCGGCATCCCCGTACTCGAATTCCAGGTTGGGACAATCCACAGAGCCCTGCGGAGAGCGGGATGGGGTTAGGAGGGGGCTGGCACATCCCCGGGGATATTTTGGGATGCGGGATGGCTGCCAGCACTCGCAGCCTTTGCGCCAAAGCTGCTCCAGCCGCCACTCGCAGGGATGGATCTCCCGGGCTGGAGCGGGGAGTCCGTGCGGGGCCGCTTGAAACACGGCGGAAATGTGGAAGCCGTGTGTAAAACCAGCATTTCTCAAATCCCAGGGAAAGCAAAGGCACGACACAAAATGCCGCTGAATGTTTGATGCATTTCAGAGCCCTGCACGCCCTAAAAACAAACCCCGGGGCTTGTTCAAAGCAAAAGCCCGCGGGAGGATGCTGCGGATCCCTGAGCTCCGTCCCCAGCACCGCAGATCTGACAGCTCTCGGGGCCGCGCTTTGCTTTTCTGGTCTCCCCCTCCTCCCCTGCGGATGAGGAACTGGAGCATGAAACTTGGCCGGGGGATTCCGGCGGGGCAGCGAGCAGGCAGCCGCAGCCAGACGACCCAAGGCCGGCACCGCGCCGCCCTGCCCCGGGGAAGGGAACACATGAATGGGTAATCAACGAAATTAACATAATTCCCCATTCCGAGTCCCGGCATCCCTGCTCGGCAGCCGGGCTGGGGCTGATGCGCATCGCGGCGATTAATATTGATGAGGCAGGAGGACTCCGGGATGAGCCCTGGGCTCGGGAGCGGTGGGTTCTCGGTTCTCGCCCCGTTTCCGCAGCCCCGCCGCGGCGCGGCTCGGGCGCTCCAAGCCGGGGAGGAATTCGGCGGAGCGCGTGCAGCCCTAATCCGCTTTGAGAGACCGAGCCGGGGGAGCAAAGCAATCCCCAAATTCACGAGTCGGGGACACGACTTGGACACCGTTCCCAGGGACCCTTTGGGGGTTAGGGAGCTCCAAAGGTGCCTTTAGGGTGGCCGGGGACATCAGATCCCAGTGGGATCCTGGTGACCCGATCCCAGTCCTGCTCTCCCAGCCCGGCACTCACGAAGCCGCACGGGCGCAGCTGGGGCAGAGCAGCCCAGCGGGGTTTGGTGGTTCCCCCGTGCCCCGGGGCTTTCGGGGCAGGAGGGGTGAAGGGAACAGCGGCACCCGGACCTTGGTGAGGGGCAAAGGGGAGCCCAGAGCCCAGGTGGGCCCCCAAAACCCTGCTGCCAGCCCTGGGCGTGGGGCTGGGAGGTGCCAGTGCTGGGGCTGAGCTAGCACCCCAAAACTCTGCAGCTGGGTCTGGCAGTGCCGCGGAGCGCCCCTGGGGCTCCCCGCTCCGGGCTGGGCATCTCAGGACGCTGAAGCCACCCCCGAAGGACCCCTAAAGCGTCCAGTTTTGGGTAGGGAGCACCCCCAAGACCGGGAGCTCCCCCAGTATCCTGGATAAGGCTCCTTCCGCAGGGACCCCAGCCCCGGAGCAGGGACCCCCTAGGCCACAGCAGGTCCCGGCGGAGCCCGGGGGGAGCCGGCACCGAGATCCGCGCTCTTACCTCGGACTCCTTGCGCTGGCTCCTGAAGAGCTCCCGGCCCTTGGGCTGTGGCTGTGGCTGGAGCTGTGGTTGGGGCTGTGGCTGGGGCTGTCCCGGGCGGGCCCTGCCCGGGCCCGGGGCTCCGCCGCCGCCTCCCGCCGCCTCCATCCCCCGGCCCCGCGGCCGCCGCCAGCACGTGGGGGCCGGGCCCCGCCCCGCCCCGCCCCGCCCATTGGTCCGCAGGGATTGAGGGCGTGGCCTAAGGACACGCCCCCGCCCCGCCATTGGTCCGGAGCAGGATGGGGCGGGGCCTAGGGTAACGGTGGAGGGAGTCTGGGGGAACCCGGGGGTCCCTCGGGATGGGGGGGCTGGGGACACAGGGGGGACGGGCTTGAGGGGACAGGGGGGTCCTTGGGGTGCTGGGAACCGGGAGTGCTGGGCAGTTATGGGGCGTCCCCGGGGTGCTGGGAACAAGGAATGCCGGGCAGTTAT
The DNA here is from genome assembly GCA_019023105.1 of Diglossa brunneiventris. NCBI lineage: Eukaryota > Metazoa > Chordata > Aves > Passeriformes > Thraupidae > Diglossa > Diglossa brunneiventris. The sequence goes on along the minus strand of CM032353.1, from coordinate 72,177,710 downwards.
GGGGGGTCCCTGGGAACAGGGAATGCTGGGCAGTTATGGGGCGTCCCCGGGGTGCTGGGAACAGGGAGTTCTGGGCAGTTATGGGGGTCCCTGGGGTGCTGGGAACAGGGAATGCCGGGCAGTTATGGGGGGTCCCTGGGAACAGGGAATGCTGGGCAGTTATGGGGCGTCCCTGGGGTGCTGGGAACAGGGAATGCTGGGCAGTTATGGGGGTCCTTGGGGTGCTGGGAACAGGGAAGGCTGGGGAAGGAGGATTTGTAGGGTGTCCTTGGAGTGCTGGCAGTACAGGATGCTGCCATGGGGGTTATGGGGCAGCAGGGCAGGAGCCGGTGGTGACAGAGGTGCCCGGGGATAAGGAGGGGGTGGCCAGGGGGCACCTGTGGGGCTGCAGCCGCCCCAGCACAGGCAGGGCCGAAGGTTCCCGTCCCGAGGCAGCCCCAGGAGCCCCCGGCCCGTCGGGCTGTCCAAACCCCGCCGTCCCCATTTGGGTCCCAGGCAGCTCCCGGGGCCCTGGAGCGGGGTTTGTTTCCATTCCCACACCCAGTAAAGGGGGGGGCGGTTGTTTTTGGGGTGACTGTGGGTCAGGTTTGTGGCCGGGGAGGTACCGGGTGCCCGACTCGGTGCCCCTCACGTCCCACATCCCTTCAGAACCTCTGGAAGGCTGGAGACCCCAAGGGTTTGGGTCGGAATTTCCTTGGCTCTGCCGGCAGGGCGGGAGCAGAGCAGATAACGGGATTGTTCCGGAGGAGATAACGGGACCGGGACCGTTCCCTCAGGACTTCCCAAGGACACACCGGCCCAGCAGCCCAAACAGCTCCAAGGACGCGGCCCCGGAGCCGCTTCCCCAGCTGGAATTGTCTGGAAGCAGCAGCAGCAGCTCAAGGCTCCGGCTCTGGGGACAACCCCCCCATCCCACCACCACCCCCAATCCCTCCTTGTCCCCCCGACCCCGAAATCCCGGTCTGCCCCCGCCTGACCCCAAGGACGCTCGGGAGAGGCTGAGTTTTCCAATGTTTTATTTGTGTTTTGAGATTACAGAGTCTTTATTGCTGATCTAATACAATCACTCAGACATTAATATTTAAAACATCCTTCTGAAATGTTACGGTTGCGACGTTTTCGTTTCCTCACTGCTGATGACAAGTTTTGTCTTATTATTATCTCTAAAGTTCAGAACAGAATTAATTTCCTTTATGCGATTTTGCTGGTGTTACCTAAAATCTCATTTTTCCTAAGTCTTGAAAAATGTGTTACATTAAAAAAAAAAAACCAACAAAAGATGAAAGAAACCAAACCCCATTACACGTTTAATTTAGAGATGATCATAAGATATGATTCCAGGTTGATTAGGAAAAAAGCCAAGCGAGCCAAAAAGCTTTTACAGGAGAAGCAGAACATGGAGAAGAGCTTTAAAAATCGAGGTGGGAAAAGCCAGTTGGGATTTCAGTATTAATATATATATATTTTTTTTTTTCCCTTCCTATCTACCTGGAAGATAAAGGGGGTTAAAACTGGGCACGAAGGGATCTGGGGCTGTGCAGAGCAGGCACGGGGTGGGACGCGGCTCTGGGGATGAGAGGGGCAGGATGAAAGGGGCTTTTCCAAAAGGGGCTTTTCCAAAAGGGCTTTTCCAGGGGGAAGTGGCTGTGCTCGGGTTGGGATGGGATTCCTGTTCTTCCCAAAGCTGCTCTGCCCCAGGGACCCCACAGCTACACCTCACCTGGGCCAGGAGCAGCTCCCACACTCCCAGAAAACAGCAGGGGCTGACACAGACCAGGATCCAGCCCGGGGAGAAAGACCTGGGTGGGATGTTTCAAATTGCTCAGGGGATTCTTCCCAAAAAATCTCAGGATCTGGGTAAAACGAACGAGCAGAGATCATTTCAAGTCTGTGCTTAGCGATCAGTCTACTGGAAGCTTCTCAAAGCCTGAAGGTCTCCTCAAGGCCTTCACAAAGCCCTGAGGCCTTCCCAAGGTCTCTTCAAGGTTTCCTCAAGCTCTTCTCAAGGTTTTCCTTCCTGATTTTGAGAGATTTCAAGAGAAACTTGGAATAAGCCGGCACATGGGAACGTTTGCTCTGGAGATGATCGACTTGTGGCCAACCTGCCTCCAAATCTCCTGAGAGCTGTGGGAAGGACTTGAGGCCATAATTCCTCCGTTTTTCCTTCCTTGTGCGTGAACGAACTGCCACAAAAAAGTTCTCCATGATGGCAAAGAAGCCCAGGAGGACAAAACACGGATCTGCAGCTGATGAGAGATTCGGGAACCAACAGGGAGGACAGAGGCTTCTGTGCTCACGGGGCCTGGCAGTTTCATTTCAGAAGGATCACGTTCTCCACGTGAGGGACAGAAGTGACTCTGCTCAGACACTTGGGAAGTCACCTTGCTAAGGGTCACGCTGTCCTGTGCTCAGGTGGGACATCCTGGGATAAAACAGGGGACTCTGCAAATTTATTCTCCATCAGCTCTGACACGTCGAGGTGACCAAAGGGTTTTAGCGATGCTGAACTCCCCCCTCACACAGAACCCGTGGGGGTCACTCCGGCAGACATCTCATACATTCCAAAGGGGAATTCCAGATTCATACAAATATGACCAGAAAATAAAACTCCGAAGGTTTCCAATGAGGACTGAAATTCAGCTGGAGAAGGACCCGGGTCCTCCCAGCCGGGCGGCCGGCGAGCTCCGCCTGGCGCGGCAGGAGCCGCCGGGCGCGGCAGCAGCATCGGTGGGCGAGGCCCTTCCAGCAGCGCGGGCGGCGCCGGAACACGACTTTGGTTGATCCAGAGAGGTTGGCACTCGGAACGACAGCAGCAGGAAAACGCCGCGGGGCTGTGCCCAGGGGAGCGGCGCCGGCTCCTCCGCGCGCTCGGGGCTCTCCCCGGGCCGGCGCTGCCCCTCGGGCACAGCTCCGGGCAGTGCTAAGGCGAGGTTCCCCGGCTGGGCACGGCCCCGGGCACCTCCAGGGCACACGGAGAGGCTTCTCCAGCCAGATTCCCGAGGCGGCTCCCGGCCTGAAGCCAAGGAGGATCTGGGCTCTGTGTCAAAGCGCCGGAGATTCCCCGGCTGCCGGGATCCAGCGCCGCCGGAGAAGCGCTGGGGCGTGGAGGAAACCAAAAGCGACTCCCAGGCCGGGTCCCGCCGAGCGGGGGGTGAGCAGGGATAAGGGAATATTCCACAGCTCGATTCCAGCAGCTTCCTCCTCGCCTTCCCCATCCTCCCAGCCCCGAAAAAGAACAAACCCAAAGAGAAAAATGAAAGGAACGGAAAGAAAATCCAGCGTCTCCCAGTCCCGCGGCAGGACGAACACCAGTGGCAAAGGCCACATGAACAGTATTCTAATTTAATAAATAAATAACCTAAAACACACTGTCGACTATGGCAGCAAGCCCGGCTCTAGCGTGGGAAGCTTGCGCGGTTTCATCCTGTACAGTAGTTGAGAAAGACTCGGGTGCTTGTCGCGGCTCCTCGCGATTCTCCGGGACGCGGCGGCAGGAACTCAGTATCTGGGAAAAGGAGGAAAAACGGGGCTTTGGTGAGTGGGGAAGGGAGGAGAAGCTGCCCTGGCACCACCACGGTGGATTTTGGCAGGGGGAGACGCCAAGGACAGAAATGGCTGAGGAAGGGACTTGGTCCCCGCTGCCTCCGAGGTGCCCACGGAAGTTGGAGGGGTCGTGGCTCCCCCTCAGGGCAGGGAATTCCCCGAGACCCTCAATGGATCCCAACCTCTCCAGGACAAACCTCGCTCCCCACAAGGCTGGGCCATGCCAGGCACCAAAACCAGGCACAGAGAACTGAACCAGAGGGAATTCTTCCACAGCCACAGGGAAGCACCAGGAATTTGCAAGGAGAAAAGCTCAGGATCTGGGGAAACCCAGTGATCTCCAAACTGGGAGTGTTCTGGTGCTCTCTGCCTGCCAAGAAAATCCCTTTTGCTGCAGGAAAAGGATCTGGGCTTCACCCTCCCAAGCAGATCCACTTTTGTGCAAAGCCATTTCATTTTCACAGTGGAAATTCATGGCAGTGCTGGCTAAAAATTGTGGAAAGGGAAGCGATCCAGGGCTCCTACTGAAAATTATTATTATTTTGGGGATTTGCCCAGCCCATGCTCAGGAAGGAGCTGTGGAGCTGAGCCCAGGGAGCAGCCCTGGGGGCTGAGGCCACTCTGTGCCACCTCATCCTCCGTCAAACTTTAAAAATAAAGCTGCCACCGAGCTGGTGGCATTGCGCTGGCATCTGCCACGTCTGGGTGACAGCTGCTGCCACGCACAAAGGGCTCCTGTCCTGCCAAGAGCTGCTGTCAGGGCTCCAAGTGCACCATCCCCTTCCTGCTGTCTGCACTGGGACTGAGCAGAGAGACTTTGGAATCGTCTCAGGGGATGGGCGGGGTTGAACCCCGACCCCTCTGCCCCCACAGGCGTCCCCCACTCTGGGGCAGGAGCAGGGGCTGGGAAGGGACAGGGAGGGGACAGGGCTGGAGGAGATCAGGAGCAGCAGAGGGCTGGGAGGACACACGGAGGGCATCAGGAAAGGTCAGGGCTGGGAGGGGACCGGGAGGGGCCAGGGCTGGAGGGCACCTGTAGTAGTTGGGTTTGAAGGGTCCGTTCTTGTTGAGCCCCAGGTACTTGGCCTGCTCGTCCGTCAGCTCCGTCAGGTGCGCGTCGAACGTGGGCAGGTGCAGGCTGGCCACGTACTCGTCTGGGGAGGGCAAAGGAGGCCAGGCCTCATCACAGCAGGCAAGGGAGGCCACAGCGAGTGCCCCGGGCTGAGGCACGACCCACCTGGCACCTCTGGTTGGTGTCACCCCACCCCAAAATCAGGCCCTGCCTCAAAAACCCCAATTCCCACCAAAAAGCCCATTCTGCCCGAAGTGTGCCCAGGAGGGGGCTCTGCTGGGGGAGCTGCTGGCAGGGGTGAGGCCCCATCCCTGGCACAGACCCCACAGGACACCCCCTGCACTGGGAGGCACCCCCTGCTCTCCACAGGTGGGACAGGAGAGCAGCAAGAGCCCAGGGCTGGAGGGAAGGAGCTGCTGGAAGCCCCTGAGCTGGGCCCAGGGCCACCTCCCAGCTGTGACAGTGCCCAGCCTGGCCCAGGGCCACCTCCCAGCTGTGACAGTGCCCCAGCCTGGCCCAGGGCCACCTCCCAGCCCAACACCCACGAGCAGAAGGCAGTGGGAACATTGTTACCCATTTTTTTAGGCAGCAAGTACACGTCCTGCTTGTAGCGGCCCTCGGGAGCATTGTAGAGCTCTATCAGAGCCAGGGCCTGCAGAGAGGACACCGGGGTCAGGGCTGCTGTCCCTCAGGGCAGGGCCTGCCCCCAGCCCAGCCCAAGCCCCCTCACCTGGGTGGTGGCCGTGATGGACAGGACAAAGGTGGGCACGGTGGAGCAGCTCAGGTTCAGCAGGCGGCCCTGGGAAGCAGAATCTGGCTGTTAACAGGGCACCAAACCCAGTCTGTAACCCCACAGGAGGGACAGGAGCCACTGGAGCAACGTGTCCCTGCTGTGCCACCTGCACCGAGCCCCACGGTGCGGCTGCCTCAGGAAGTGGAAATCTCCCTGTGGGAGATACCCTGGAGTGGGATGAATTAAAACAGGGGAGCTTTTCTTCATCCCAGGAACTCAGGGGGGCCCTTGTGGCTCTGCACAGCTCCTGCCAGGAGGGCACAGCCGGGGGGGTCGGGCTGTGCTCCAGGGAACAGGGACAGGAGCAGAGGGAACGGCCTCAGGCTGCGCCAGGGCAGGTTTGGACTGGATTTTAGGGGAAATTTCTCCATGGAAAGGTTGTCAGGCACTGGAATGGGCTGCCCAGGGCAGGGGTGGAGTCCCCATCCCTGGAGGGATTTAACAGCCCTGTGGATGTGGCCCTGGGGACGTGGTGGCTTTGGCAGCGCTGGGAATGGTTGGCCTTGATGGACTCAGAGGTGTTTTCCAACCGAAACCATTCTGTGACTCCCTGAGCCAAGCCCCACGAGGCACAGAGGCCGCTCTCACCTCTGCCAGCAGCACGATCCTCTTGCCATCGGGCCAGATGACGTGATCCACCTGGGACCTCACCCGCTCCCAGGTGAGCTCGGGCGTGCGCAGGCTGGCCTGGAAAACGGGAAACGTCACAGCAGCACCGGGGAGCCCCAGGACCTCAGCAATGGCACGGGAACAGGCAGCAACCCCTGCCAGTGCCCTGGGATTGTCCCCTTGGATCCCAGCCCCAGAGCAGCGACACCTCTGTGAGTCACAGCCTGAACTGCTCCTATGAGCTCAGCACATCAGAGATCCACCATGATTGTCCAAGAGCTGGTGAGGAGGATTCACCATCACCCCAAACAGCACCACTCAAAGCACCCAAACACCACTGCCCCAAAGCACCATCACCCCAAAACATCACCATCCTAAAGCACTGTCACCCCAAAACACCATCACCCAAACAGTGCCACTCAAAGCACCATTATCCCAAACACCACTGCCCCAAAGCACCATCACCCCAAAACACCATCACCCTAAACACTGCCAGCCCAAGATGCCATCAGTCTGAAACACCATCACCCCAAAACAGTCACCCCAAACACCATCTCCCCAAAATACCACCAGTCCAAACACTGTCAGCCCAAAACACCATCACCCCAAAACACCACGACCCCAAACAGTGTCACTCAAAGCACAACCACCCCAAACACCATTGCCCCAGAGCACCATCACCTCAAAACACCATTATCCTAAAAACACTGTCAGCCCAAAACTGGGCACTCTGACCCTAAAAGAACCATCCTCCTAAATCACTGTAACCCCAAACACCATCACCCTGAAAGAGTCACCCCAAACACCGTTCAGCCCAAAATATCATTATCCTAAAATATCATTACCCCAAAACTATCATCCCAAAACACCATCACCCTAAACCATCATCACTCCAAAACAGTCACTCAAAGCCCCACCACCCCAAACATAGTTACCCCAAAACATCATCACCCCAAACACCACTGCCCAAAAGCACCACCACCCCAAACACTGTAACCCCAAACACTGTAACCCCAAAGCACCATCACCCCAAACACAGCCACCCCAAACACCACTGCCCAAAAGCACCACCACCCCAAACACTGTAATCCCAAACACTGTAACCCCAAAGCACCATCACCCCAAACACTGTAACCCCAAACACTGTAACCCCAAAGCACCACCACTCTAAAACAGTGTCCTCAAAGCACCATGACTGCAAACCCCACACCCCTAAAACCCCATGCCCACCCCAGACCTGTCCCCCCAAGCCCCGCTGGCCGTGCTCACCACGTCGATCTCGGTGTTGGAGTGGCCCATGTTGCAGACAATGCAGCTGTTCTTCATCCTGTCCAGATGTTCCCTGGTCACCACGTTCTTGTTCCCTGCCAGCACCACAGCCCCGGATAAATCCCCTGTCCTGGTCCACATCTGGGGCTTTCCCTCAGGCCCAGGCTGGGCTGGGGCCCTTTTGAGGTGTGCAGCCCCACAGAGCCCTTTTGGGGCGTGCATCTCCACAGAGCCCTTTTGGGGTGTGCATCCCCACAGGACCCCTTTTGGGGTGTGCAGCCCACGGGGCCCCTTTGGGGTGTGCAGCCCCACGAGGCCCTTTTGGGGTGTGCATCCCCACAGACCCCTTTTGGGGTGTGCAGCCCCACGGGGCCCTTTTGGGGTGTGCAGCCCACGGGGCCCCTTTTGGGGTGTGCAGCCCCACGGGGCCCCTTTGGGGTGTGCATCCCCACGGGGCCCTTTTGGGGTGTGCAGCCCCACAGAGCCCTTTTGGGGTGTGCAGCCCCACGGGGCCCTTTTGGGGTGTGCAGCCCCTGTCCCGCCCTGCTGGCCCCGTACCTGTGCAGGTGATGACGATGTCCACCTGCCTGATGACCTCGTTGAGCTTCACCAGCCGGAACCCGTCCATGCTGAGAGGGAAAACAGGGACAAAGTGACCCCACATCCCAATCCCAACCTCCTGATGAGCCACTGGGAGTTCTTGGGGTCATCCTGGAGGGTCTGGGACATTTGTGAGGAGAAGTGAGAAGGGATTTTGGGGCTTTCCCACGTCCTGTCAAGGCCTTCTCATATGCAAACCTCAATTCTCGATCCTGATGGGGTTTTTAGAGCTGTTCCTCCTGCAGGGAACATCCAGGAGCTGTGGATCCGCTCAGAATCCAGGCTGGGATGGATTTAGAGCATCCTAAAAACCACCCCGAAGCTGTGGGTGCCTCTCACCACCCCAAAATCCTTATTTAGGCACCTGCAGAGCCCTCAGAGGGCTGAGCCCGGCAGGCCTGCCCTGCCCTCCCCAGCAAGGTGAGCTCAGGGGTAACAAGGGCAGGCTGGGTTTTTTTGGGATTTGTTGACAATCCTCCCCAGAGCTCCTTCCTGTGCCTCTCACAAGCTGCAAAATTGTAGTTACTAAAATAAAAAAAAGTCATTTTTTTCTGCTGCATGTCCCCATTTCTGAGCTTTTCCCCACTGCGAGCTCCTCCTGAGAGGGGCCCCGTGCTGCTGCTGCTGCCTCGTGCAGGGCCAGGGAAGGGACTGCTGGAAATTCCCAGCTGAGGATGGATGAAGGTCACAGAGCAGCCCAGAAGTTCATCAGCTCTGCTAATTGGAACTCGTTAGTCCTCTCACCACAACAACCCGGGGAGGAGCAGGCTGAAGGTCATGGGGGGCTCTGGGTGTTTCTGGGATCCCACAGCTGGGGATGCAAAGGAGGATCCAAACCCAGCTGTGTCTGCTGAGGGCTTGGGGGGGTCATAGGACCCCAAACACCCCTAGGATGAGGAGGGGGCACAGCCCTGGGAGAGCCAGGGAGCAGCTCATTCCCAAAATCCCTGCAAGCCACACCCCAAACTCCTGGCTGCTGTGGGATGGGATAAACTGGGAGATGCTTTAGGGCAGATGGGATAAAATGGGAGATGCTTTAGAGCAGGGCCTGTTTCATGGGATGGGATAAACTGGGAAGTGTTTTAGGGTGGATGGGATAAACCAGGAAATGTTTTAGAGCAGGGCCTGTTTCATAGGATGGGATAAACTGGGAGATGTTTTAGGGCAGTTCTGGGATGGGATAAACCAGGAGAAGCTTTAGGGCATTTCTTGGATGGGATGAACCAGGAGAAGTGGGATAAGCCAGGAGAAGCTTCAGGGCAGGCCCCAGGGCAGAGCTGGGCTGCAGGAATCCTTTGGGAAGGGATTTCCAGGGCAGATGAGGGGTTCCAGCCCTACCAGGCCTGCAGGGCACAGATGGGGTCGATCTCGGTGACGTAGACGATGGAGCCCATGGCCTTCAGGGCAGCACAGCAGCCCTTCCCCACCTGCAACAACGGGGACAGGCTCAGGGACACCCCAGTGCAGGGACACAAACCCCACTGCAGGGGCACAAACCCCACTGCTGGGGCACAAACCCCTCTGCTGGGGCACAAACCCCACTGATGGGGCACAAACCCCACTGCAGGGGCACAAACACCATTGCTGGGGCACAAACCCCACTGCTGGGGCACAAACCCCACTGCTGGGGCACAAACCCCTGGAGCTGGGGCACAAACCCCAGTGCAGGGACACAAATCCCACTGCTGGGGCACAAACCCCACTGCTGGGGCACAAACCCCACTGATGGGACACAAACCCCAGTGCAGGGGCACAAACCCCATTCCTGGGGCACAAACCCCACTGCTGGGACACAAACCCCATTGCTGGGGCACAAACCCCTGGAGCTGGGGCACAAACCCCACTGCAGGGGCACAAACCCCACTGCTGGGGCACAAACCCCACTGCAGGGGCACAAACCCCACTGCTGGGACACAAACCCCACTGCTGGGACACAAACCCCATTGCTGGGGCACAAACCCCATTGCTGGGGCACAAACCCCACTGCAGGGGCACAAACCCCACTGCAGGGGCACAAACCCCACTGCTGGGGCACAAACCCCACTGCTGGGGCACAAACCCCACTGCAGGGGCACAAACCCCTGGAGCTGGGGCACAAACCCCAGTGCAGGGGCACAAACCCCACTGCTGGGGCACAAACCCCACTGCTGGGGCACAAACCCCACTGCAGGGGCACAAACCCCTGGAGCTGGGGCACAAACCCCAGTGCAGGGGCACAAACCCCACTGCTGGGGCACAAACCCCAGTGCTGGGGCACAAACCCCAGTGCAGGGACACAAACCCCAGTGCTGGGGCACAAACCCCTGGAGCTGGAGCACAAACCCCACTGATGGGACACAAACCCCACTGCTGGGACACAAACCCCTGGAGCTGGAGCAAGCTGAGACCCAGGCCTGCCTTAGGGCAGACAGGCACCACAAACCCCGCTGGTTCTGGTCCCAGGGGTTCTTTTCCCCCAAAACATCCCAAGTGATCCCAGGGGAAGTTTCAGAGCCTCCTGCAGCCTTTGCTCCACTCAGAAAACTTTAGGGGTAATTAACCTTGGAAGGTTAATGAGCTTTAACCTTTGCCCAGCACAGGCAGTGCAGGGAATCCAGGTTAAAATGTTCCCAAAAATGGGATTACAGCAGGAAAAACGGACCCATTCCAGCTGCTTGGACATTAGAAAAAATTCCAGTCGAGCACCCACTGCAACTGGTGTGAACTGGTCCTGAGAAAAACTGGGAAAAGAGGAATATTCCCGTGTGGAGAGAGGGTGGGTGAAGGGATAAATCAAGATCAATTCTCCCTTGACCACACTGGAATGCCCAGAATATCTGCAGAACCTCTGATTTTAGTAAAATCAGATTAAATATAATATTAAAATTATAAAAATATCTGTTGCATCAATATGTGGGCATGCCAATATCCAGATATTGAAGATATGCAGAATATTTAATGTATTTTTTTTAAACATTCAGCTTTGGCATCTCTTTAATAATAAAGAAATGAAGAAAACTTTCAGTTTTTGGCAAACTCATGGGGTTTGGGGGGTCCTGCAGGTGCAGAGCAAAGACCTGAGGGTGGGGGAAGCTGTGCTGAGGACTTGCACATGGAATTCCCAGTGGGAAAAGGGGGAAAACTGGGAATATGGAGCCCCTTACCTCCCCATAGCCACAAACCACCACCTGCTTCCCTCCAAACATCATGTCTGTTGTCCTCTTCAGGCTGAGGAAAAAGGGAAAAAAAAACCAATTAAAGGTCAGAATTCCAACCCAGCACTAAGAGATGCTCCAAGGATGGAGCCACAGCTGGATCCTACACCCCTGAAATTCCAGGGGAAGAGACAACCCCAAAACCACCTAAAAATTCCCTTCTCCTTTTGGAAGGCTGGGGGTTCTTTTGTTCTTCCAACAAAGAGGATGGAATTTGGGTTTGGAGCCCTTTTTTTGTTGATTTTTATTAATTTCCCTTTGTTTTGACACTTCCAAAATATTGAAAATCCTCTCCAAAAATCCCTTAATCTGAATTTTTATTGTCAGCCCCAGGTGCCCCCCAAGGAAGAGCCCCAGGAGCAGCAGGGGAGTGGGATCTCCTTGCCAGAATCCCAGAGCTTTTCCCAAATGAAGCTCTCCCTTCCTCTGGTTTCCTTCTGCTCCCTCCCTGAGCGTGTCCTACATTCCAGGCTATTTTTAGCTCTGGAGTAAATAGGTTAGCAGTGCAGGGAGGTGAAATTCCCTCCCTTTTCCAGGGGAATTCAGCTAAAACCCACAGCAGCTTTGAGGCACCTCAGCTCTCCTCTGCCCTGACCCTGTCTGAAATTCCTGCACCAGGCTGAACCCAAATCCCAACTTACCCCCAGGGTGTTTGCATGGAATCCCTGGACTTTGGGTTGGAAAGGACCTTAAATCCCATCCCATCCCATCCCATCCCATCCCATCCCATCCCATCCCATCCCATCCCATCCCATCCCATCCCATCCCATCCCATCCCATCCCATCCCCTCCCAGGGACACCTCCCACTGTCCCAGGCTGCTCCAGCCCCAGTGTCCAGCCTGGCCTTGGGCACTGCCAGGGATGCAGGGGCAGCCCCAGCTGCTCTGGCAATTCTGTTCCCATATTTCACCCCCCCCTTATTCCCATCCCTGTCCCTTGGGAGGGGCTGCTGCACATCCCAAATCCATGGATTGCTCATGGATTGTGTCACAAATGATGTCACAACAAGGACAAAACCTGTCCCAGCCTCACTTGGCCGTGATGGAATTTGGGGCTGGAGGGACACGGACACCCAATTCCATGAAAAGAAAGGGAATAGAGAGCTGGAGAGAGCAAAGGGATAGAGGGACACACATGGGACACAGGCAGATTTTATCCAAAGGGGAGAGGGACAGGACAGGACTTCTGACGGGCACCAGAGGTAGGGAAGGATTTTATTCTCCTCTGACACACGAATTGAGCCGAGATGATCCAAATGGCAGCACAGCAGAGCCCTGTGGGAATTCCTCCCCATTCCCTGTGGGAATTCCTCCCATTCCCTATGGGAATTCCTCCCTGTTCCCTGTAGGAATTCCTCCCTGTTCCCTGTAGGAATTCCTTTCAGTTCCCTGTGGGAATTCTTCCCTGTTCCCCGTAGGAATTCCTTCCCATTCCTTGTGGGAATCCCTCCCCATTCCCTGTGGGGATTTCTCTCTGTTTCCTGTAGGAATCCCTCCCTGTTCCCTGTGGCAATCCCTCCCTGTTCCCTGTGGCAATCCCTCCCCATTCCCATGGGATCCCTCTCACCCATCCAGGATGGACTCCCTGCAGCAGTAGAGGTTGTCAAACTTCTGCTTGGTGACCGAGTCGTTGACGTTCATGGCTGGCACGCAGAGCTTCCCCGCCTTGGAGAGCTGGTACAGCCTGGCACGGGCACGGAGCCAGGGGTTATCCAGGGAATTCACCCCTGCACTCAGGGGGTTTGGGATGGGAAGGGCCCCAAAGATCAGCCTGGCCATGGCAGGGGCACAGGACACTGCCCCAATGTCCAGCCTGGCCTTGGGCACTGCCAGGGATGCAGGGGCAGCCCCAGCTGCTCTGGCAATTCCAGCCCAGCCAGGAATTCCTCATTGCCAAGATCCCATCCATGGCTGCCCTCTGGCACTGGGAGCCATTCCCTGTGTGCTGTCCCTGCAGGCCTTGTCCCCAGTCCCTCTGCAGCTCTCCTGGAGCCCCTGCAGGCCATGGAATGTGCTGGAAGCTCTCCCTGGAGCCTTCCCTTCTCCAGCATCCCCCCGCTCTCAGCTCTGGGCACAGACTCAACTCCTCATAGCAGGAAAATCACTAAAAATGAATTTAAACACCTCACTGTGGCTCTTCTTTCAAGAGAATCTGGAAATCCTGTTCCTGCTCCAGCCCTTGGGAAGGAGAACCTGCCTTTGGGAATCAATTCTTCCCACACTGGGATTTCAGATCCTAAAAATATCACCAGTCCTCCTCCTGACCCCACTGGTGCAGAGCTGGAGCCATTTCCCTGTTTCACACATTTCATTTCCCTGTTGTAGAGCTGCCTGAACCTCTGGCCAAGCTGTGATCCAGCTCAGAGCTGCAGCCAAGCCTTTCCCCCTGCAAGAACTCAGCCAACAGTGCTGCTCTCCTCAGTTCCCCATTCCCTGGCACCTGTGATGGGATGAATTCCATGGAAAAGCTCCTGTGACACCTCCCAACCCCCAGAGCTGCTCCCACCCCAGCTCTGCTCCTGCCAGGGACTGAGGGATTTCACTCACTCATCCCTCAGGCTCTCCCTTCCCCAGAAACAGCTCAGCTCCCAAATCTCACTTCTTCCCACGGATTTAGGGCAGGGCTGGGCTCTTGGCTCCCTCCTCACCCCTCCTGTTCCATCTCCACAGCAGGTGAGAGCCTCTCCTGCTCCCCCAGGAGGGGCCCCTGCTCCCCGTGGCAGCTCAGACCGAAGCTGTTTCCATGCAAAGCCAGGCCTGGGCAAAGCAGAGCCCAGCTGCTGGAGGGGGCTCAGGGCTGAGCTCTGTCCCAAACCTGTGCACCCCGGTGACGCTCTCCTCTACGATGCCCTTGATCTTCTTGAACATGTTGGGGTATTTCTTGTAGATCCAGTGGGTGAGATCTCCCCCGTCATCCAGGATCTGGAATGAAAACAGCCACAGAGTCACCTGGGGCCGGCAGGGAGCCACCGCTGGAATAAACACACTGGAGGTGAGCGAGGAGAGGAAAACTCTGCCAAACTGCCTTGGGAAGGGCAGGCAGGAAAACAACTCAGTCCCAGAAATCTCAGAATTCCAGGGAAAAGAGAGGTCCAAGAGCTTGGGCAGTCTTAATGTGTATGGAAACACCTGGAATGGCACCCAGGAGAGGCGCTGGGCTCAGAGGGGTCCCCTGGAGAAGAAAAGGTCCAAGACAAGGAAAAAAAATCCAGATGTGGAGTTTGCCACATCCTCCTGCCCCCGGGAGGCCCTGGTGGCCTGGGGAAGGTGGGAAGGGTGAGAACCCTGCTGGAATCCAGGGAAAACAGGGAGCAGAGGTCACCCAGGGCAGGGAAGTGTCCAGGGGCTGCACAGGGTGAGAGCAACATGGCCTCAGAGTCACCATCATCATCATCACCATCATCATCCTCATCCTTGCATATTCCACACACTGATATCAAACACTTTTTACTGCATCATCATCATCATCCTCATCCCAACTCTTTGCACATTCTCTACACCAAAGACTTCTTGCTGCATCCTTCTTCTCCTCCTCCTCCTTCCATATTCCATATACTGAGATCAAAGACTTCTCACTTCATCATCATCCTCATCCCACTCTTTGAACATTCCCTACACCTCTCACTGCATCCTCCTCCTCCTCCTCCTCCTCTTTCCATATTCCATACACTGAGATCAAAGACTCCTCACTTCATCATCATCTTCTTCATCCTCTTCTCTGCATATTCCCTACTCCAACACAAGGAATTCTGACTGCATCATCATCCTTATCATATCCTCACCCTTGCAAATTCCATACACTGATGTCAGACTTCTCACTGCATCATTGTCCTCCTCCACCTCTTCCTCTTCCAAGATTTCTCACATCATCATCATCATCATCATCATCATCATCACCATCACCCCATGGTGATCCCTTCCCACGGATGCCAGGGGGGTTCAGGGATTCCCTGCTCTCCCAGCTCTGTCCTGAGGCCAGGAAAGGGGCCCTGCCCTGAGGCATCTCCCAGATTTTCCCCATCCCACAGCAGCCAGGAGTTGAAGGACGTGGCTTGCAGGGATTTGGGGAATTCTGGGTGTCCCAAAGTCCCAGCCCTGGGTGGAAGCATCCCTGTCCCTGCCCGTCTGCTGCAGCTGGAGCTCGGCAGGGACCCTACGGAGCCTTCCCAGGAAAAAGGAGCTCTCCCTCTCCTGGCACAGAGGTGACACTGCCCAGCTCTGCTGGTGGCTTTGTGGAGCCACCACGCTGCCACCCAGGGACACGGAGCTGCTTGGGAACACCACGTTCTGTTCCCACCTTTTCTGGAATTGCTGGAATTTCTGCTGCGGTGAATCTGGGGAGCAGCTGCTCCTCCAGAGCTCCTGGGAGCACAGGGTGTCCCCAGGAGTCCCCAGGGAATCCATCCCTGGCTCTGTGTCCCAGGAGTCCCCAGGGAATCCATCCCCAGCTCTGTGTCCCAGGAGTCCCCAGGGAATCCATCCCCAGCTCTGTGTCCCAGGAGTCCCCAGGGAATCCATCCCCAGCTCTGTGTCCCCAGGAGACCCCAGGGAATCCATCCCCAGCTCTGTGTCCCAGGAATCCCCAGGGAATCCATCCCCAGCTCCGTGTCCCCAGGAGTCCCCAGGGAATCCATCCCCAGCCCCATGTCCCCAGGAGTCCCCAGGGAATCCATCCCTGGCTCTGTGTCCCCAGGAGTCCCCAGGGAATCCATCCCTGGCTCTGTGTCCCCAGGAGTCCCCAGGGAATCCATCCCTGGCTCTGTGTCCCTAGGAGTCCCCAAGGAATCCATCCCTGGCTCTGTGTCCCAGGAATCCCCAGGGAATCCATCCCTGGCTCTGTGTCCCCAGGGAATCCATCCCTGGCTCTGTGTCCCCAGGAGTCCCCAGGGAATCCATCCCTGGCTCTGTGTCCCCAGGAATCCCCAGGGAATCCATCCCTGGCTCTGTGTCCCAGGAGTCCCCAGGGAATCCATCCCTGGCTCTGTGTCCCATCCACGGGCTGGGAAGGGTTAAGTGGAACTGGGAGTTCTCCAGGGAGGAATCTGGAATTCAGGATCCCAAACTCCCTGGCTCCCAGGACTCTCCATTTCATTAATCCCTGTTTAATGTTGAATCCTCTTCCAAGAGAGAATCCAGCCCCTGGCAGGTTCCCCTTTCCTGGGAGAGCAGGGGATGCAAACCCCACAGAGAGATCCCTGGAGGGGCTGGGAGCTCACCTTGGTGTGGCACCCCAACATCCAACAGCCCATCCCACATTCCTGCAGTATTCCCAGCTTTTTTGCAGGTTTGGCCTCGTTCCTATTCTTCCAAGCAGGTTTGGGTTGGATTTTTGGGGGAAAACCAATTTATTTGAGAAAGAAATAATTTTTCCTGGAGAAAAGCAGCCTTGGCAGCCCTGGAGCTCCTCTCCAGGTCACCAACTCCCTCCCTCAGCCCTTCCATCCAATGTTTTCTCCAGCAGAAAATCCCCAGAGAGGTTTTTCCATGAAGGAAACCTCGCAGATTCCATATTTTTCAGAAAAAAAATCCCTTTTCTGAGCTACTCCTGTCCAGAAGGAGCCTTCCCCTGAAGGTCAGAATTCCCAGAGCCCCCCATGAAGGATCCCAGAATGAATGGTCATGAACTGGCCCCATGTCCAAGGAACAGGGAGCAATGATGGGAAAATTGAGGGTGGCACAGAATTCCCAGAGCAGCTGGGGCTGCCCCTGGATCCCTGGAATGTCCAGGGCCAGGCTGGATGGGGCTTGGAGCAGCCTGGGACAGTGGGAGGTGTCCCTGTGGAACCCAAACCATTCCATAATTCCAAGACTTCAAGATCCTTCTCACACCCTGCTCCTCACCCAGTGTCCTATTTCTTATCTCTAAAACCATTTAGAATCATTTCTTATCTCTAAAACCACAGATCTCCAAAAACCAGCAAAATCTCTGGGAACAGCTCCAAGATCCTGGTGCTCCCTCCATCATTTCCAGGCTCCAGGAGCAGGTCTGAAGTCAGTCCCAGAATGAAGAGACCCCGGGAAAGCAAAATCCACATTTTCTGGGACTCTGACTTGCTCCAAAAGTGACATTTTGGATGGGAAATGATTCCTCAAAGAGCAGAACAAAGCTGCTCTCAGGTCTAGACTCAGTCTGATACCTCGGGGGTGGATTTTTTTTGACATTCCTGGTTCTTTTTAAAGGTGACAGCGACTGGAAGGGACAAAAATCCCACCTCAAACGAGCCAATATTGGCAAAAACCCAACTCAGATCCACATTTCCACCTTTGATCACTTCCCATATTTAGATCAGGAGCTCCGGGGCTCAAAATCCTTGGGGAAATGTGATGAAAGCAGCACATCTGACAGCTGAAAATTATTCTGCTCACCCAATTCCAGGTTCCTGTTTTGCCTGGAAACAAGGGCAGGATAAAACGGGAGTTGGGT
The DNA here is from genome assembly GCA_019023105.1 of Diglossa brunneiventris. NCBI lineage: Eukaryota > Metazoa > Chordata > Aves > Passeriformes > Thraupidae > Diglossa > Diglossa brunneiventris. Next base: position 72,160,206 of record CM032353.1, on the reverse strand, counting down.
ACCTGAGGTTTGTGTGGTTTAAAGTGTGGAAATCACGGAAAAATCTGGGCTTTGTTCCTAAAAATCACCTCAGCCAAAGGTGAGAATTTAAGGGTAAAAAGGGTGAAAAACTCTTTTCAAAAAATACTGATTTGGAGCCATTTTTAGCGGCTTAAACTGCAGCAAGATGCTCTGAAATCAAACGAAACACCCCAAAAAAACGGCGTTAACACAGCTTCTTTTGGAAGCACTGAAACCAAACCTCGCTTGGTGAGATCCAGGAGATTTTAGTCACCTTTCCCCTCCCTCTCCAGGTGGGATTTTTCCAGGTGGGAGTTTCCCAGGTGTTTCCCAACTCACCATGTTGGGCTGCCAGCCTTCGACGTTGACGCAGCGGTCGATGCACCACCAGAAATCGTCCTCAGATTCGCCCTTCCAGGCAAACACTGGGAACCCTGGCCAGGGAGGGAGAGGGGGTTAAGGCAGGAAAATCCCGTGGGAATCAGCTCCTGGACACTCATTTATTAATTCATGGGTTAATTTAACAGATTCAATTATTACTCAGCTTCAGCCAGCAAGACCCACGGTGGGTTTGGCTTCTTCTGGGTGTCCCAGAGCTCGGGGTCAGCCGGGTGAATTCCCTGACTTTAACCAGGTAAAATCCTTGGGCTTACTCAGGTAAAACCCCGGAATTATGTAGGTAAAATCCCTGGATTTATCCAGGTAAAATCCTTGGCCTCACTCAGGTAAAATCCCAGGTCTTATGCAGGTAAATTCTTTGGTCTTATCCAGGTAAAATCCTTGGCCTCATCCAGGTATAATCCTTGGCTTTACCCAGGTAAAATCTTTGGTCTCATCCAAGTAAAATCCTTGGTCTTATCTAGGTAAAACCCCTGGAATTATCCAGGTAAAACCCCTGGATTTATCCAGGTAAAATCCCTGGCCTTACCCAGGTAAAATCCCTGGATTTATCCAGATAAAATCCTTGGCATGACCCAGGTAAAACCCTTGGACTTACCCAGGTAAATCTCCTGACTTTGCCAAGTTCAATCCCTGACTCTATACAGGTAAAATCCCTGGCCTTACCCAAGTAAAACCCCTGGATTCATCCAGGTAAAATCCTTGGCATTACCCAAGTAAAACCCCTGGATTTATCCAGGTAAAACCCCTGGTCTTATCCAGGTGAAACTCTTGTATTTACCTGCGTAAAATCTCTGGTCTTATCCAGGTAAAATCCCTGGTTTTATCCAGGTAAAATCCCTGGTTTTATCCAGGTAAAATCCTTGACCTTATCCAGGTAAAATCCCTGGTTTTATCCGGGTAAAATCCTTGGCCTTACCCAGGTAAAATCCCTGGATTTGTCCAGGTAAAACCCTTGGTCTTTTTCCATGTAAAATCCCTGGCCATATCCAGGTTAAAAGCTGTGGCCTCACCCAGGTAAAATCCTGGTTTTAGGGAAAACCCCTGGATTTAGCCAGGTAAACCCCTGGACACACCCAGGATTTCCCAGGTAACCCCCACACGCTCAAGTTTCTGCTCTGTGAATTACATTCCCCCTAAATTCTCTCTTTCACCTGAGTTATGCCCCAAATTATAGAATTGAAACTCAGTTTAATTTCTCTGAGCAAAACAACTTCCAGCTTCAGCTCATAAATGACATTTTTACTGAAGATTTTACCTGGGCAAGACCAAAAATTTTACCTGGATAAGGCCAGGGGTTTTACCTGGGTAAGTCCAGGAAAAAACATTTCAAAAATTCCAGAGCTTTGTAAAGGGGTGATTTTGTGCAGTAGGTTTATTCCTAACTGAAGAGAATGCAGGGGGAAAAAAACTCCAGGGGGGTGATAAATGAGCTAAAAACAACAGGGCAGCAAAAATGCAGCAGGAATTCCTTCTAGAATGCTGGAGGAATTCCTTATAGAATGCAGGAGGAATTCCCTATAAAATCCAGGAGAAATTCCCTATAAATCCCAGTAGAAATTCCCTTTAAGTCCAGGAAGAATTCCCTGCCAAACCGAGGAGAAATTCCATACAAATCCCAGGAGAAATTCTCTATAAATGCAGGAGGAATTCCCTATAAAATGCAGGAGGAACTCCCTACAAAACCCAGGATGAATTCCCTATAAATCCCAGGAGGAATTCCCTGTAAATGCAGTAGGAATTCCCTGTAAGATGAAGAAGGAATTCCCTATAAAATGCAGCTGGAATTACCTAGAACAAGCAGAACAAATTCCCTATAAAATCCAGGAATTTTCTATAAAGTCCAGGAGAAATTCTCTCCAAAACCCAGGAGGAATTCCCTAAAAAGCCCAGGAGGAATTCCCCATAAAACCCAGGAGGAATTCCCCATAAATCCCAGTAGAAATTCCCTATAAAACCCAGGAGGAATTCCCCATAAAATGCAGGAGGAATTCTGTATAAAATCCAGGAATTCCCTATAAATCCAGAAGAAATTCCCTATATAACCCAGGAGGAATTCCCTACAAATCCCAGGAGGAATTCCCTATAAAACCCAGGAGAAATTCCCCATAAAACCCAGAAGGAATTCCTTGTAAATGCAGGATAAATTCTCTACAAAACCCAGGAGGAATTCCCTATAAAACCCAGGAGGAATTCCCTGTAAATGTAGGAATTCCCTATAAATCCCGGGAGGAATTCCCTGTATATCCCAGGAGGAATTCCCTATAAACCCAGAAGGAATTCCCTATAAACGCAGGATAAATTCTCTACAAAACCCAGGAGGAATTCCCTATAAATCCCAGGAGGAATTCCCTATAAATCCCGGGAGGAATTCCCTGTATATCCCAGGAGGAATTCCCTATAAACCTAGAAGGAATTCCCTATAAACGCAGGATAAATTCTCTACAAAACCCAGGAGGAATTCCCTATAAAACCCAGGAGGAATTCCCTGTAAATGGAGGAATTCCCAGTAAATGTAGGAATTCCCTATAAATCCCGGGAGAAATTCCCTATATAATCCGGGAGAAATTCCCCATATAATCCAGGAGGAATTCCCTATAAATCCCAGGAGGAATTCCTTGTAAATGCAGGATAAATTCTCTACAAAATCCAGGAGGAACTCCCCATAAAACCCAGGAGGAATTCCCTATAAACGCATGATAAATTCTCTACAAAACCCAGGAGGAATTCCCTATAAAATGCAGGAGGAATTCCATATAAATGCAGGAATTCTCTATAGAACCCAGTAGAAATTCCCTATAAAATCCAGGAGGGATTCCCTATAAAATCCCAGTAGGAATTCCCTGTAACTCCCAGCAGGAATTCCCTGTAAATCCCAGCAGGAATTCCCTGTAACTCCCAGTAGGAATTCCCTGTAACTCCCAGCAGGAATTCCCTGTAACTCCCAGCAGGAATTCCCTGTAAATCCCAGCAGGAATTCCCTGTAACTCCCAGCAGGAATTCCCTGTAAATCCCAGTAGGAATTCCCTGTAAATCCCAGCAGGAATTCCCCTGAAGGCCGGAGCAGGCCCGCAGTCCGTACCGCTCTCGGCCAGGGCGCCGCCACCTCGTTGAGGGTGGAGTAGATGTTGCAGGCGGCCCAGCGGCACTGAGCCCCCAGCGCTCCCAGCGTCTCCATCAGCACCTGCACACAAACACACGGAAATCAGCAACATCGGGGCTTATCTCCATGGAAATCAGCAACATCGGGGGTTATCTCCATGGAAATCAGCAACATCGGGGGTTGTCTGCAAAAACATCATGGAAATCAGCAACATCGGGGCTTATCTGCAAAAACACCACGGAAATCAGCAACATCGGGGTTTATCTGCAAAAACACCATGGAAATCAGCAACATCGGGGCTCATCTGCAAAAACACCATGGAAATCAGCAACATCGGGGGTTATCTCCATGGAAATCAGCAACATCAGGGGTTGTCTGCAAAAACATCATGGAAATCAGCAACATTGGGGCTTATCTCCACAGAAATCAGCAAAATCGGGTGTTGTCTGCAAAAACGCCATGGAAATCAGTAACATCGGGGGTTATCTGCAAAAACACCACGGAAATCAGCAAAATTGGGGTTTATCTGCAAAAACACCATGGAAATCAGTAACATTGGGGTTTATCTGCAAAAACACCATGGAAATCAGCAACATTGGGGTTTATCTGCAAAAACACCAGTGGGAATGCGCTGTTTGGGGTCAGTTTAGTGGATGAGCAGTGGAATGCCCTGTTTGGGGTCAGCAGTGGGAATGCCCTGTGTGGGGTCAGTTCAGGGGATGAGCAGTGGAATGCCCTGTGTGGGGTCAGTTTAAGGGATGAGCAGTGGAATGCCCTGTGTGGGGTCAGTTCAGGGGATGAGCAGTGGAATGCCCTGTGTGGGGTCAGTTTAGGGGATGAGCAGTGGGAATGCTCAGTGTGGGTCGTTCAGGGATGAGCAGTGGGAATGCTCAGTGTGGGGTCAGTTCAGGGGATGAGCAGTGGAATGCCCTGTGTGGGGTCAGTTCAGGGGATGAGCAGTGGAATGCCCTGTGTGGGGTCAGTTTAGGGGATGAGCAGTGGGAATGCTCAGTGTGGGGTCAGTTCAGGGGATGAGCAGTGGGAATGCTCAGTGTGGGGTCAGTTCAGGGGATGAGCAGTGGAATGCCCTGTGTGGGGTCAGTTCAGGGGATGAGCAGTGGAATGCCCTGTGTGGGGTCAGTTCAGGGGATGAGCAGTGGGAATGCCCCATCTGGGGTCAGTTCAGGGGATGAGCAGTGGGAATGCCCTGTGTGGGGTCAGTTCAGGGGATGAGCAGTGGAATGCCCTGTTTGGGTTTGGGTTTGGGGCTCTCACCGCTGTCTGTGCTGTGATGTGAGTGCAGCCCACGATCTTGGCCCCAGCCAGGGGCTTCTCCCCCTGAGCTCTCTTCCTCAGAGCCATCAGCGCCGGCATCTCTGTGGGGGAAATGGGAAAAGGAAAATGGGGATGGGATGGGAACAGCTCAGGAGGAACAGCCAACCCTGCCTGGCGTTCCCATAAACTCACACAGCTTCAAACAGCCAAAGCCTCCACAGCAAATACATCAAAATCCCCAAATCGCAAATACATCAAAATCCCCAAATCCCAAATACATCAAAATCCCCAAATCCCTCTGGAGTTTTTCCCTGTTATGTTCAAAATTTTGTCTCCAGCTGAGCCTGCAGGAAAATCACCTTTGGGTTGAGGATTTGGGATTTGCTGCTCCATCTCTCCAACATTCAACACCTAAACCCTGCCTGGTCTTTGCTTTTTTTTTATTTTTTGGAGGTAAACAAGCTAAGCCAAAATTGTGACGTTTATGGGATGGATTTCATCTTTTCTATTGATTTAACAAAACGAGTTGGACTGCAGGGTACTCCTAACCCTGTAACTCCTTTTCCATCCCCAAAATCCCATGGAAGCTTCCCCATCCCAACAGGAATGGGGTCAAGAACGCCTGCCTGGTGTTCCCATGAATTTGCATGGCCGTGGCAGCTTCAAAACAGCCAAAGCCTTGAGAGAAAACCCCAAATCCATCAAAATTACCCCAAATCCCGCTGGATTTTTCCCTATTTTGTTCAAACTTTTGCCTCCCAGCTGAGGCTGCAGGAAAATCTGCTTTGGGCTGAGGATTTGGGATTTGCTGATTTGCTCCACCTCTCCAAAATCCAAACCCTGCCTGGCCTTTGCTTTTTTTTTTGCCATTTTTTTTTTTTGAGGTAATCATGCTAAACCAAAATTGTGATGTTTATGGGATGGCTTTAATATTTTCTACTGATTTAACAAAATAACTTCGACCACAGAATAGTCCTTTAATGGCTGGAACTACACAGCACAACCCTGTAACTTCTTTCCCAACCCCTAAAACCCCACAGAAGTTTTCCATCCCCCAAAATCCCACAGAGGCTTTCCCATCCCCCAGAATTCCATAGAAACGGTCTCATCCCCCAAAACCCCACAGAAGCTTTCCCAAACCCCAAAATCCCACAGAAGCTTTCCCATCCCCCAAAATCCCACAGAGGCTTTCCCACCCCTCAAAATTCCACAGAAGCTTTCCCAACCCCCAAAATCCCACAGAAGCTTTCCCAACCCCCAAAATTCCACAGAAGCTTTCCCAATGCCCAAAATCCCACAGAAGCTTTCCCATCCCCCAAAATTCCACAGAAGCTTTCCCAACCCCCAAAATCCCAGAGAAGCTTTCCCAACCCCCAAAACCCCACAGAGGCTTTCCCATCCCCCAAAACCCCACAGAGGCTTTCCCATCCCCCAAAACCCCACAGAAGCTTTCCCATCCCCCAAAACCCCACGGAAGTTTTCCCATCCCGACAATCTGGGGGCAGGAGGAGCCCCGAGGAGCAGAGGAGGAGCCCCTACCCTGCTCAGCGATCTCGATCTCGCGGCGCCCGAACTCGGCCTGTTTGATGTTCTTGACGCAGAAGTCGCTGCTGCCCTTGGAGTTCTTCTGCTGCTTGTCCCTCGGGGAGGTCTCATCGTCGGAGCTGTCCGTGTAGGAGGCAGCTGCAGGAGCGGGGCAGGTCAGGAACGGGGTGAAACATTCCCGAAATCCCCAGCACCCACGGGCAAGGGGGTGGGTGGCCCACAGAGGGCGTCCATGGATCCCAGCTCCTTCCATCCCCAGCTGGGATCTCTCCTTCTCCTCACAAGGGGAATTTTCCCAGCTGGATTTACCTGGGATGAATTTTTAATTCTCATTGACCTCTACTTCAACAGCACAGCAGAGGTGATGGGATTGAGCACTGGTTCCTGGTTCCCACACGGGCTCATCTCCATGGCCTTCTACCACCTCTCTTTCCAAATACTCTCCCACCCGTCTTCCCCGAAGTTCTCTCATCTCTCTTCCCAAAAGTTTTCCCACTTCTCTTCCCCAAAGTTCTCCCACCTCTCTTCCCCAAATGTCCTCCCAATTCTTCCCGCAAAAGTTCTCTCACCTCTCTTCCCAACATTCTCCCACCTCTCTTCCCAAAGTTCTTCTACCTCTCTTCCCAAGGTTTTCCCACCTCTCTTCCCCAAAGTTCTCCCACCTCTCTTCCCCCAAATGTTCTCCCACTTCTCTTCCCAAAGTTTTCCCACCTCTCTTCCCAAACATTCTCCCACCTCTCTTCCAAAGGTTCTCCAACCTTTCTTCCCAAGGTTTTCTCACCTCTCTTCCCCAAAGTTCTCCCACCTCTCTTCCTAAAGTTCTCCCACCTCTCTTCCCAAACATTCTCCCACTTCTCTTCCTGAAATTCAGGCCTCCACAGATGCTCCAAGACATCCCACAAAATGACTGCTGAGGTTTAGAACACTTCTAAGCCCAGTAGGAATTGTAATTTCAGACCCTGTTTCATCCCAAACAGCCAGGTGAGTTGATGATTATCCCGTCACTGTGGGATCCCCAATCCTTGGATTTGCTCCACTCTGGTGTTCCTTCACAGTGACAATGAGCTGCTGATTGGGAGGCTCATGTGGGATGGTTGGAAGGAACTTCTCCATTGGGAGGATAATCCATGAGCCTGCTGTGGATTGTCCAGGGAGCTGCTGGCTCCCCATCCTCGGGGGATTTTGGGGATTGTTTGGAAAGTTGGGGATCACCGGATCCTGTCCTGAGCGCCGCGGGATGGGACTGAGGCTCTGCCTTAAGAGAGGGTGTGGATGTGCTGAATTCACTCCAGGAGCTGTCAATAACTGTCCTCCTTCCTCATCAGTGTGCTCCAAACCTCTGATTATGGAATTAGACCAATGGAAAAGCCCTTCATGGAGTTAGAAATCCCCTTTCCTGTCAGATTCCTAAAATCCCGTGTACTTGAATAAAATCACATCCATTTTTGGTTGGAGTCACAATGGATCAACCACCACTCTGGATCAGCTGAAGGAATCCTTTGTGCCACATCTTCTGGATTTTGGATTGTGCCACATTTTCGGATTCTCTGGAATCCTTCCCCACCGTGGGAAACCAAACCTCTTCTTCCATCTTCCAGGGCTGGCACCAGCAGCCAGAGAAATGCAATGAGCTCCAAATCCCAGCTCCTCTTTCCTCTCCAGGTGATCCTTCCAGGACCCAACTGGCCACTCCCACATTCCTCATGGAATTGTTCTGCTCCACGTCCTTCCTCTCCAGGTGATCCTTCCAGGACCCAGCTGGCCATTCCCACATTCCTCATGGAATTGTTCTGCTCCAAGTCCTTCCTCTCCAGCTCCTGTGGTGCTTGTAAACTGAACCTGGGGCCGGGCATCCAATGACTTTGTGTCCACCCCAGAGGAATTCCTGGTGGAGCAGCTCCATCCATGATGGCCTCGGTGGAGTTGGCCAGTACTTTGGATCACTGGGAATGATGGATACAGAGATGGACACTCCTCCTTGCACATCCCCACAGGCCTCTGGAACCCACAGGAGCTGCTCCAGCCAATGTCAACATTCCCAGTTTCCAGCCAAATCTGCACCAGGGGAATGGGGCAGCAGGAAGGGGGGGAGTTCTCACAGTGCTGATCCCAGCAGCATTCCCAGAGAGCCACAGCATTCCAGCGGCATCCCGGCCTTGAGTGGGGATGGATTCCAACAGCCCCTTCAATCATTCAGAGTAAATCCAACAATCTTCTGCCCTGACTGGCTCCAGTGACATTTCCACACCAAAAACCCCAAAAAAAGTTGTTAAACTGACCATGGGGTTGTGTTTCCTGCAGGACCCAACAAACTCCACACTTTCGCTCCTGGCTCGTGGGAAGGGTTTCAGGATTCCAAGGAAAAGGCTCAGCCTGGGCACCGTGGGTGTGCCAGGCTCCCCCAGAGCTGCCCAGCTCCCGATCCCAGGGAATTAGGAGGGAATTAGGCATTGCTGGAATTTCTCCCCATCCTTGCTGAGTGTTGAGTCCCACCCTGCCAACAGCCCCTGAGGATGGTGGGGCTCCAGCTCTGCTCCCAGTCCCACAGCAGATCCCGAGGGACCAGGAGCCCGGATTAACCACAAAGGGCACCTTGTATAGAACCAAACTCTATGTCAAGGGCTCCAGGAGGAAGGATTTATTAGTTGGAGGAGGATTAGTTCCTTGGAGAGAGTTAATCTGTGTAGAGGTTGATTTAAAACCAGGGAGTTTTGGTTCTGGGGGTTAAAAGTAATTTTTTTGAACAAAAAAAAAATCCTGCCTGGAGTCACCAGATTGTCACAGGCAGGAGGTTTTATACTATTAAATAAATCTAAAATATAGAAGTGTACATATAATTACGGTAATGAAATGAATGCAGATAGTTAATATAACAGCAAACCAAATCTCCAAAAATCAATTTTGCCCTTGCTTTTATGTAAAATGAAAAAGAAGGACTGAAAGGAAAGGATTCCTGTCATTAATTGATGGGACAGTTTCCTAAAGATATTCTCCAAAGTTGATTAATGAAAACTTCCTCCCTGGGCTTGGCATTCTGTGAGCTATGGAAAACTGAAACATCAGCTGGATTATCTGTGTTACATGTTTGTATCTCTGTCCAGAGAGATTGAGGATTCCACTTCCCCGGAGGTGTCCAAGGTTGGAGAAGGCCTGGAGCAGCCTGGGACAGTGGGAGGTGTCCCTGCCATGGCAGGGGTGGCACTGGGTGGACTTTGAGGTCCTTTCCCACCCAAACCATTCCAGGATTCCACGATTTCCATTATCCATGTATCACTTGCAGACTGCTGGGCTCCAGGATCCATGTGGGTCCTTCCCAACTCAGGATATTCCACAGTTCCATGGTTTCCAGAGAATGACATAAAAGCAGCAGGTCTCAGGTGATTTCCATCCATGTCCCGCCCCAGCAAAGCCCAGATCAGAGCCTAAACTCAGCCAAGTCTGGCTTTGCTGACATTTGAGGTGAGGGTCCACTCATGGCTGCCTGAACTGGCATCACAAAGGGCAAAAAAGGGGCAGCCCGAGCCTCTTACAGGCCCCAAAGAAGGACAAAACTGGTTTAATCTCTGTAAAACCTTCCAAAAATATGAAACAGCACCAGGATGAAGTCAGAGGCCTGGAATTCCAGATATTCCTGTCCTAATCCCACCCTCAGAACGTGCCTGTGGTGGGTAACACACAATGTTGAGCACTTGGGTCATCTGGACTGGGCTGACCTAAAAAAATCCATCCGTCCATCCATCCATCCATCCATCCATCCATCCATCCATCCATCCATCCATCCATCCATCCCTCCATCTATCATCCATCCATCATCCATCCATCCATCCATCATCCATCCATCCATCCATCCATCCATCCATCATCCATCCATCATCCATCCATCCAGCCATCCATCCATCCATCCATCCATCCATCATCCATCCATCCATCCATCCATCCATCCATCCATCCATCCATCCATCATCCATCATCCATCCATCCATCATCCATCCATCCATCCATCCATCATCCATCCATCCATCCATCATCCATCTGCCACCATGGGAACTGAAGTCCTCCATCAGGAATGCCAGTCTTGCTCCTTTCATTAGCAGGAAATTGAACATTTGCACAAGATAATTAACACCAATTCTGATGTTAATTGTAAGGAGAGGAGGAGAATTCCCCAAAGTTCCTCCAGGTCCTTCCAGCTGTGGCTTGGGAGCGACCACGGTGACATCAGGCAGGATAAGCAGACTCAGAGTCTGCAGAAATAGTCCCAAACATTCCCAGGTGCTCCGGGATCAGATGGAGTTGTGGATTCCCAACAGAGCCCGGGCTGATGTGCCTCTGGAGAGAACGTGGCATGAGCATTCCTGAATTTCTCCCTTTTCCATGGGAATGCAGTCAGTGCCTGCAGGATGGGTCACCCAGGGGTGCCCAACCTTTGGGGGCTCATCCCAACCTCTGGAAGAGACTTTGGAGGTTGCTCCAAGCCTGCAAAGCAGCACAGAGGAAGCAGCAAGTCGGGAGCTGGGAAAGGAGACGAGGAACAGTTGGCTTTCCCAAAAAAAAACGGGATGCAGCCTGGGACTGTGGTGTCCAGGATGAAATCAGAACCTCCATCTTCTGGAGAGGAGCTCTGCCAGGAGCTGAGTGACCAGGTAGGCACAGCATCTCCAGCTCTGCCCTTCCAAACCTGCTGAGGAATCCCAAGAGCTCTCCACAGCCCAGTCCTGTCCCAGCTCGTCTCCAACATCCTCAGCATCATGGGAATGTGTGGAGAAACACCAAGGAGAGTTCCCAGTTAGGAGGACTTCTGGCCACCCGCCAGGTCTGTGTGCAGCCACCAGCCATGAGCCATCAGGAGCAGCCAGAGCTGGAGTTTCCTGAGGTTTTCCAAACTTGCCAGAGCTGAATCAGAGCTTTGAACCTCCCAGGCTGGGCTGGATGAGGCTTGGAGCAACCTGGACTAGTGGAAAGTGTCCTTGACAACAGGAGGGTGGAATAAGGTGAGCTGAGCTCTAAGGTCCCTAAAACCACCCAGATTCTCCCCAAATACACTGTGAGCTGCCAAGTACCCCAAAAATCCATCCAGCAAGATTCCAGCAGGAGAAACCCCTTCCAATAGCCCTTCAAAGTCCCCAAAGACTCCAACCTCATGTGCAACAAACCTACAGTGGGATCCCCGTGGATTTGTTCAGGAACAGGAGGGAAGATGATGCTTAAGCAGGAATAAAGTGTGGAAACACTGTTCTCCTGGGAGGATCAGGACAGGGAGGAGAGGAGGGAGTGGAAAGGAGGGCAGAAGCAGCTGCACACTGGGGTTATAAGGAGAGAGCAGGAGAGCACCAGAATAATTTCATTTTCCATCCAGCTGTACAGGACAGTGAGGAAAAAAGCAAACCCCTATTTCCATGCCTCCCCTGTGAGCCCAGAGCAGATGTGGGAGATGCCTGCACACACCTGAGCTGTAGCTGTCTGTCGAGGACTGCGAGATGGAGCGCGACAGCGACCGGCGGCCGATCTTGGTTGGGCGCTTGTTGAACTCCTGCTTTTGGTCAGCAAACTGGATCTGTGGAAAGAAATCAGGGATTTTCTGTAAAAAACCCTACAGATCAATCCCAAGAACCCAGAGCCTTGAGCAGACACCGGCACCATCTCAGCCATGGCCCAGAGCACAATTCCTGTTATTTAACGGGGACTGGATGTGGTAAATTACCCATTTTGTTTAATTCCAGTCCTTCCACCAAGATTAGAGATGTCACTCCAGGTTGCTGAATTTTGGGAGCACAGATGGCTGGAGAACACAAGTTTTTAGGAGTACACAACAGAACGACACCAGATTAGGAGCAGCCACAGGAAGGGAAAATCCACACCAAACTCAAGTTACAGCCAGGGCCGTGCCAGGATTAACGCCCTGATCCCGGCGGGACGAGGGCTTTGCACACACCACCAGGGTTTATGTTCCTCCTCTAAGAAGCTGCTGGCCTGAAATAACTTCCCTTTTTTGTCCTTTTTCTTCCCCTAATTTAGAACAAATCCCTCCACGGCTGAGCAGCTCCATCACAGGAGGAGGTTATTGGTGTGAAGCGGAGCTGGAGACACACAGGGATTCTAACAAAGGGGGAATAATTTGGGTTAAATTCACATTTTCCTTTACCACATCACCTCCTCAAGGACACCAAACACAACTTTTCACACAGTGCAGTGATCTTGGTAATTCAGAGCTCCCTGAGCCCTCACACATCCAAAACCATGTAAACGACGAAGCAAAAGAAATCCTGAACTGAATCAGGCAGAATTAGAACCAGACTTAAATAAACCCTATAAGGTTTAAACCCCTTAAACACTGCCACAAGCTGGGTTCAGCTTTAGCTGAGACAGCCAGGAGGCGGAAGGAAGCACCAGGAAAGGGAAATGTGGGAAGGGGCCAGGTCAAGGCTCGGATCTGCTTTTGGCTTGCATTGGCCGACACCCTTTGGCTTTAATCCTTTAGGGAATAGAGAGAGCGGGCAAAAAGGGAATTTCACAGGGTCTCAGAATGATTTGGGTTGGAAGGGACCTTAAGGATCATCCAGTTCCACAGGACACCTTCTCCTATGCCAGGCTGCTCCAAACCCTGCCAAACCCACAAGAGCCACATTCCAGCCAGGCTGGGAAGATGGGAATGTTCCAGATGGGATGAAAAGAGAGATTTGGCTCGGTCAGCTCCTACCAAAACACCTCTGAAGGCAACAGCTTCAAGGAAAAGCTGTGGAGCCTTGAAGAGCTGCAGTTCCTTGGATTTAGGAGCCCAAGCTGCTCTGAAGTGACACAAGAGCTGCTGCTTTCAACTTCCAGCAGGAACAAACAATTCCCACTGGAAAACCTCACCTGCAGAGGCACAAGGGGTTAATGCAGGTGAGGTTTCACCTTTACATTCCAAATGAGCTGCTGCTCATCTGACCTGGGGTTTCCATCACAAAGAGCCACCTTGAGCTACTTCTCTGTGCAAAAAGGGTCTCCTTATCCAAGCTTTTCCTGGAAAACTTCCCCACCAACTCCTCCAGACAGAAGAACAACCCTGGAGCAACGCGTTTGCCTCGACTCTTCATTGCTCCCGAGAGAAAATTAAGGGAAGCTCTCCAGAGATTGGGATTTTTCCAGCCAAGGAGCTCCAGGAATAAGTAACTGGGTGGAAACAGCAAGGAGAGGAGGAGGAAGAGCAAGGTAGCAGAGAAACAATCGCGCTTTTGAGTAGAAAAACCATGATTCTGGTCCCCAAGAGTGCCCTCACCTGGGCTTTCCTCCCCGTGGGCTCCCCGTTGATGTTGTATTTCTTCTTGTTGGGCATGGTGGCCTCGCCGGCTGCTCCCTCCAACGGAGCAGGGAATGCCCCGACCCCGTTTATATCCTCAGCCCATCCCGATGCCGCTGATCCCGCCCGCTCCGGTTTCACCGCAGCCAGGGCGGGAGGTGAAGGGAACCAGTTGGATTTTCAGACTCTTTTTTTTGTTGTGTTGTTGTTGCTTTTTGGTTTTTTTGGCAGACCCCAGGACTTAATGAGGCGTCCAACAAACAATTCCTGCCTGTGTTTTGTGTGGAATTACAGCGTTCCCTGACCTGCGGGCTCCGCGGCAGCTCTGAGCGTGGCCGGGCTGCTGTGTGCATAACAATGCCTTATTTATGTAACCAGAACATTTCCCTGCTCGCTATAATTAACTCGCTAATTAAGCTCCTTTAACTCGGGTCCTCCCCTCCCCGCTCTCTCTCTCTTCCCCCCAATGTCAGATGATTGCGTTAACGGAGCCTCGTTAGAAGGAAATTAACTAATGAGCAACTAAAACAACGGGGGCGTTTGTTGGACGGCAAAGTGGTTTTTAATTATTATTATTTTAATTATCCCGCTCCTCGCTGTGTCCCCCACGGCAACCAGGGCAGAGTTTGTCCTTGGAAGGGTCCAGACTCCAACACCCATCCCTGTGTTGTTCCAATCCTTTGGGAATTATGGAATCATGGAATGGTTTGGGTTGGAAGGGACCTTAAATCCCATGCAGCTGCACCCCACACCTCCCACCACCCCAGGCTGCTCCAACCTTGGACACTTCCAGGGATGGAGCACCACAGCTTCTCCGGGCAGGACGCTGAGGTGTTTTTATGGGAATTATCTCGGGTAAGAAATTATCAGGGATAAAACTCCTTGGATAACAAAGCCAGACGCTAAATGAGAATTAAAACGTTTGTCTTGCACGGCATCTGCTCGTTCCACAGCCTTTTAGGTGGGAAGAGATGATCCAAGGAAATAAAAATGGGAAAAACGAGGATGGTGAGGCACTGGCAGAGGTTGGTGGGGCTTTGAGGTCTCCTCCAACCCAACCCATCCCGTGATTCCATTCTGTGATTCCAAGGAAAAGGGATCTGGGAAGCAGCAGGACACCACTGATTGTCCTCAGCACCATTTCTGACAGAATATGGAATAAAAAGCTCCCCCAGCCCTGATCCTTTCTGTACACCTGATTTACACCTGATTTACACCTGATTTACACCTGGTCAGATCTGATCCTGCTCCCCAACAGTTTTCCCAAGGATGGAAAACACTGCCAGGGAAAATTCCTTCCCCAAAATGTTCCTTCCGTGGCATTTCCATCTCCAGAGGAGATGTCAAGGAATCCAATAAAAGAGCAAAAATTCCTCAGCTCTATGAAAGCAACTCCTGGAGGAATGGATGGAGGGGAAAAAAAGAGGGAAAATCCCACAGAATTCCTGAGTTGTACAATGACTGAAAAATGTGAAAAATGGAAATCTGAATGATTTCCAGTGTGGAAATATCTCAGGGAATAAGAATCTGTGATCAGCATTGCTTTTCTCACTTGATATTGCAGCCCTAGTTGTGTTTTCCAGGTAAAATTTTCATTTTCAACATTATCCATGAACCTTCTCCTGCAAAATCCTAAGGGACACATGACTTCAGCGCAGTGTAAGTCAACTCAAAGCCTCCAAAGGGGGTAAAAAACTCATTTTATGGCACATCGAAGCACAAACTCTTTTTCCAGCAGGTTTTCACACCAAGTTACTTAAATCCAAAGGCTTTTCCTGGGAAAGAAACCCCTTTTTTTCCTCAATGAAGGTTGAGTCTAACACGTTAAAATTAAGAACCAATATTCAATAAAAATGCTAAAAATAAAAGCTTTTGCTTCATCTCTACCCCAGAGCTCAGGAATCTTCTGTAATTTCTGTGTCAATCTGGGTCAGTCAAATAAAACCAGAGAGAACTACACTCAATCCCAGTAAATTGTTTTGTTCTGAGTGTCTTTAATTGATTCTTGGCCACGGATTTTTTTTTTTTTGGGGGAACAAAGGGAGAAAACAAGAGTTTTCTGAGGGATTAAACAGCACAAGCTCTCCAGCATCGCTGGAGCTTCCAAATCCACCTGCAAAGAAGCTGGGAATTTAAATTTCTGCATGGAATGAGTTACAATCCATCGTTTTATGGATGGAACAGCCGGACAAGAGAACTGCCACTGCTCAGTGCCAAACTTCCTGGGAAGTCTTTTCCCAGTGGAAAAACATCTCATCCATTGATGATGCAGAGAGATAAAATCAATTTACCTTTTTTTTTTTTTTTTTTTAATAAAGGAGGGTGAAGATGGGTGAGAAATTATTTTTTTGTGCTGTGACATGGGGGGACCAAGGTGATTGTCCTGATGTCCCACTCCAAACCTCGTCCCTGCTCCTGAAGGAAAAGCTGTTTCCTGCGGCGCTGGAGCTGCCAAGGTGGATCCTTCACCTCCTGCTCCTGGTGACACCTGAGAGGTGCTGGGGACACCGGTGCCAGCAGGAACCTGGCTCCCAACCCTCTCCATGCTGGGAATGAGCTCCAGCCCTCAGCCTCGCCTCTCCTCACCCACCCCCCTGGATCACACCATTCCAGCAGCAGGATTGTCCCAGCCCGCTCATTCCGGAGTTCCACATCCCCTAAATCCATGTGGGATCCCCCCTGAGCCAGACATGTCACTGGAGCTCAAAGTGTTCAGATCCATCACACAGAGCTCAGGTCCAGCATTAACAAACAGGTTTAACCCTTGTGGAAAACAGCCAGGGAATGTGCAGGTTAAAGCTGGTTTTAGCCAGAGGATTTGAGAAAAGGTGGGAATGAGGAGTTGCCCACCTGGGCCAAAGTGCTTTTCCAAAGGGGTTGGGAATTCTAACTATTGATTCTTGAAGGGATCCCCCTGACGCCTCAGGGTTTGGCTTTTATATTGTCCAATTCTGTGCTGCTTTAGTGTGTGGGTCTGTGCTTCATATTATGGGATGGTGAGCTCTGTGCACGGAGCAGGGAGACAAAACAATTCCTGCTCCAGCTGGGCACCAAGGACAAATGACCCAAATCTCAGCCCAGGAGCACAAACCCCGTGGGCTGCAGAGAGAAAAACAAGCAGGGTGGGACTGCAGGGGCTAAAGCTGGAATGGGACAATGAACTGCAAGATGCAAATGGAGCAGAACTGATCCCAGGGAGAGACCCCGGGAGCGCTCGTGCATTTTGGGGCCATTTTGGGTCATCTTGGGTGCAGCCCTGGCTGGGCTCTTGTGCTGCCCAAGGTGCATCCATGGAGGAGATCCTTTCCATAAATCCCTGCTTTATTCTGGAACGCTGCCCAGCCTCTGCTCTAGGTCACATTCTCAAGGCATCAGCCCCAGTGCTGGATCATGGAATGGTGGAATTCTGGTTGGAAGGGACCTCAGAGCCCCTCCAGTGCCACCCCTGCCATGGCAGGGACACCTCCCACTGTCCCCCAGAGGACCCCAATGTCCAGCCTGGCCTTGGACACTGTCAGGGATCCAGGGACATCTGACAGAGAATCCCTTGGAACTGGTGGGAGCAGGGAGGAGAAATCCTCCAAAGAAGAAAACAGCAAATCCCCAGCCCAGGCACTTCCAGTGGGGACAGTGGGAAGGACAAGGAAGAGAGAAATCTCCTCCCTCAGCAGTGCAATGGCTCCCCTGGGCCATCCCAGCTCTGTTGCTCACAATCCCACAAAAAGCAGGAAAACCAGGAATTTGGTATTTGCACATTGCCTCAACTTGCAACGAACAGGCCATGGGTGTTTTACAATCTGAAAATATGGGATCTCAGCAGCTGGAAAATCCCTGTGGAGTCACCACGTGCCAGGACACCCCATCCTGAGCCACATCCCCTGGGATCCCACAGTTCCTCCCACAGCTGCACATGGGGTCCTTCCATGACTGCTGAGGGTGTTCAGGGGGTCCAGCTGGGATTCTGGGGAAAATTCCTTCATGGAGAAGGCTGCCCAGGGAGGTCTGGAGTCCCCACCCCTGGAGGGATTTCAGCGCCACGTGGATGTGGCACTTGGGGACATGGGGCAGTGGTGGCCTTGGCAGCGCTGGCAAAGCTTGGACTCCATGGGCTCAGAGGGATTTTCCAGCCTCAGTGTTTCTGTGATTCCATCAGAATCCCAAAATATGGGAGAACCCACATTTTAAGCTGCTTTCCCAAGAAACAATCCAAAGGAATAATAATAATAATAATAATAATAATAATAATAATAATAATAATAATAATAATAATAATAATAATAATATAATAATAATAATAATATATTTTGTGGTGTTGTTACTATTCACTGTTAATACAACTTTCCAATATTTGGTTAATAATAAGAGGTGGATGTAAAAACAGGGACTCAGCAAGAACATTAAGACCTAAAAGACTCTTTGAAATAATGACCTTAAAGATAATGAGCAATTTAGAGCTCGGGCTAATTATTTCTCGAAATGTGGCTGCTCCCTCCCACGCTGACCCAAGGAACCCCATAAAATGCAAATGAGCCGAGTTAAAATCCTGATTAAAAACGGCGCTGCAGGACATGACCCTCTGGAGCCCTTTGGAGATGGATTTGATGCCACAGCAGCTTTAAACCATCCATGAAATCATAAAACTGCACTGGAAAAGGAAATCATTAAAGCAGTAAGAATGAAAAAAGTCTATTTAAATAATTTTTTGTCGTGAGACCCTGATCCCAGAAGCACCGAATCCATAATGGGAAAATTAAGAGAACCCACAGGGAGAGGTTTTGTTTTCAAGGAAAACTCCACGTTTTTACAAAGAAAAATCCACATTTGAGACTATAAATGAGGTTGCGCATTTGAGAATATAAATGAGGTTGTGAATGATGCAAAGTTTGTCACTGATAACCCTAAAATGCAAAATTCTTTCCTGATTGTTGATAAAAATATGTTAAATTTGGGGGAAGGCTGAAAGAACTGTGTCACAACAAAATGAGTGAGAGGCAGAATAAACTGGAATTTTACAATAAAATCCATAACATTGAGAAAGGGATAGCAGGGAACATAAAGCTGGATATAAGGGGGAGTAATGATGTCTGAATCCAATGCATGGACAATATTTGTAAATAAAATCAAATTCCTTTGCAGGAGCACCAGAATTCCAACTTTTTATCCCACTGATCCAAGTATTTTTAGAAGAACTACCAGCAAGGACAACTTCAAATCCAGAAACTGGAGACGTGAGCAGAAATATAAGAAAAAATAACAAATATTGGTCCATTTTTGGGCCACAGGACACTGGGGGACACAATCCCAGACAGGGAATTCTGCCTTCCAAGCCCTGCCTGGTTTTTGGAGCTATGTCATTTTATTTTCAGCTGCTTTGGGAATTCTTTCCACCAGAGAAGGAGGAAAAATAGGATTTAATATTTGGGATCCACTCTAAACTCTTTAACCACTCAAATGAGGAGCGCTTGTTGCCCTGGAGGGCGTCTGGAAGTTGTAGAGGTTTTATTCCAACAGCAGAATGTAAATTGCTGGTAAAAATTAAGCTGGAAAGGTGAATCTGAGATGAAATTCCAAATCTCTGGAACACGCTGTGGGTTCTCCCAGTCCCCCTCCCTGCCAGTCCCAAATTCCTATAAAAATTGGTTGTGAATACAACGGATTTGGGGTGACCAGGGGGATAATCTTGGCTGTTATTAACGAGACAACTCATTCATGCCAATGATGCTCATTAATCTCCCACCTTAACAAGCCTCATTCCAGCTAAAGGCTGGAAATAAACATCCTGAAATTCTCACCAGGAATTCAGCTGGCCAGCGCTGGTCAAAGGCAGCAGGTCAGTAACTCACCATCCACTCGGGCAGCTGGAAGGCGCCGGCGCCGCCGTCCCACATCTCCCACGGCGAATCCCTCCACGCTCACATCTGGGAGTGCACTGGGAATGCACTGGGAATGCACTGGGATGCACTGGGAATGCACTGGGAGTGCACTGGGAATGCACTGGGAATGCACCAGGAGGCACCAGCGCAGCCCCACAGCTCACAGAGCCCTCGGGGACAGTGTCCCACAGAGAGGTCCCTTCAGGATCCGGTCTCGCGCTCAGGGCACCGATGGGCTCCTCATTCCTGCTCCAAATCCCAAACCCGGGAAGGGCTCGGATCCAGCCCGTTTTCACAGCCCTGATTTCCCACCGAGCCCGGCTCTGCCCAGTGTCTGAGTCAGGAACAACCTGGCTGTGGCACGGAGGACGCGTCCATCCATCACCCGCTGACCATCCCAGCCCGGCGTCCCCAGAATTCCAACGTTCCCATGAATCCAGCAGTGATGTCCCACAGGCACACCGGGATTTAAGCCTGGAGGCTTCCAGCACTGAGCATTTCAGCAGAAATTCCTGCAGCCTCAACCCAAAGAGAGCAGGGATGCCTCGAATCCTGACTGAAGCTCAGCTCCAGCTCCATCCAGCTCAGGATGAGCTCCACATTCCAAGGAGAATTCTCCTAAAGGATGTATCAGGTTCAGAATGAGCTCCACATTCCAAGGAGAATGCTTTTAAAGGATGGATCCAGTTCGGAATGAGCTTCACACTCCAAGGAGAATGCTTTTAAAGGATGGATCCAGTTCGGAATGAACTCCACATTCCAAGAGGAATTCTTCTAAAAGATCGATCTGGCTCGGAATGAGCCTCACATACCAAGGAGAATTCTTCTAAGCATGTATCAGGTTCAGAATGAATTCCACATTCCAAGAGGAATTATTCTAAAGGATGGATCCGGTTCCGAATGAGCTCCAGATTCCGCGGTGAATGCTTTTCAAGGATAAGAGCAGGGACACGGAGCTGCTGGAAGGGCTGCAGCTCCCTCTGCTGATCAGACGGGACAGGAAGGAACATGAGGAAAGGGATCTCCGGCACAACTCCACATCCAGACCGGGATACAAACACAGTCCTGCCCCTCTGCGGGATGAAGGCTTGAGTTGAGGTCTCATCTTAACTGAAATTCACTCAAAATTCCACATTTCCAATGTGGAAAAGCTTTCTGAGCCCTCTTTAAACTGTCATCAGTGCCAGGGTGAAGGTGGGGCTGGGAGCATTTCCCCTTCCTCTTCTCCCTTGAAATTCCCATTCTCTGCTGGGAAATGTCTGGGAGTTTGTTATATTTGGGGTGGGAATTTCTGGGAGTTTGTTGCATTTGGGGTGGGAATGTCTGGGGGTTTGTTATATTTGGGGTGGGAATGTCTGGGAGTTTGTTATATTTGGGGTGGGAATTTCTGGGAGTTTGTTGCATTTGGGGTGGGAATTTCTGGGAGTTTGTTATATTCGGGGTGGGAATTTCTGGGAGTTTGTTATATTTGGGGTGGGAATTTCTGGGGGTTTGTTATATCTGGGGTGGGAATTTCTGGGAGTTTGTTATATTTGGGGTGGTATTTTCCCACTGCTGGCAGCTCCCCCTTCCAGATGGGAAGAAGCTTCCGGTCACTGCTGCCTTGGGACCGTCCCATTCCCATCTCCACGAACACCAAGTTTAATTTGTGCCAGGAAAAAGGAAAGGTGGGATTTGCCCAGCATGGATATTCCCGAGGAGCCAAAGGATTCCCACAGCTCTCGCTGTCCTTGTACACTGGGCATTCTCTCCTCCATGGAAAACATGGAATCACTGAGGTTGGAAAAGCCTTTGGAGACTGCCAAGGCCACCACTGACCCTGTCCCCAAGTGCCACATCCAGGTGGCTTTGAAATCCCTGCAGGGATGGGGACTTCAGCAGCTGTGCCAGGGATGGACAGCCCTTTCCAGGAAGGAATTTCCCAATATCCAACCTAAACCTTCCCTGGAACTTCTCCAGAGTTCTTTCCATGGGGTCAGTCCTTCAGGAACTGCTCACTTTCCATGGGCTCAGTCCTTCAGGAACTGCTCCCTCTCCATGTGCTCAGTCCTTCAGGAACTGCTGCAGCCTGGATCCCTTTATCCATGGGCTCAGTCCTTCAGGAACTGCTCCCTTTCCATGGGATCAATCCTTCAGGAACTGCT
This sequence comes from Diglossa brunneiventris, assembly GCA_019023105.1. NCBI lineage: Eukaryota > Metazoa > Chordata > Aves > Passeriformes > Thraupidae > Diglossa > Diglossa brunneiventris. Next base: position 72,138,588 of record CM032353.1, on the reverse strand, counting down.
CCCTTTCCATGGGCTCAGTCCTTCAGGAACTGCTCCAGCCTGGACCCCCTTTCCATGTGCTCAGTCCTTCAGAACTGCTCCCACCACCCCTGATGGATCCAGCCCCAACCAGTGGTGGGTCCAATGTGAAGCTTCCCACAGAAGCCACCCCTGTCCCCTGTCCCTGTCCCCATCTCTGTGTCCAGTGCTGGGTGTCCCAGGACAGGAGAGGAACCTGGAGCAAGCCCAGGGGCAGGAGCACGGTGGTGGCCAAGGGAGAGGAGCTGGGAATGCTCAGCCTGGAGTGAAGACACCTTGGCACAAGAGGACCTGGATGGTGCCAACACCTGAGGAGAGGGGAGGACAAAGCCAGGATCTCCTCAGTGGTGGCCCAGAGTGGGCAAGAGCCAGCAGGGACAAACAGGGACACAAGAAATTCCCGGTTTTCCTGGGAGGGTGACACTGCTCAGGCACAGGGACACCCCATGGAGGCTCCATCCTTGGAGAAATCCAACAGCTCATGGGATCTGGGCCTGAACAACCTGCCCCAGGTGGCCCTGCTGGACTTGATCCCCTGAAGCCTTCCTGGGAAGTTTGATCCCACAAAACATACCAATGGATTAAACCCCGAGTTGTTTCCATTTTCCACTGCAAACCTTTCCAGTTTGGGACAACCTCTCAGATCAGAATTTCAGCACAAGTGGTGTGTTCCCAGCGCTTCCCATCTGGGCCCTACACCCTTATTTCAGGAAAAAAAAACCAAACTAAAAAATGTGGATGATGGGTATTTAGGCTCCTTTGAAGTTTTAGATGAAATGCAGCTTTAGGTCAGAATGAGGAAATCAGGATTTTCCTCCTTCCCTACCCTGACCCCTGAAAACACCAGATCCTCATGCTCCCCAACCTTTACCTCCCTGTGGATGGTGATTTCCAATTCCCTGACTCAAACCAAGCTTTTATATCAAAAAATTCAGGAAATACCAGCAGTGATCTGCTCAAAAAAGCTGCTCCAAGTCCCGGCTCCGGGAAAAGGGAGAACAATTAGGAAAAGCTTTTAAAGCCTACTTTGATTAATAAATCAATTAGGGTTGAGTTTCAGAGCAAAGAACAATCCAAAACCTCAGCAAATATAAAATTCCCAATATCCAGAGGCTGAACAGGATTAAAGCCCTGACAGGAGAACAAGAATTAGGAATTATTGCCCAAATCCTCAAAAATACAGGAATTGCCATCCCTGCTGAAAGCCGGGCCCGACTCTGTGACAGAAGGGTGGGATCAAAGCCGAGCTGCTGGAAGAAGGAGGGAATGGGAGGAATTCCAGCCCTGAGGCTGCAGGAGCCCCACGCAGGCACGAGGGGGAGCGAGAGCCTGCGGGAAAATCCCAACCTTCGCACGGATGGAGGGAAACGGCAAAAACCAGAGAGGCTGTGAGGAATATCTGTGGGATTTGTAGGGATTTCTTCCACCTGCAGACGCCACGGGCTGCTGGGGAATGGAAGATTGGGAAGGGATTCAGAGCCTGTCCCTGGATGGAAGGTGGGGGGCTGTCCCCGTTTGGTGTCCTGGTGTTCCCGAGCTGCACGTCCCCACCAAGGGTTCCAGCCACAGCTCACCTGGGAGCTCTCCCCTTCCCCTGAATTCCAGAAAACCCAGCACTGCTGAGGCCCCGTCTCAAATCCTGGGACCCCCACAAGACCTGGAGGGGCTGGAGCGTGCCCAGGGCAGGGAATGGAGCTGGGGCTGCAGCACCAGGAGAAGGGTCTGGAGAACTTTGGAGAGAGCCATGGAATTGGATCACTGGGACAAGAATCAGAGATGGAAGTTTGGGAGAGAGCTGGGAGCTTTCTTCAGGCTTTGATGAGTGGTGGGAAGAGGAAGAGAAGAACTAAAAAATGAAATTCAATTATAAATCAAGACTTTTGGGTTAAGTATCCCTGGCTAAGGAGGAGGAAGAGGTGGCCAGAAATGGTGAATTCCATGTTTGGAAAAAACAACGGACACACAGAGCTCACCGAGTGTGGTTCAGCAGCCTGGGCTGGTGGGAGGGGGAATTTCTGCTGGAAGCCCACGGAATCCTGGAATGGTTTGGGTGGGAAGGGACCTCAAAGCCCACCCAGTGCCACCCCTGCCATGGCAAGGACAGGATTTGGAAGCTGGAAGGTGTCCCCAGGAGCTGGAATGGGATGGGCTTGAAGGTCCCTTCCCACCCAAACCATTCCATGGCTCCACAGTTCTCATCCCAGGGAACCTCTCCAAAACCCAAAAGCTGACGAGAAAACCCTGCCCTGCTCCACCACCAAGCCAGATTTGGGTGTTTGGGATGGAAAAGCCTCCCTGAGATGCTCAGAGCCATCTTATGAATTCCCAGTTCCCGATTCCAGGTGTCACTGCTGGAAACCAAACCTCTCCCCAAGCAGCTCGGTGACACCGGGGACTGTCCCCACAGCCAGAGGGAAGGGCTGGCTCCAGCTCCCCGTTAAAGGGAAATGGAGTTAACGAGCAGAGCTCTAATCAGTGAGCTTGGTGTAATGAGGAGCCCCTGGATCAGCAAACGACAGCCCAGCGCCCCCTGAGCTGCCTCTTTCCCATGGGAATGAAGTTATGGGGTCTCAAAGGGGAGGGCAAAACCCCTCAAATCCCAGATTAGGGACTGGGGACACAAATCCAGCTTTTCCCTCGGGTTTGCTGCCATTCAGGAATGCCAGAGCAGAGGAGATCCAAGAGAAGGATCAGAACAGCTGGAACACGGAGAAGAAAACCGTTCTCTCATTAACATTGCTCATAAATTTGCACTAAGCCAGGCCTCGTTAAGCCAGGTTTAATTCCAGTGCGTGGTGGATAAAAACAAACCCACCCAAAATTCCAAGGGCTCATCTCCAGTTTATTCCAAGGCCTCATCTCCAGTTTATTCCAAGGCCTCATCTCCAGTTTATTCCAAGGCCTCATCTCCAGTTTATTCCAAGGGCTCATCTCCAGTTTATTCCAAGGGTTCATCTCCAGTTTATTCCAAGGGTTCAGCCCCTGTGGATCCAGGAGTTTTCAGAGCACTTTTTCCTGGCAAATCCTGGAAAAATTCCTCACGGATTTTACCCCAACCCCCACCCCAGCTCCTTCCCCAACTCTTCAAGGAATTCCCAAATCCCTCAGAGATTTCCATGGATGTTCCCAGCTGAGGGATGTGAGGTTTTTCTTTCCCAAGGTCAAAGCTCCAAACTGGAACAATCTCAACCCTTTTTACCCTCAGTGAGTCCCCATCCTGTCATCCCCTGGCTTATTTTGGGTTTTACCCCCCAAATTTCAAAAGTTTCACACCCCCCTGACATGGAGTCCATGATCCCAGGGTGCTCCAGCCTGGCCTTGGCCACTGCCAGGGATGCAGGGGCAGCCCCAGCTGCTCTGGCAATTGCAGCCCAGCCAGGAATTCCTCATTGCCAAGATCCCATCCATGGCTGCCCTCTGGCACTGGGAGCCATTCCCTGTGTGCTGTCCCTGCAGGCCTTGTGATCAGGACTGCTCTGAAATTCATACACTGTTTTAAAGTTTATTTTTGTATTTTAAACCAATTTAAACCAGGGTTGGATCCTCCCCATTCCTTGTGACTTACAGAAATCCCTGTTTTTAAGATCCAAACCACTTGGTGCTTGCAGAAATTACAAATAATTCAATTTATCTCCCCTTCCTGTGCTGAAGCAAAGCTCAAACCCGACCTAGGCTGGTGGCTTTTTACACTGGGGATGTCTTTTTGCCATTAAGGACAAAATATTCCAGCATGGGAATCAGCCCTGGGAATGAATAATGGAATTTTACAGATCCTCATGACTTTCTCCTGCACTAAGAGGAAAAGGAGAGAGCAGGGATAAAATATGAAATACAAACTCAGTTATTAATTTGGAATTACGAGGGAGAATAAAAGAAAGCAGAGAGGGAGGGGAGGAATGACTGGAAATCCTGTGTTTTCCCCAAGTTAATTCCTGACTGGAATGGAGTCTGACAAGCGCAATTAAGAGCCGTTAATTTGGGGGTTTTAATCACTCAGCACCCAGAGGCTGTGCCAGACCCCAGAGCTGAGAGAGCCCAAAATGCTCCTGGAAGCACGGAGAGCCATGGAAAAGCTGTGAATGTTCATTTTCCTGAGCTCCAAGGGATCCCCAAAGTCGGGAATGCTCCACCTGCTTTCCTCCTCTCCTTATCCCAAGTGCTGGCACTGAGCACTGGTGATGCCCAAACCCATCCAAAACTGAGTTTCCTTGACTGTCTCAAAACAGGATTTTGGGAAAAAGTGAATTATTTGAATATTCAGATTTATTTTTAAATAGCTGGATTGCTCTGGAAGACAAATCTGCCCCAGCTTTCTCACAAATTCGGAGTGATTTCCCATTTTAATCCAAAAACGGCTTGGGTGGGAAGGGACCAGAGCTCATCCCATTCCCCCCTGCCACGGGTGGGGAAATTCCCCTATCCCAGGGTGCTCCAAACCCATTCCAGCCTGGCCCTGGGCACTTCCAGGGATGGAAAATCCACGGGCCCTCTCCTTTCCCAGACAGCTGCACTGCTCTGGGAAAGGAACCCTGCAGCACATTCCCATACATTTACAGGGATTTATAGGGATTTTCCATCCCATTCCCTTGCTCCCTTTCCCACCTGTGGCAGCAAAGTCTGGGATTTATTCCCATTCTGACCTCCTCTCCTGCTGAGTTGGGAAAACACAGAGCAACCCACAGTTATTTTAACCAAATCCAAGCAGGGACACACTGAAACTCGAGGATAAAGGATAAAATCCGAGGAATTTATCCTTGGAATTATGCAGGAGCCATCCTGGAGGGCTCCAATGGGATTAATAAATGCAGCCCCATAAACCCAAAAGGAACGAGAGAGGCAGGTGAATCAATTAAGGCTTTTTCATGTGTATTAAAAGATCAAGGAGGACGTTCAAATCCGTGAGAGAGCCTTAAAATGAGACTAATGAGGGATTACTAACGAGCCTCCCTCTGGAAGCCTGACAGCTCCCAAGGAAAAGCTGAGTTATTCCCTCCCACGCCCGGGAACGGCATCCACGGGGGTGACAGGAGCGTGGAACACGTGAAATTGGCTCTTTACGGACCGAGCATTCCAAAAGAGGCACTGAATTATGTGAGTTATGTCAGTTATATTGGAATTATATCGGAATTGGTTCAGGCAGAGTCTGTCCCCAGCCTTGCTGGAAGGCTGCAGCAGGAATTTCAGGGATAAATAACAACGGCTGCACACCCAGAGCTTCCAGCAGCACTTGGTGTCCTTTTCCAGCTTTCCTGGATCCCATGGTCCCACTCCAATCTGGTTTCCTCCCATCTGCTCTGCTCACCCATCCCCCCTTTGTGTACTAATAGGCAATAATTAAGGGGGAAAAAATCACTCTGAAAACCAAGCAGGTGCTCCACGTTCAGCTCTCCACCAAAAAATCACTGCTCAAAGCTAAATTCAGCATTTTTCTCACTGTAACACACTGAACTTACCATTGTTCCCTTGGATTTATGGAAAAGATGCTAAAATCTACATTTTTTTGGGGTGCAAACAGCCAAAAGTGCTGATGCCACCACCTCAAACAACTGCAGGGGAAGTTCCCAGCTCCTCCAGTCTGCCCAGTGAAGGATTTTGGGGTGTTCCCAATCTGATTTAGCCAAAATTAACTAAAATCATTATTTGCTGACCAGGCAGGTGCCAGCGGGGGCAGAAGGAATCTGGAGATCCCTGAGGAGTTTTGGGAGACAGCCCCAGCCCCCGCTGGAATGTGCAGGGTTTATAAAAAGCAGAGGGTGGGAACAGCACGTATGAACACGGATAATTAACATGCATTAATTAACACAGCATTAGTCACATTCTGCTGGAGAAGGGGCTGATAGAGGGAATATCTTGGAAAAATCCATCCCAGCTGCTGTTTTATCTGGGAATCCTCTGGGGTCTTGTCTTTAAAAAGAAAAGGGTTTTATGGACTGGGTTCTTGTCTTTACAAACAAAAGGATTTTCTGGACTTGCACGTTGCCCAAACCTGCTTTATTTGCAGGATTTTGGAAGGCAGGGATTTGTCATCCATTAAATGGGTGACTCAGGAGCAGCAGAATAATTTAAAGGATCTGCTTGGGATAAATGGGGATGGGAGGGATCGATCATGGAATGGGTGGGAAGGGACCTCAAAGTCCCCTCAGTGCCACCCCTGCCATGGCAGGGACACCTCCCACTGTCCCAGGCTGCTCCAGCCCCAGTGTCCAGCCTGGCCTTGGGCACTGCCAGGGATGCAGGGGCAGCCCCAGCTGCTCTGGCAATTCCAGCCCAGCCAGGAATTCCTCATTGCCAAGATCCCATCCATGGCTGCCCTCTGGCACTGGGAGCCATTCCCTGTGTGCTGTCCCTGCAGGCCTTGTCCCCAGTCCCTCTGCAGCTCTCCTGGAGCCCCTGCAGGCCCTGGAATGTGCTGGAAGCTCTCCCTGGAGCCTTCCTTTCTCCAGGGGAACATTCCCAGCTCTCCCAGCCTGGCTCCAGAGGGGCTCCAGCCCTGGAGCAGCTCCAGGTGCCTCTCCCAGGGCTGCTCCCCATCCCTCCATCCCCAGCCTGGATCTGGAATTGCCCAGCCCAGGTGCAGGATTTGCCCCTGGCCTTGCTGATCCTCACGTATTTGCACAGACGCCCCCTCTCCAGCTGAGAGTGCATTTTTATTCAGGGTTTATGGCACTTTTAGAGCTTTCCTCTTAACAATGCTAATGGGTTTTCTCCTCAGAAATCCAAATGGATTCTCCCAAAGGCTCAACAGGCAGCCTCACCTCCTCCAGGTCCCCTCTCCTCCTCATTTCAGCAATAAAATAATAATTTCCAAGGAAGTGAAAAGCCTTTGGAATTTGCAGGAGCATCTGAGCCCTTCTCAAAAGGTGCTGCAGCTCCTTTTCTCTGCAGCTGAAGTCCAGAGCTGGGCCTGTCCTCAGCAGCATTCCCAAGAGCTCAGAAAATGGGATTTAATGAGTGTGGCAGGAGGGAAAACTGAAAGGAGAGCCACGGATTTCTAAGGAGCGGCAGATTTAATGAAGAATGTCCTCGCGTTTCAAGGAAACCCACGGAGATAATGGCAGCAAAAGGCTGAGAAATCCAAAGTGTGGGGGCTTTAAAAAGCAGGGTGGAAAGGCCAGGCTGCTGGAGGGGTAGGAAGAGAGGCACAGGAAGGGAAAAGCTGAACCAGGTGGGATCACAGCGCAGTTCTGCAGCTGGAAGAGAAAACCTCTGGTGTTTGTTCACCTGAGTGATGCTCACATCTGACACAAAGCCCTGCAGGCTGCATCGAGGTGCAGAAAGAGGGTGAAGGATTTTTCAGACACACAAATAATAACGGTAAAGAACAGTTTTTATGGAATCACAGCCAGGAATTTGGGTTGGAAGGGACCCCAAAGGGATCCAGTTCCACCCCCGTGCCACACACAGGGACAACCTCCACCACCCCAGGGCGCTCCAAGCCCCGTCCAGGGACACTCTGAGATTTTGTATCAGATGAAATCTCCTTTAAACAGCACTCATGGCTCTCTGCACGCTGTTCCACCTCCAGCAGGAATTGTTTTGGCACAGGGATCCCTCATCCCAGCCCAGCACGAGGCTCCCAGGGGCTCAGCTGTGCACTGGGAGCAGCATCAGGAGCTGTGAGATCTCTGCCAAGAAGGGTAAAATGAGAATTCTGAGCTTGGTCAAAATTCTCCAGCAGTTTTGGTTCTGGGGACTAAAAGCAATTTTTTGGAACAAAAAAAAAATCTCTTTTTTAGGCAGATTTTTGCTGTTAAATGCATCTAAAATACAGAAGTGTGTGTAGAATAATGGTTATTTCCCTGGGCACTGACTTCAGGGCATCCTTACACAATGCACAATTGAAATCAATAAAATTCCAAGGAACCCTCTGAGAAAGGAGCGGGAGCCAAGGAAAAAGGGGATTCCTCAGCCTTCTCCTGGCAAAAAGTGGGAACCTGTTCTAAAGGCAGGATGTTGGCTTTGCATCCATGCTCCCAAATTCATCTGGGGGAGAAGAGAAAGGTCAAAGCAACAAAATCACATCAATGGCAATTTTTCCATTCTCAGCCATCCAAGCCTTTGATTTTTGCTTTCCTCACGCCCTGAGAGTCACTGGCAGGTCAGAAAATATTTCAGTTAATGAGATTAGAGCAGCCCCAACTCATTCCTGTTCCTCCCCTTTGCCAACACCCTCAGTCTGAGTGAGATCTGGAAAGGGCCCCATGTGCTTGGGGCAGCTGAAATAATCCAATCACTGCTGTGGATTTCATTAAGTTAATAGCAAAGTTAACATCAAACTAGTTTTAGAGAGAGAAATTGGCTGTACTGGTGAAACACGGGCTATGCAGGTATTGAACTGAAGAGAATCGAACAAAATATTCTTAATATGACACAGAAAACAGGGAATGCCATGAGGGAAAGCATCCCAAAGCTCTCTGTGCTTCCCAAAGTTCTCCCTCTCCATCCCAAAGCTCTCTGTCCATCCCAAAGCTCTCTGTCCATCCCAAAGCTCTGTCCTTCCCAAAGCTCTCTGTCCATCCCAAAGCTCTGTCCATCCCAAAGCTCTCCCTGCATCCCAAAGCTCTCTGTCCATCCCAAAGCTCTCTGTCCATCCCAAAGCTCTGTCCATCCCAAAGCTCTCTGTCCTTCCCAAAGCTCTGTCCATCCCAAAGCTCTCTGTCCATCCCAAAGCTCTCTGTCCATCCCAAAGCTCTCTGTCCATCCCAAAGCTCTCTGTCCATCCCAAAGCTCTCCCTCTCCATCCCAAAGCTCTCCCTGCATCCCAAAGCTCTCTGTCCATCCCAAAGCTCTCCCTGCATCCCAAAGCTCTCCCTCTCCATCCCAAAGCTCTCCCTCTCCATCCCAAAGCTCTCCCTGAATCCCAAAGCTCTCCCTGCATCCCAAACCTCTCCCTCTCCATCCTAAAGCTCTCCCTCTCCATCCCAAACCTCTCCCTGCATCCCAAACCTCTCCCTGCATCCCAAAGCTCTCCCTCTCCATCCCAAAGCTCTCCCTCTCCATCCCAAAGCTCTCCCTGCATCCCAAACCTCTCCCAGCCTCAATAATCTGGGAATTCTGTGCTCACACCCCCATGAGAATTCCCAGCACATCCCGGCTATCCAGGGAATGAGCCCTGGGAAAAGAGGGAGCAGCGTCAGCCTGGGCCAGGCCCAGCTCCCAGATTTGGGATCATTTTCCATGGAAAGGGCTGGCACAGCTGCAGAGCTGGTGTCCCCACCCCTGGAGGGATCTCAAAGCCACCTGGATGTGGCACTTGGGGACACTGGCAGCGGTGGCCTTGGCAGGGCTGGGGATGGTGGGACTGGGAGCTCCAAGGGAAAATCCAACCCCAACAATTCCACGATTTCCAGATGATCCCGCTGTCAGCACCTCCCAGTCTCCGTCCCTGGCTCTTTCCCAGCCTCCCTGAGGTCATTTCCTTCCCCACGAAATTTTGGGAACCCCAGACCATTCCCAAACCTTCTCCCCTCTCTCCTGAAGCAGCCTCACCCCTCAGCACTGCCCACAGCAGCTCTGCCTTGGAATGAGTAAAATTACAGCCTTTAAAACACACCAAAAATCCCAAAATACCCCAAATTTTCAGTATCTAAGCTCTTCCTGAAGGTTCTCCCCTCCCCTGCTGCACCCACAGCCCCGGGCACAGTTCAGGGTGACCCCGAATCCCTGTGGGATTTCCTGCCTGGCTGAGCCCTGCCCACGGTGCCAGTGTGTGTTTAGGGATTATTCTGTTTATTTAAAGGATTCCAAACACCAGCTTTTCTCACACAGCTTAAGCCTTTCCTCCCCTGGTTCCTCCAACTGAAATTTGGGTGCTGTGGAAGGCAAATTATCTCATTCCTAAGCTTTTCCAGCAAATCTTTGACATTTTTAGCCCTTCCAGCAAGAACCTCAAACCACAACAGAGCCCTTGCAGTGCCCAGAGCCCTTACAGGGTTCTGTAATTCCTCTGCAGATAAATAACTCTGTAAAGAACAACAAATTTCTGTCCTTTTCTGTCTTTTCCCCATTCCAAGACAAAATTTTTGTTGCATCAGAGAATCATGGAATGGTTTGGGTGGAAGGAACCTTAAAATTGGGGTATTTTCCACTCCTGCCATGGGCAGGGACACCCTCCCCTATCCCAGGGTGCTTCATCCCAGCCTGGAACACTTCCAGGGATGGAGAACCCACAACTTCCCTGGGCAAAAAGGCTCCTGGGAATGCAGAGGAGAGAAAAGAACACCTGAAAACCACCCAGAGCTCCACGTGAGATGGGCTTGGAGGGAACCAGTCCCTAAAAGAATGGATGAAAACAAAAAATAAACCCCAAGTCCTCACTGACCTTTGTGTCTCACCCCACGCTGACTCCTCACTCCCCTGCACGACCAAAGATTTTGGCTTTCGATGCTTTTGGGGAAAAAAGAAAAAGAAAAGGGCAAAATCCCATTAAAAATAAGATTCCTGCCTAATTAAACCGAGGGTTGGGCTGCATCTTTGATGAATTTCAGTGTTTAACTTTGCTTGTGTTGCCCAGCACAAACCACAACTTTCACGTGCAGCTTTTTGATGCCCATAAAACCTTTCCCAGCATTTTTTTGAGGGAGAAATTTGGTTTAAAAGCTTTGTCGTTGGGAAAGGGGGAAAGGGATGGGAAGGGGAAGGGGAAAAGGGAAAAGGGAAAGGGAAAAAGGAAAAGGGAAAAGGGAAAAGGGAAAAGGAAAAAGGGGAAAGGAAAAAGGGAAAAGGGAAAAGGGAAAAGGGAAAAGGGAAAAGGGAAAAAGGAAAAGGGAAAAGGGAAAAGGGAAAAGGGAAAAGGGAAAAGGGAAAAGGGAAAAGGGAAAAGGGAAAAGGGAAAAGGGAAAAAGGAAAAGGGAAAAAGGAAAAGGAAATCTTCAGGCTCCAAGATCTGAAATCCAGGGCATGGCTTTGTTCTGCTTGGATTTAATCACCTAAAAATCCAACAATTCCTTGGAAATTCAGCTTTTCTCACAGATCCAGCCTGCTGGGAGGGAATTCTCCACGGATTTCATGGTTTCCTCACTGCCAGCTCGGGATGGGCCATTTTGAGGTGACAACAGCTGTTTGAGGGTACTGTTCCCAACATCTGTGAGAAGGTTCAGGGAAGAGGGAAAATTTGGGAATGGTGTGGGTGGGAATGACCTCAAAGCACATCCAGGACACCTTCCACTATCCCAGGCTGCCCCAAGTCTTTCCCAGCTTATCCCTGGACACTCCCAGGGGTTCCAGCTGCTCTGGGAATTCCATTCCAGCCAGGAATTTCTTCCCAAATCCCATCTTCTCGGTGCCCATCATTCTCTCCATCCCCTCAATGATTTTATCCCAAATTTGGCTGTGGAAAACCCATTTCCCATCCCTGAGGAGCACAAACCAGGCCTGAGGTGCTTTGGTTTTTTTGGGTTTTTTTTGGGAAATGTGAGTATTTCCAGACACTGGAATTTCCAGGATTTACCAGTCCAAACTGGAATAAACACACAATAAATAAAGGAGGAAGCAGAGTTTGTGTGACCTTCCAAATAAAACATTCCCTTTGCTCCTCCTCGTTGCTTTAATAAAATCTTAATTACCCCGGAGGCTTTGATGGCTTCAATTACCACAACACCACATTTTCTATATGGTTTTTTTCAGCCTAAAAAAATCCAATTGGGCAAAAATCCTGCTGCAATCGCATTTTTTATGGTTTATTATCTGAAAGTGCTGCAAGTGCAGAGTGGCAGGAGCGTTTCTCAGCCTGGAAAATCCCGTGGGATGCACGGGCAGGCTCCTTTCCTAATTGGAAAATGATTTACGGCCCCTCCGAGGGGAAGCAGAGCCATTCCTGCCTCTCCTGCAGCCAAAACCCGGCGGTGATTGATGAGCAGGACCCGGAATTGCAAATGAATCCAAGCAGGAGCTGTGGAAATCCAGGGGATGGATGGATGGAGCAGGAAAAACCAGTGCTGGAATGGCAGGAAATGGGGCATTTCCAGGGTTTTCAGTGCCTAAATCACCGTCTGGTTCAGAGCAAGGCGTGCTGGCAAATTCCATCCAGAGCCTTTGGATGAGGGAGCTGTGCACAACTCCATTTCCCACTGCACAACTCCATTTCCTACTGCACAATTCCATTTCCCACTGCACAACTCCATTTCCCACTTCAGAATTCCATTTCCCACTGCACAATTCCATTTCCCACTGCACAACTCCATTTCCCACTTCAGAATTCCATTTCCCACTGCACAATTCCATTTCCCACTGCACAATTCCATTTCCCACTTCAGAATTCCATTTCCCACTTCAGAATTCCATTTCCCACTTCAGAATTCCATCTTCCAAGAGAAAACTCCATTTTTCACTCCAAAATTCCACTTTCCATGACAAATTCAATTTTTCCACTCCAAACTTCCACTTTCCATGACAAAATCCCATCTCTCGTGATAAAACTCCATTTTTCATGATGAAATTCCATCCTCCACGACAAAATTCAATTTCCCACCACAAAATTCCATCTTCCACAGCAAAATTCCATCCTCAACAGCAAAATTTCATTTACCACTACAAATTTCCATCTTCTGCCCCAAAATTCCATATCCCACGACAAAGTTTCACCTTCCATGACAAAGTTCCACCTTGCACGGCAAAATTCCATTTTTCATGACAAAATTCCATTTCTCATGACAAACTTCCATGTTCCACAATGAAATTCCATCTTCCATCACGAATTTCCATCTTCAACCACAAAATTCCATTTGTCACAAAAGATTTCCATTTTCCACGATGAAATTCCATCTTCCACCACAAAATTCCATATCCCACGACAAAGTTCCATTTTTCATGACAAAATTCCATTTTCCACAATGAAATTCCATCTTTCACCACAAAATTTCCTTTCCCATGACAAAATTCCACCTTCCATGACAAAGTTCCACCTTCCATGGCAAAATTCCATTTTCCATGACAAAATTCTGTCTTCTACCACAAAATTCCATTTCTTACGACAGATTTCCACTTTCCACTATGAAATTCCGTCTTCCACCACAAAATTCCATTTTCCACCACAGAACTACATCTTCCACCACAAAAATCCCATCTTCCACAGCAAAATTTCTTTTTCCACCACAAAAATTCCATTTTCCACCACAAAATCCCATCCTCCGTGACAAAATTCCATTTCCTACCACAAATTTCCACCTTCCACTTCTGTGGCCCTCCCTGACAAGGCCAAAACAAAAGAGGCCAAGCAGAGAAAAAAAAGTAATTAAAAAGCAAAACCGACTCTTGTGTTGCTCTGTGCTCACAAGAGGGAAAATGAGGACACGCTTGACGAGGGTGATTAATTTGCTGGAGAATGATTTGGTTGATATTTGCCACAAATTGGCCAGGAATCAAAAAAAACAAGGAAAAAAACCCCAGCCACACACAAATTACTGAGCGAGGAATGAGATTTCTCACAGAATTTGGAGAGATTATTATTATTATTATTATTATTATTATTATTATTATTATTATTATTATTATTATTATTATTATTATTATGGATGGGAAATGGAGGCTGGGGGGATCCAGAGTCCAGGATCCCAAAATTCCATCCACGTTTTCCTTAGTGTTTCACTATAAAATAATGGGAATTATGGATGGAACAAGCAGGGACAAGATAAAAATATCACCATGAAGTCAATTACTGAGGAATTCTCCATCCAACTGCTTCAGCCCCACGCCACAGACTCCAAATAAACCCAAAAGTTGAGTGGAATTTTTTTAATTAAGGTGAAATTAAAGCCAAGCCTAATTGTTTGAGGAGAGCTGCGCTGGGTCAGAAAAATTCCAGGAGAGGGAGCTGGGATAAGGGATGGAGGGACAGGACACAGGGAATGGCTGCAGATTGGAGGAAAGGGGAGATTTGGGTGGGAATTCCTGGCTGGGAGAGTGGGGCTGGAATTGCCAGAGCAGCTGGGGCTGCCCCTGCATCCCTGGCAGTGCCCAGGGCCAGGCTGGAGCAGCCTGGGACAGTGGGAGGTGTCCCTGCCACGGCAGGGGTGGCACTGCAGGGGGCTCTTGGGTCCCTTCCCACCCAACCCATCCCAGGATCTGTGGTGCATACACCCCCCAACGCCTTCCACCTGCTGGATAAAGGCCAAAATTCCTGGTGTTTCCAGGGGTTCTGGATTTCCCCCTTGCTGGGGAGCAGCTGAACGGGGCAGAGCTGCAGCCCAGCCCCAGGACTGAAGGGTCCCTTTAAGCACAGCCCCCAGCGCTGCCTCCCCGCTGCTGCACAGACACAACACAGGGCAGGGCACAGAGAACAAACAAACACCAGAAAAAGCAGCTCGGAGGCCCCAGGAACAAGGAGAGCTTTGTCTGGGCTGGGTTTCGGCCAGGAAGCTCCGCAGGTCTTTGCACACACCTACTCAGTTCTCCTCAAGCAACCCAAGCTAGGGAATCTAAAAATCCCACCCGAAATCACTCAATGAATCAGGCAGAGCATCACAACCCCAACTCCAGCTCCAAACCAGCTTTTGGTCGGACTTTTCACGGGGCCTGACCCGAGCAGCAGCTCCCTCATGCTCTGGAATCACTGTCTCGGCAGATCAGAGTGGGGTGAGACACCCAAAAATGTATCACAAGGAGCACTGAAAGTGCTTTACATGTTCAGGCAGCCCCGTGACTCATCTGTGGTCATTCTGCTGCAGAGAAACCAGAAAATGTTTCAGCTTATTTATATTAAAAGTTAAAAAAAAAAAAAAAGAATGAAAAGCAAAGCACAGAAAGTTCTTGGCACTCAGAGTTACCCAACAGCTTCTCTGCTGTGGTGAGCAGATAACCCAAGCCTCGTGCAGGATCCTTTCCTGAAATCAGCCAAAATAATTCTTCAGTCAGTGCTGCAAAGTGGATCTCAGAGGCTCTGCCCTGTCTCAAAGAACCCGACTGCACTTGAAGAGGCTCCCACAAAAATGACATTTACAAGCAATGCACTGCGGAACTTCAGAGCCCGAGAATTCTGCCAGACACTTTTATGGGTGCTTGAGTCATCGCCGATTTTATTTGAGACAAAAAAAATAACTGGTTTAGAACGAACTAAAAACTCTTTTTTCATCTGGGGGCTGTTGCCTTTGAAAAGCTCAAAAGATATCCTGGAACAGCGTGAGCACAGCTGGGAGCAAACTCCCTCCACACCCAAGTGCTGCTTCCCATCCTCTCAGGACCCATTCCCCCTTCAGATGTCCGGAAATGAATGCCAGGGATTGCACTGGAGCAGGGTTTACAGGGGATGCTGGAAGAGTTTGGGTGTGGGAATGACTGGCTGGGGTCCAGGCAGAGAAACCAGGCAGGAAACAAATCTGGAGCAGGGACTGATCCAGCAGGGAGCGTTTCGGGAGTTAAGAGGGAGATGCCAGACAAAAAGCTCTCCTGGAACATCAGCGGATGGTGATTTCATCTCTCCTGGAATTGCAATGATCCTCAAACAGCACAGCACGAGCACTGCCTGGCCTTGGGAATCAGGAAGGCACGGGCAGAGCTCGGGGCATTTGCCCTGATCATCCCAAAACCACACCTGGCCAGGCACAGGAGGATTTTCTGTTCCTCATTTCCCTGCTTGTAAAACCCCTCCCACCCCACAGGTGAGTGGATCCCTGTGCTGGAAGGGACCTCAGAGCCCCCTCAGTGCCACCCCTGCCATGGCAGGGACACCTCCCACTGTCCCAGGCTGCTCCAGCCCTGGCCAGCCTGGCTTGGGCACTGCCAGGGATGCAGAATCCAGAACTCTCTGGGAACCCACCCAGCCTGTGGGAGGTTTCCGTGCTGAGGAGTGGATCCAAGACCCTTCCTGAACAATCAGAGTTGGTGTCTCCTGGGTTTTCCCTCTGCTGTTTGGGTGAGATTTGGGCTGGGACGTCCATGGTGAAGCCCAGACCACAACAGCTCCAGCAACAAAAACCCTTCAGGGCTGTGTTTGAGGCCAGGAACCAGCCAGGAAAGCAGGAACTGAAGTGTTTTTCTCCTTCTGTCAGGAACTGACATGCAGCCCTTCTGTGCCTGCTGCTGATGAAGAATGAACCATCCCAGACACCTCCCTTCACACAGGCATCAACCAGCTCTGCTCTGCTGCTTCTCCTGGGATCAGCTCCCAGCTCCAGCTCCCAGCTCTTCCCTATCTGCCCATCTGGAGGCCCCTGGAGCTCTCCAAACCTGTGTGCCCGTGCAAGCCCTGATCTGCAGCTGGGCCTTCTCCCCAAAACGCCTCGGGGCTCCCTTCAGTGTCCTGCCTTTGTCTGCTCCTGTTTGTTCTGTACCCACAGGAGCAGCTCCCCAAAACCCAGAGCAGACACAGCTCCCCAAAACCCAGAGCAGACACAGCTCCCCAAACTCCAGGGGCAGACACAGCTCCCCAAAACCCATTGCAGACACAGCTCCCCAAACCCAACACAGCTCCCCAAACCCTACAGCACACACAGCTCCCCATGATGCCTCAAGTTTTATATTTCCTATTTTCCAGATTCTGTGCTGCATTATGTGTAACTGTGAACTTCATATCAAGTGTCAGCAAGTTCTCCTCACAGCTCAGTCAGACAGAGCAATCCTTTCCCAGCCCCTTGGTTTTTGGGCAGCTTCAGGCCCAAAAAGTGCAAACAGGGAACAGAGGAGAGCAATCTGGGACTGCAGAACCTGGAGCTGGAATTGGGCAATGAACCCCAGTATGGAAACGGACCAGAACTTATAAAAGTGTGAAAACTCCTGACCAGGAGTCCATCTTGGGTGAAGCCATGGCCGGGCTCTTGCACTGCCCAAGGTGTATCCATGGAGGCCTTTAATAAATCCCTATTTTATTCTTTTAGCACTGTCCAGCCTCTGCTCTAGGCAGCCTCTCAAGGCACCAGGAGTACCTACTGAAGGCCTTTAATAAATCCTGTTTTATTCCTTTATTTTTATCTAGCCTCTGTTCTAGGTAGCCTCTGTACCTACTGAAGGCCTTTAATAAATCCTGTTTTATTCCTTTAACTCTGTCCAGCCTCTGCTCCAGGCAGCCTCTTTAGTGGACACAGCCCTGGAAGCTCCGGGCTCTGTTTGCATTCCCAAGGAGCCTTTTGGCTCCTCTCGGTGGCTGCTGCAGTGAGGGCTGTGCTCCCCTCTCCAGGTCCCTCTCCTGGCTCCTTGCACAGCCCTGCTCCGAGGGCAGAGCTGCCCAGCCCCTCTCTGGTGCCACTCGGGCACAGCTCGCCCTGTCTGCCAGGACTGGCTGGCCAGAGGCCACTCGGTGTCACACTCCCGTGGGAAATGCTGGGAATGGCTGCACGGAGAATTCTGCTCTGATTCAACCCCTGAGACTGAGCTCTGCTGGCACCACTGACACTGACAGCGGGGACAAAGCCTGGCACCACGGGCGGCACCCCCGGGGACAAAGCCTGGCACCACGGGTGGCACCCCCGGGGACAAAGCCTGGCACCCCTGGTGACAAAGCCTGGCACCCCCGGTGACAAAGCCTGGCACCACGGGTGGCACCCCTGCCCACAGCAGGGGTTGGAATCAGAGATCTTTAAGGTCCCTTCCAGCCCAAACTACCCCATGGTTGTATAAAACAAACACATCCCCCTACAGAACACCCTGTCTGTGCTCTGCTCCAAATCCTTGCTGCTGAGGGCTCCATCCCAATCCCTTTCCTCATCTCACAACCCCAAAACCACTCTGGGAACAGCCTTCCCTTCCCAGATGGCTTCCCTGAACCTCTCCTCTACCTCTTGTGGACACTCAACATCAGAATTTCAAACCAGACGTGAAACTAGTTCTGATTTTTACATTTTTTCTCTCCTTTTTCCTCCTACTCTGTATCAGTTTGGACCAGGTTCAGCTTAAACATTCTGGGCTCCAGTCTGTAGGAAAGGTATTTACAAAATAAAGGGTGTGAAGCCTTTCCCAGGGGTGGAGGTTTTGTTACCGAGTCCTTATGGATTCTTTGTGTCCCCCAGGAACAGAAATTCCAAGAGAAACACACAAACCTATTTGACGATTAGAAACAAAAAAAAAACCAATTATTTTTCCCTCCTCTCTTTTCTCTTTTTTCTTTTCCTCCAGATGTTGACCAAAACAATTGATCTGTTTGAAAAATCATCTGCAAAGCAGCTGTTCCACACATGGAAGGACATTTCAAAATTCACCTGCCAGGAATATCAGTCAAAAAAAAAAAAAAAAAAAAGGAAGAATAAGAATGAGCAGTTAAAAACAGAGCTGCTGAATGCATGAAATCCAGGGACTCAAAAATAACACAAGATTCACACACACAACAGGTTAAATTAAAACTAAAATAGGAAAAAAGCTTTGGGGTTTAAAAGTGCCCCAGAGCACGACAAGAGCTTTGATACTCCCAAGGTTTTCCTCAAAATTTGCATGACAAATTTTTCCACCCAGCTGTGACATTTAAGGATTTCTCCCCCATTATTCCTCTGTGAATCACGGAATCATTATAAAATCAGGGAATGGCTTGGGTTGAGAGCGATGTTAAAGCTCTCTCAGTTTGTTTTTACAGGAATTCAGTGACACGAGGAGAGGGAGCAGCTCAGGCTGGGCCAGGGGAGGACAGCAGCAGGAATTGGTGTGGCCGGGCAGTGCCAGGCACAAAGGGACCTGGTGGGCAGCAGGACACGAGCCCTGGTGGCCAGGGAGGCCGGTGCCACCGGGCTGTGACAGGAATGCAGTGGCAGCAGGAGCAGGGAGGTCACTGTGCCCTGGTGCCCGGTGCCACCTGGCTGTGACAGGAATGCAGTGGCAGCAGGAGCAGGGAGGTCACTGTGCCCTGGTGCCCGGTGCCACCGGGCTGTGCCAGGAATGCAGTGGCAGCAGGAGCAGGGAGGTCACTGTGCCCTGGTGCCCGGTGCCACCTGGCTGTGTCAGGGATGCAGTGGCAGCAGGAGCAGGGAGGTCACTGTGCCCTGGTGCCCGGTGCCACCGGGCTGTGTCAGGAATGCAGTGGCAGCAGGAGCAGGGAGGTCACTGTGCCCTGCCCTGGGCACGGGGAGGGCACAGCTCGAGGGCTGTGCCCAGCTCTGGCCCCTCAGCCTGGGAAGGACCTGGGGACACTGAGCACGGCCAGAGGGGCAGCGAGGCTGGAGAGGGGCTGGGAACACAAACCCTGAGAGGAACCCCTGAGGGAGCTGGGGGTGCTCAGCCTGCAGAAAAGGAGACTCAGGGCTGCCCCCATCACTCCCTGCAGCTCCTGAAAGGTGCCTGTGCCCAGCTGGGCTGGGCTCTGTCTCCAGCAGCTCTGACACAACCAGAGCACACAGCCTCGAGCTGTGCCAAGGGAAATTCAGCTTGGAGAGCAGGAAAAAGCTTTTGCAGCAAGGGGGAGAAAGTTCTGGAATGGCTGCCCGGGGAGGTGGTGCAGTCCCCATCCCTGGGGGTGTTTAACAAGCCTGGATGTGGCACTGGGTGCCAGGGGCTGGGCTGGACTCCATGGCCTTGAAGGTCTCTCCCAACCCAGGGATTCTGTGAATTCTGTGCAGGTCAGACAAAATCCATTATTGGTGCTTACCCTGTCAGCCTGTACAACCTCCTGTTTCTACAGGAGCTGTCAACCCTTGAGGGTTGAAAGTTTACAACTATGGCAAACACATATTACCAAATACCCATCTTTTAGAAAATTTTAAAATATTCATGTGTCTGTAGATACTTTTTCAAGCACAGTTTTGACTTCTGCACTCACAGGGGAAACAATCAATCATACTTGCTGTCATAGTTTTACATGAGAGATGTTTAAAAAAGTGATACAGAGCTTCCAACCATTAAAAAACTGGACAAGCTTCTGTGAGAAACCCAGAGAGAAAAGAAACCTGGAAACTATTAATAAATTTTTCTTTATACCCTTTTAAAGCTTTAAACCTACTTTACCTTTCTCCTAATCCTATCTCACAACAAAAAATAAATACATTAATAATTAGCCAACACCAAAACCCACCACACTCTTTAATACATTAACCAGAAAAGTATTGAAATTTTAAAAAAATCCTAAATTAACAAACCAAAACCACTACACTTGCCAACACTTTTTACAAGCTTTTGCTTCATTGAGTGTACCCCAAGAGGTAAAAACAGACAATAAGGAAAGCTCCAGCACAGAGATCTCAGTGTGATTCTGGAATTCTGACCCAGCACGGGAACAGATCCCGGTGCCACAGCCGCTGGCAAAGGGCAGCTCGGCCATTCCCAGTTCCAAGGTTCCCTCCTCATGCCGTTTTTATTTCCCTCTCCCTTTTCATCTCCCCGCTCCTCAGCCACATGGATCGATCCTTGCACTCGGTTCCACGCAGGCACCTGCTCCAATGAACCCCGATTTTCCACATTATCACACCAAATTCAAGAATTTGATACAAAACCCCTAAAGGTTTTCCTAAAGAGCATTCCAGCCGCCTCATTCCCTGCATTTCCCGGGAATACGGCCCCGGGGGAAGAAGCGTTTATCACCTGGCAGAAATGATGGCTGGGGGTTAGAACGGAAAAACAGAAGAGGAAAAAAAATCCTTAATGAAGCTGAAAACCCCTCGTCGCTCTGCCTCAAAACGAAGTGGGAATTTCCACGGGAACGGGCCGGCTTTGACGCCGGTGCAATCTGCCGGGAGGCAAGGTCAGAGGCACCATTTAGAGGAGCCCCATGAGAATCACTTCCAGCGGCCGTCAGGCGATGTGCCAGCCCAGCGAGCAGCAGGCATTCCCGGCGATCCCGGGGTCCCTTCCCGCCGGGCACGGCCCCGCCGCGGCTCCCGGGAGGGCCGGAGCCGAGCAGGGCCGTGCCACGGGGATGTGGCACCTCGTTAGCGGTGACACGGTGACAAAAGGCAGCGCTCCCCGCAGCCCCCGGCGCTGCGGAGGCGGCGGCACGGAGAGAGCGGAGCCCACGGAATGAATCGATCCCTCCCCTGGCAGCACAAAACCCCGGCTTTAATCATCACACCGAGCTCCGGAGCACAGCTGGGAACGCGAGCAGGCAGCCGGGCTTGCTGCACAGTGCCTGGGACAGGGAAAAATACCAATAATCACCTTCTGCTTTGGAGCTTGGGGTTGGCTTCATGTAAAACTCGCCGCTTGCTGAGGTTTAACCTGCCCAGTGCGGGGTGCGGGAACTCCCAGAGCCCCGAGCACCTCACGGTCATTAAACTAAGAATTAATCCGCTTAAATCCAAGTTTTTCTTGTGGCAGGGGTCAGAACTGGATGGGCTTTAAGGTCCCTTCCAACGCAGCCCATCCTGTCATTCCACCATTCTTCACAGAGGTGTCACTTCACAATCACTCAATCAAGATCTGAATCTAATTTAAATTTTTTCTTGTTGCAGGGGTCAGAACTGGATGGGCTTCAAGGTCCCTTGCAACCCACTCTGTGATTCTTCTCTCAGCTGAAGAAAGTGGCACAGAGTCATCACTTCACAATCATTAAATCAAGACCTGAATCTGATTAAATTTAACTTTCCTTGTGGCTGAGGGTCAGAACTGGATGGGCTTTAAGGGCCCTTCCAACCCAACCCATCCCATGATTCCACCATTCTTCACAGAGCTGTCACTTCACAATCATTCAAGACATGAATCTGATTAAATTTAAGTTTTTCTTGTGGTAGGAGTCAGATCTGGGTGAGCTTTAAGGTCCCTTCAAACCCAACCCACCCCGTGATTCTTCTCCCAGGTGAAGAAAGGGGCAGAGAGTTGTCACTTCACAATCATTCAATCAAGACATGAATCTGATTAAATTTAAGTTTTCTTGTTGCAGGGGTCTGGATGGGCTCTAAGGTCCCTTCCAACCCAAGCCATCCTGTGATTCCACCATTCTTCTCCCAGCTGAAGAAAGGGGCACAGAGTTGTCACTTCACAATCATTAAATCATGACCTGAATCTGATTAAATTTAAGTTTTTCTTGTGGCTGAGGGTCAGAACCGGATGGGCTCTAAGGTCCCTTCAAAACCAACCCAACCCACCCCGTGATTCCTCTCCCAGTTGAAGAAAGGGGCATGGAGTCATCATTTCACAATCATTCAATCAAGACCTGGATCTGATTCAAGTTTTTCTCATGGCAGGGGTCAGAACTGGATGGGCTTTAAGGTCCCTTCCAAGCCATCCCGTGATTCCGCCATTCTTCAAGGAGCTGTCACCTCACAATCATTCAATCAAGACATGAATCTGATTAAATTTAAGTTTTCTTGTTGCAGGGGTCTGCATGGGCTTTAAGGTCCCTTCCAACCCAACCCACCCCGTGATTCCACCATTCTTCTCCCAGCTGAAGAAAGGGGCACAGAGGTGTCATGACAAGGCTAAGAGTGCCCAGTTAATCAGTTTGGGGGTCTTAATTAAGGCTCCCTCCTCACGAATAACAGAATTCCCAGAAGTTCTGTGACTCTCAGCTGCTTGGATCTGGGAATGCTTTAAGAATTCACAGAACACCAGCATTCCCAGGGCTGATGAGCGATCACCTCATCACCAAAACACCACTAAAACCCCAAAACCAGCAGCCACCACCCCCTAAAGCTGATGAGCGATCACCTCATCACCAAAACACCACTCAAACCCCAAAATGGAGCCAATGCAGGTGACTCAGGGCCTGACTCACAGCTGGGAACATCTGGAGCCGTTTCCCAGCCCCTGGGCTCAGCTGGCAGCGGGAACGGGGCTGAAGTGACCCCAGACCCACCCCACAGCCCAGCCAGGCAGCACCCAGCTGCTCCCGAGGGGCTTTTCCAGCTCCCTCTCCATTCCCAGCTTCTCCTCGACCCCACGCTCAGGAGAGATTCATCCCACAGGAAATTCACCCGGCCTAAAGTGAGGAATTGCATCCTCAGCCAGGGGCCACGGCAGGAGAGCACGGAGAGGGTCTGGAACCTTCATCCCACCCGTTCCCAGTGCGGGCTGCAGGAACTCCCAGAGCCCCAAGAGCCTCACAACCATTCAATCAAGACCTGAATCTGAATAAATTAAAGTTTTCTTGTGGCTGAGGGTCAGAATTGGATGGGTTTAAGGTCCCTTCAAACCCAACCCATCCCACCTCGTGATTCTTCTCCCAGCTGAAGAAAGGGATACAGAGTTGTCACTTCATAACCATTAAATCAAGGACTGAAACTGCTTAAATTTAACTTTTCTTGTGGCTGAGGGTCAGAACTGGACGGGCTTTAAGGTCCCTTCCAGCCAAGTCAACCCATCCCACGATTCCACCATTCTTCTCCCAGCTGAAGAAAGGGACACACAGCTGTCACTTCACAACCATTCAATCATGACCTGAATCTGTTTAAATTTTACTTTTCTTGCGGCTGAGGGTCAGAATTGGATGGGTTTAAGGTCCCCTCCAACCCAACCCATCCCACCCTGCGATTCTTCTCCCAGCTGAAGAAAGGGACACAGAGCTGTCACTTCATAACCATTAAATCAAGGACTGAAACTGTTTAAATGTAAGTTTTTCTTGTGACTGAGGGTCAGAACTGGACAGGTTTTAAGGTTTCTTCCAACCCAACCCATCCCACCTCATGACTTTTCTCCCAGATGAAGAAAGGGAAATGGAGTTGTCACTTCACAACCATTCAATCAAGACCTAAATCTGATTAAATTTTTCTTGTGGCTGAGGGTCAGAACTTTCACCAGGGATGGGCTTTCACCTGCAAAATTTCACCTCAGGAATGAGGAATTCCAGCATTTCCAGCAAGAACCCAAAGGGAACAACAATTCCAGGGATTTTGCCCAAGATTTTCATCTCTAAAGCTGGCAGAGAAAGCCCAGCACCATCTATAATGTCTGCATATAAATACATATATAAATATCACCTACTCCTTCCTGTTTTACACCCTATCGAGGTAAAATACAAATCAGAACATCTAAAGGCAGACAGATCAATAAAACGCTGAACTGACAGAAAAGAAGATTTAAAAAGAGAGTGAAAAGAGGCAAAAAGTCACTGAAATTTTCTGGGAACTTTTTTTGTCTCAGGATTGCAAAATCACAATTTAGTGGAGTGGTATCTCAAGGATGGGTGTTAGGATTCCAAGGAAAGGAAAAAAAAACCCAAAAAAAAAATATTTCTATAAACCAGCCAAGAAAAAAATTCTGAGATTTTGTTTCTATCAAACACTCACAAGAATCACAGTTCCCCTACAAATTTCATCTATTTTAATTAGACTTTTACCTCTATATCAGCAAAGTTTTGTTGGATCCGAGTAAAAAATTTACATCTTATTTTTGTTCTAAACCTCCTTTCACCAGATGCTTCAGCTCCGCGCGCCCCATTTTACAGCCACTGGCCTGGGGACAATTTGATGGCTCCCAAATCTGGTTTTATTCCAATAACACCAGGATATTGAATATTATTTATTTCTCCTGAGGAGGAGAGGACCTGGATGAACGAAAAGCCTGGTTTGAGAGGCTGGCACCTGCTGAAGTGGCTGAGAAAAGGAGAAGGAACAGTTTGTGCTCCCAGATCCTCTCCAGCAGCACATCCCAAGCAGAGGGATGCAGGAGCCAGCTGGGAATTCCAGGTTCCTCCTGGATCTGTGGCTCTGCTCCTGGATTGGGAGCAGCAAGGGAGCGAGGCAGGTTTGAAGCTGCTTCAGGTTCCCAGCCATCCTCTGAAAAAAGGGTGAAATGCCTTTTTTGGTTAAACCCGGGGAAAAATGGAGAGGGGTGGGTGAAGAGTTTAAGCACATTTGAGGAGAAATATGGGTGCCCTGAGGGTCTCTAAAAATAGAGATGGGATTAGGATATCAAACAGAAAGGACTCCAAACGCTGGGGATCTCAGAGGGAAAATGGCCTTTACTGAGCAGCTGAACCCCCTCCTAACCCTAGAGAAGGGATTTTAGGGGGAGGAAGAAACCAAGACCCAGACCTTGCCCTGCAGGGATGTGCTCCCCGCAAGGAGAAACTGGAATTTCAGGGAAGCCACGCAGAAGGAAATCACAGTTATGGAGACAAGCCCCCTCAGCCTGGGCCCTCCAAAGGAGAGGAAATTTTAGAGCAGCCCCAAAAGAGGGTGGAAGTCCATCAGCAGCGGAGGTGAAACCCAAAGTTTCATGAGGTGAGAGGCTCCCTTAGGACAGGGACACTTCTTTCCCTACACCCCCAAAAGGGGACAACTCCTTCTCTGAGATTTCCAACAGGAATGATGCCAAAAACCAGGGAAAACGTCCACTTCCCTAAAGGCACAGCAGGGTACACACAAGCCCCTACTCCAGGGAGCACCTGTGTCCTCCTGAGGAGCTGCAGACACATGGATGGACTCACCAGGACCCCCAGCCCCACACACTCCTGGGCTGCAGCTGCCAGGTCACAGCACCCCTGGGAGAGGGGCACCCCAAAATCCCCCCGACACACCCCACACCCAGCTATGGGCACACCTGGCCCTGCCCCAGGTGCCAACGTCACCAGCGCCGCCCGGGACATTTATATCTTATCCACATTCCCCAGATAACCCTGGGAACGTGAACCTGATGTGAACCCACACACCCTGCAGCTCACACACCTAGGGGGCAGGTGAGGGGTGTAAAGGCACCCAGGGACACCTGGGGATGCAGAACTGGGGTGCAAAGGCACCCAGGGACACCTGGGGATGCAGAACTGGGGTGTAAAGGCACTCACTGACACCTGGGGGTGCAGGTGTGGGATGTAAAGGCACCCAGGGACACCTGGGGGTGCAGAATTGGGGTGTAAAGGCACCCAGAGACACCGGGGGGTGCAGAATTGGGGTGCAAAGGCACCCAGGGACACCTGGGGGTGCAGAATTGGGGTGCAAAGGCACCCAGGGACAACTGGGGGTGCAGAATTGGGGTGCAAAGGCACACAGGGACAACGGGGGTGCAGAATTGGGGTGCAAAGGCACCCAGGGACACCGGGGGGTGCAGAATTGGGGTGCAAAGGCACACAGGGACAACGGGGGTGCAGAATTGGGGTGCAAAGGCACCCAGGGACACCTGGGGGTGCAGAATTGGGGTGCAAAGGCACCCAGGGACACCTGGGGGTACAGAACTGGGGTGTAAAGGCACCCAGAGACACCGGGGGGTGCAGAATTGGGGTGCAAAGGCACCCGGTGTTCCCCCACATGTCCCCACGGCACAGACACGCGGGGGACACAGCACAGCCAGACCGCCAGGCATGGCAGAACACGTCCCCAGAACGCCGCCCCAGCCCTGGAGCGCCCCCGCGGCCCCGGCAGCCGCTCGGGGTCACCGACACCCGCCGCGCACCGGGGACCCCGCACCGGGCCGGCCCTGCCCGGCCGAGGCAGCGCCGTCCCCGAGCCCCGGGCCGGCTCCCGGCGCCCGCTGCGGGGCTGTGCCCGCGGGGACGTCCCCTGGCACGGCCCCGCCGGGAGGGCTCCCTGCCGCTGTCGCCCCCGTTACCTTCTTGACGGTGCGCGGCGCCTCGGTGACGGTGCCGTCGGGGCTCACGAGCGCCTCGGCCGCGCCGCCGCTGCTGTCGCTGCCGTCGCGGTGCCGGTGCTGGGGGTGGTGCGGGTCGCTCCTCTTCATGGCCGAAGCCTGCGGCACCTTGCCGGCGGCCGAGGACATCCCGGAGGCCGAGGACATCGCGGCGGCCGAGGACAGCCCGGGGCAGCCGCCCCCCGGAGGCCGCTCGGCGGAGGGGGCCGGGGCCGCCTCACGCTCGGCGCCCGGCACGGGGCAGGCGGGCGCCGCCGCCGCCGCCACGCCGTGCCCCGCTGCGTGAGCGCCCACAGGCTCGCACGGCGGCCCCGCCGCCTTGTCCATGGGGCCGCCGAGCTCCTTCAGCTCCACGGCGGGCGCAGCCACCGCCACCTGCACCGACATCGCCGCGGACTGCTCCGGCTCCGCTCTGCGTCCGCTCCGGCTCCCTCAGGGCCGCCGGCCCCGCCTCGCCCCGCCCCGCCCCGCCGCCCTTGCTGCCGCACTGCGCGCCGGGACATGGAGTCCTCCCGCCCCTGCTCCGCCCCGTCGCGACTACAGCTCCCGGCATCCCCTGCGGGGCCGCGCGGGGGTTGGTGGGAGTTGTAGTCCGCGCGGGGCAACCGTCCCCGTGAAGGCGTTTGGTTCTTTTTTCACGTTTTGGTGAATTTTCAGTGTTTCAGCCGCCGGGCACGGAATCGCAGAAGCACTGAGGTTGTAGAAGACCATCGAGACCAAGCTGTGCCAGATCGCCACCTTATGTTACCAGCCCAGAGCCCCAAGTGCCATATCCAGGAATTCCTTGGACACCTGCAGGGATGGGCACTCCAAACCTCCCTGGGCAGCCCCTGCCAAGGCCTGACCCCCTTTCCATGGGGAAATTCCTGCTGCTGTCCAACCTCACCTCCCCTGGCCCAGCCTGAGGCCGTTCCCTCTGCTCCTGTCCCTGTTCCCTGGAGCACAGCCCGACCCCCCCGGCTGTGCCCTCCTGGCAGGGACTTGTGCAGAGCCACAAGGGCCCCCTGAGCCTCCTTTCCTCCAGGCTCAGCCCCTTCCCAGCTCCCTCAGCCCTCCTGGGGCTCCAGACCCTTCCCAGAGCTCCTCTGCCCCTTCTCTGGGCTCAATCTGTCACACACCTTGGTGTCCCTGAGGTGCCATGGCCTGGCCAGGCAGCCCCCCAGGCATGGACCAAAATTATGGAATTTCAGAGCCAAAGGGGTTGGAAAAGCCCTCCCAGACAATGAAACCCAACCACTGCAAGGCCACCACTCGCCTAAGGCCACCACTCGCCTGTGTCCCTAAGTGCCACCAGCAAGGATGGATGTCCCACCAAGGCCATCCCAATGGGAAAATTGGGTCAAAACTGTGGAATTTCAGAGCCAAAGGGGTTGGAAAAGCCCTCCTGGACCATCAGTCCCAACCAAGGCCAGGAAAGCCCATGGGAATGAGGAGCCACAACATCCTGGCATGGGGAATGTGCCATCCAAAATCCTGGGACTTGCTGTCCTGCCAGGCACAGCTCAGCCTGCAGGCACAAATCAGTAATAAACCAGCACATTTATGATTTCCAATTAATGATTTCAGTTTTACCACCTTTTCTAAATCCGGTTCTCTGGGAATGTGCCTCTCCTGGAGGGCAAGCCCATCCTTTTATTATTGGCATTTATTGAGATCAGCCCTGAGAGAAGAACTTGGAGCTGTTGGTGGGTGAGAGCTTAATTAACTCTCAATGCTCAAGTGCCAGTCCCGATCCTCAAGTGTCCAACCCTCAAACCCAGGACGAGCTCGGTGTTTGGGATGAGCTGGAGGAGAGCAGGGAGGGAAGGAATCCACAGAGACCTCCCCAAAAACCAGGAGGGAGAGGAGAGAGGGAAGCAGCGGAGAAGCTGAAGGAGGATTTCAGGGAGGAAAGAGACACGGGAGAGGGGCAGGAATTGCGGAGGGGATGGGAGTTTCAGGAGAAGCGGCGCATCCCTGTGAGCCCGCAGTGTGATGAGCACAATTCCCGAGATAAAGCCGATTCCCGCTGAACGGCACCTGAGCCCGCAGCTCCTCCCTGCCTCTCTCGGCATCACAAAACTGCGGCTCGGGGCCGATCCCGGCCCAGAACCGCCCTTTGGAACGGGAACTCTTTGGGAGCCGCCGTGGGAGGGATTTGAAGCTGGAGCAAGGTCCCTCCCCTTCCATGGAGAGCAGGAAAGGTCGCAGCGGTTCTGCTGAGCAGGGGAGGTGGTGCTGACCTGAGGTGGGGAAACCTGTACCCCTGGGTTTTTAAGATTTTCTAAGCCTTCTGATGCTGACATTCTTGTAGTGAACTTTCTCACACACTTTACGTAAATAACTCATTGTTTTGCATGCCATTATGGAGGAGGAGAGAGTTGATGGACTGTTGGTTCGACCAATGTCATTGGAGAGGTGTCGCTGTCACCCTCCAATCCGCTGTCGCTTTTGGAGAACTATAAATGTTGGAGTCAGAAAATAACCTGCCCTTTTCTTCCTTCATCTTGAGAACGGTGGTGTACTTGTGTTCTTTCGTGTCCCATAGTGACAGAAATCCTCCGGGATTTATCATCTCAGCTCGCACCAAAAACCCCACCGGGTGTTCTGCAAACCCCTGACATAAGAAAAATCCCGACCCTGATCCTCCTCTGCTGAGGAGAGGAGCTTGTACCGACCTAGAGATGGATAAATCCTCCAGAATTTATCATTTCCTGCTACCACAGTTCCCACAAAAACCCCAC
The DNA here is from genome assembly GCA_019023105.1 of Diglossa brunneiventris. Lineage (NCBI taxonomy): Eukaryota > Metazoa > Chordata > Aves > Passeriformes > Thraupidae > Diglossa > Diglossa brunneiventris. The sequence continues at coordinate 72,109,486 of CM032353.1, read as the reverse complement.
CAGGTTGTTTTGGCCAAAGCAAAACCCTGAGTTCGCCTCTGCTGAGGAGAGGAGCTTGTGCTGCCCTGGAGATGGATAAATCCTCCAGAATTTATCATCACAGATCCCACAAAAAAAAACCCCACCAGGGTGTTTGGGCCAAGGCAAAATCCTGACCCTGAGTTCTCCTCTGCTGAGGAGAGGAGCTTGTGCTGCCTTGGAAATACAGAAACCCTCCAGAATTTATCATCTCAGATCCCACAGATCCCACAAAAAACCCACCAGGTTGTTTTTGCAAACCCCTGACAAATTCAAAATCCCGATCCTTATCTTCCTCTGCTTAGGAGAGGAGCTTGTACCGATCTAGAGATGGATAAATCCTCCAGAATTTATCATTTCCTGCTACCACAGATCCCACAAAAACCCCACCAGGTTGTTTTGGCCAAAGCAAAACCCTGAGTTCTCCTCTGCTGAGAAGAGGAGCTTGTGCTGCCCTGGAGATGGAGAAATCCTCCAGAATTTATCATCACAGATCCCACAAAAAAACCCACCAGGGTGTTTGGGCCAAGGCAGAATCCTGAGTTCTCTGCTGAGGAGAGGAGCTTGTGCTGCCTTGGAAATAGAGAAACCCTCCAGAATTTATCGTCTCGAATCCCACAGATCCCACAAAAACCCCACCAGGTTGTTTTTGCAAACCCCTGACATAATGCAAAATCCCAACCCTAATCTTCCTCTGCTGAGGAGAGGAGCTTGTGCTGCCTTGGGAATCCAGAAACCCTCCAGAATTTATCAATTCCCAGTGCCACATATCCCAGAAAAACCCCACCAGGTTGTTTTGGCCAAGACAAAATCCTGACCCTGATCCTCTTCTGCTAAGAGGAGCTTGTGCTGCCCTGGAGATGGAGAAATCCTTTAAAATTTATCATTTCCTGGTACCACAGATCCCACAAAAAGATCCCAAGTTGTTTAGCACACCCCTCACCAAGGGAAAATCCTGACCTTGATCCTCTTCTGCTAAGAGGAGCTTGTGCTGCCCTGAGATGTAGAAGTCCTTTAAAATTTATCATGTCCTGGTGCCACAGATCCCACAAAAAACCCAGCAGGTTGTTTTGCAAGCCCCTTCACAAAAACAAAATCCCAACCCTAATCCTCCTCTGCTGAGGAGAGGAGCTTGAGCTGACCTGGAAATAAGGAAATCCTCTGGAATTTATCATCTCTGATCTCACAAAAAGACCCCAGGTTGTTTTGCACGCCCTTCACCAGGGCAAAATCCTGACCCTGAGCCCACCTGCTCAGCATGAGATCTTCCTCACATTTTGAAGGATATTCCCAAAATCAGGAGACTGGCAGGGATGATGTTTTGCTGCGAAAACACTCTCTGCTGCTGCCAGCACCCCCAAAACTCCTCGTGTTGAATGTCCATCAATCCCAGGGCTGATCCCTTGAGAATGTGACCTGGAGCAGGGGCTGGGCAGAGTTGCAGAATAAAGCAGGGATTTATGGAAAGGATCTCCTCCATGGATGCACCTTGGGCAGCACAAGAGCCCAGCCAGGGCTGCACCCAAGATGAACCAAAATGGCCCCAAAATGCACGAGCGCTCCCGGGGTCTCTCCCTGGGATCAGTTCTGCTCCATTTGCACCTTGCAGTTCATTGTCCCATTCCAGCTTTAGCCCCTGCAGTCCCACCCTGCTTGTTTTTCTCTCTGCAGCCCACGGGGTTTGTGCTCCTGGGCTGAGATTTGGGTCATTTGTCCTTGGTGCCCAGCTGGAGAAGGAATTGTTTTGTCTCCCTGCCCTGTGCACAGAGCTCACCATCCCATAATATGAAGCACAGACACTAAAGCAGCACAGAATGTGAAAATATAAAAGCCAAACCTGAGGCATGACACCCCCGTCCCCAAGTGCCACATGCACAGGGCTCTGAAACCCCTCCAGGAATGGGAATTCCAGCCCTGCCTTGGGCAGCCCACTGCCACAACTGGAAACCCTTTCCATGAGGGAATTGTCCCCAGTGTCCCCCCCAAAGCTCCCCCGGGCCAGCCTGAGGCTGTTCCCTCCTGTCCTGTCCCTGTCCTGCCATGGAGCTCCCCAGAGTGACCTCGTGCTCCCTGCGCAGCGCGGCCTTCCCAGCCCCTCTGCACAGGATCCAGGTGGCACCAAGGCCAGGCCTGGCCCCAGAGGTTGGATTGTCCTGGGCCAGGGCTGCTGGGCCAGCCCCACCTGGGTATTCCATGGGCTCCAAGGGTCACACGTGGCATCTGACACAGCAAAACCCCACACTTGGACCCACCTGAGGTTCAGCCCACGGGGTTTGTGCTCCTGGGCTGAGATTTGGGTCATTTGTCCTTGGTGCCCAGCTGGAGCAGGAATTGTTTTGTCTCCCTGCTCTGTGCACAGAGCTCACCATCCCATAATATGAAGCCCAGACCCACACACTAAAGCAGCACAGAATGGGAAAAATAGAAAAGCCAAACCCTGGGGCAGCAGGGAGAGCACAGAGAGGTTATCCCAGGGATCCAGGCCGTGCCTGGTGATTTATCTGGGAAAACAACGGCTACAGGAGAGGAGGGAGAGGCTGTTTGGGGAGGGAGGCTCCAACAATTGGGGCTCTGTGAGAAGCAGGCAGCTCGGGGCTGGCTCCTTCCCTCGCTCCTGACAGAGCCTGGGATGGCTTTGCCTGGAAGTCTGGGAGAAAACAGCCTTGGAAAAGCAAAATTCCTCTCCTTGAGAGCTGTGGCTGGGTGTAGATCCTCAGCAGAGTTTGGGTTTTTCCCACAAGCAGAACGGAGGTAGAACAGGAGTAAAACCCTGCATTTTCCAGGTTGTTTTCTGTTCCAACTGAGATTTCATCCTTTTAATTCCACCAGATGGGTGGAAGATGCCAATTTCTCCCTGGGGATCAGTGGTTCAGTGAATCCACAGGGAATATTACCCAAATTTCCTGAATTTCCCCGTTTTTCCCCAGTGAAACCTTTGGGGATGTTGGGAGATGTGTGACCCTCTGTGCTTCACTCTCCTGCACCTCCCATGGGAATGCTGGAGCTTTTCCCTAAGCATATTTCAGGGGAATTTGATGGATTTTGGCAATCTGTGGGTGTTTTCTTCCTTCAAAATTTTATCCCCCTGCACCAAATCAAGGTGGGGATTTTGGGAGGGGTTGTGATGTTGTCAGCACATCTCCTGCTGCTTCCAAAATGAAAATAATGTGAGTTTTTCTGTTTCAAAATGGCAAACAGTTTTGTTAGAACTGGGTTTTTAACTAAGAAAGCCACAAAATGAAATATATAAAAAGAAAAAGCCCAAAAAAGGGAGATAAAGAGAAATATTTTGTTTCATCCAGGACAATCCAGCTTTGACTCGGGAGCACGGTCAGCCCAAAAAAAAAAAAACAAACCCTGGAAAAATGCAATTTTCAGTGACCAATTCCACCTAAATTTCAGGGTCTGGTTTGCAGGATAACCAAACCCTGCAGCTGCATGGCCCTCAAGCAAAATAAAAAAAAAGGATCTTTTCCAAAAGCAGCATTTTTCCCCCTAGAAAAGCACCAGCACCGTGGGAAACTTCAGATGTCTCAGTGGGACCCCACCCAGGAACACTGCAGAATTTGGGGCTACCCAAATTTTGGGGGTTTGGGGATATTTTAGTCCATGATGCCACCTGCTGGCAAAGGCCTCAGTTGTCCCCAAAACCGCCCAGCTGTCCCCAAAAATGTCCCCACAGCCCCCAAGGGCATTTCCAGCCCCTCAGAGCTCCCTCCTGCAGGTGGAGCAGGGGGCTCAAAGCACTTTAAAGCAGTTTTTAATGTGCTTTAAAGCGGTTTAAATCATTTTTAAGGTGCTTTAAATCAGTTTATAACACTTTAAAGCAGTTTTTAAAGCAAGAGGGTTTTAGGATAAAGGACAACCCCCCCGCCCCCAAAGTGTTTCCTTCACGGATCCCTCCCCAAAAGAGCCCAGAGCAGCCACTGGGATTGAAAATCTGTAAATTTAATACTGATACAGGAGGGTTTTTCCTTTACACAGCAAAAATGAACCCATGGAGGTCACTGGGATAGCAAAAAAAAAAAAAAAAAAAAAAAAAAAAAAAGCCAGGAGCCTACCAGGACTTAATAAAAATAGGGAAAATCCAAACACCAGCAGGGACTGGAGCCCTCCTGCCTCAGGGCTCTGCTGGGTTTGCTGGGACTTGATTTTTATTTTTTTTTTTTATTCTAAAAAAATAATTAAAAAAAGCTTTGCTCTGGGGGTTGCTGACCCTGATTCACCTCGAGCACCCCGAGGTTTTTGGGGTTATTTTTTTGCTCAGGAGCACCCAGGCAGCCCAAGGTGCTTCCTGTCCCATCTCCCTGGTGCTGCCACCCCACTAATCCTGATTTGGGTCTGGCTCAGCTCTCTGGGGAGCTGGAAGGCACTTTGGGGTCTCAGAAGGGATTGGGGTGAACCCAAAATAGGGGTGCACACCAGGGATGCTGCTACTGCTGCTGCTGCCCCTGGCTGGGCTCACCCCGAAGAGGGGCATCATGATACAAACATTAAAAAAATCAGAAATTTTAAAAAAAATTGCTATTGGCACAAGTGGGGGTGAGCTCTACGTACCTCTAGCCGTGGGTGGGGCAGAGCTGCCCCAAATCTACCCTGATCTAGGCTGTCCCCAGGTGTCCCCCTGGTCCCTAAATCCCCGTGGGAGCTGGGGCTTGTCCCTCTGACAGCTCCTTTCTCCCGGAGACGCTGGAGGGAATCCCAAAACCTCTCCAGGCTGGGAAGTGCACGGAGATAAATCCTCCAAGGGGGAGAAACGGGATGTGCTCGGGTGGGTGGAACATTTGGGATGGATCCCTGTGGCATCAGGTGGGCTCTGGTGGCCCCACGCCCTCCCCACATCCCTGTGGGATCAGAAGTCCGAATCGGGCTCCAGCAGCTCTGCATCCACCAGGTTGGTCCGGGAGTGGATGGGGGCCAGCCCTGCCCGGCAGCCCTGAGTCCTGGGTGCCCCCTGGGGCCGGGCCAGGGGGCCGGGCTGGGGGGCCCACAGGGCGCCCCCGTGGTGGTGCCAGCCCTCGGGGTCGGCGGCGCCGCTCTCGGGGCAGAAGGGGTTGCTGATCACGTGCAGGACGTTGGCCCTGCGGCCGCGCCCGTCCCACGCACCCCCGGGGAAGGTGGCATCGGGCTGGACAGCTGGCAGCACATCGGGGGCAAAGGCCACCAGGCAGGGCTGGGCGGGCAGGCGGGGCAGGCGAGGGACGGTGCTGGGCACGGTGGGGTGCCCCGGGCAGGGCTCGGGGTCTGGGGTCACCTCCTTCTTCTTCTTCCTCCGCTTCTTCTTGCGGCCGCTGCGCTTCTGCAGCTCCGGGGACACGTCGGCCTCCACCACCCACAGGTTGGCCCTCTCCTCTGGTGGCACTGGGGGACACGGGGTGAGGTGGCTGTGAGCGGCCATGTCCCGCCTGTGCCCCCCGCCACCTCCCAACATCCCCCGCCACCCACCTGATCCCACGGGGATCCATCCCAAATATTCCATCAACCTGACTACACCCTCCCTGCACACCCCCAGCCCGGCTCATCCCCCAGATGTTCCCCACGAGGTCCCCAAGGACTTGCCAGGTGTGGCCACGGGTGTCACGGAGATGTCCTGGGGCAGGATGGCCCCTCTCCTGGCCACCATCTTGGTGACATGCTGGGCCCACGCCGAGGACACGTCAGCCGATGGTTCATTGATGTTGAACGCCAATCCGGCTGTGGGGACAGGGGCATCTGGTCAAGGGGGGCTTTGGGGACCCCGGGGGGCTGCTGGGGACGTCCCCTGCACTGGGCACGTACCCACGGGGCCGTCGTGGGACACGGTGTGCATGCTGAAGGACAGCTCCCGGCCCGGGTCGCGCAGCAGCTCCTTGCGCTTGGAGAAGGCCTTGGCGATCATCTTGCTCTTCTTGATCCTCTTGGGCTGGTCATCGCTCTGCCCCGTCAGCCTGGGGACACAGGGGGCACACAGGGCACAGCTGTCACAGCTGGGCAACGGGGACCCTCCCCAGCTCTCCCTCCTGCACATGGGGACACCAGACTGGGGAATGGGTCCCTTGGGGTTGGAGATGTCCCACAAATGCCACATGGAAGAGGCCACCCCCCGTTCCTGAGCTGCTGTGAGCCTACAACCCATTGAGCTGAGGGACAAACATCTGGGAATGTCCTCCAACATCCCACTGGATGGGGCAGGAAGGGCTCCAAGCAGCTGGGGTGACGCCCTCTGGGTCCCACCTGCACCAGGTGCGCTTCCAGATGAGCAGGGTGGCCTTGGTCCAGACCCAGGTGCTCATGGAGACGCCGGTGCCGAACATGGCGAAGAGGTTGATCTTCTCCACCAGCAGGCTCGGCCGGTTCTTGATCTCGCACTCCGGGATGGGCTTGTTGGTCTGCGTGGCGATGGTCACGTTGGCCTCACACCTGCGGGGACACACGGGGACAGTGGCCCTAAGGAGCAGGGACAGCCCACGTTCCCCACAGCCCTGCAGGGTGGAGATGTGGTGGCACCGCTGGTGGGGGACACGGGGCTGTCCACTGCGGTGCCATTGTGTCCCCATTGTCCCTGTCCCTGTCCCACTCACAGGACGTATTCCCGGAAGCTGCGCTCCCACTCAGCCTGGTTGAAGAAGTCATAGAAGTGGCAGCCAAAGGTGATGAAGACAAAGCCAAAGGCCAAGAAGCCAAAAATGCCTGGAAGAGAAGAGGGACAAACTCCAGTCAAACTCCAGTGGCACCAAGACGAATACGCCACACTGGGGCCATGCCACCACCACCACCACAGCTTTGTCCCCCTCTGCTGCCACCCCGAGAAGGGGCTGTGTGACTTCAGGGGACAAAATGGCCCCGTTCCCACCCCAATTCCCTGGGGGACGGTGCCATTGAAGCCCTCACCCAGGCGCAGCATGGTCTCGTTGATCTTGCTGGCCGCCTTCTCGCTCAGCAGCCCGGGGTGGTTGCTCTTGATGGAGAAGAGTGTCATGACCCCTGTGGGGAGGACGAGGGGGTCAGGTGTGGGGACAGCCACGGTGACGCCGTCCCTTCCCAGAGCAGAGCCACACCTACCCCGGATGAGGAAATAGCCCCCCACGATGAGCACGAGCCCGATGGGGGCCAGCACGAAGCCGGCTCGGTAGCGGTAGTTCTTGTAGCCCACGAAGCAGATGCCACTGACAGAGTCACCGTCCACCTGGCAGCGACAGGGACAGGAGGGTCAGCTGGCTGCGGTGTCACCCTGAGACACCATCCCCTGATGGCCGTGACCCCGTTACCTGCGCCACGGCCAGGATAGCCACGGTGAGCACGAAGGGGATGGACCAGGTGATGAGGTGGAAGTAGGAGGTCTTGCCCAGCAGCGGCTGGTAGGTGGTGCCCAGGGCCTTGAAGGACGTGTGCCAGGCGTAGGTGAGCATGACAAACCAGATGACACCCGACATCAGCGAGTAGTACACGATGACGAAGATGATGACGCAGGACAGCGTCTCGTTGGAGCTGTGGAGAGGTGAGGCGAGAGCGTCACCCACCCCCGTGAGGGGACACGCACGAGCACAGGGGTCTCACCCTCTGCGCTCCCAGGAGGCCGGCGAACCCCGAGAGCCCTCCTTGGGGCTGGGGACAGCTTTGGTGGCGGGCTGGGGACAGAGGTGACACCTACGTGGGCTCGCCCAGCCGCATGGTGCCGTCGGCCCGGCACACGATCTCGTCACGGGCGCCGTCCATGAACTGTGCCAGCCAACCAATGCTGCCCACAAAGAAGCAGGCGTTGACGTAGAACAGGATGACGGCGGGGTAGCGGTTGGAGTTCCTCCAGTCAGCAACAAACGTGGCCTGGAGGGGTGGAGAAAGCGACAGCTCGGCACCCATCCCCTTCTGGGGACAGCTCGGTGCCCATCCCCTTCTGGGGACAGCTCCTGAGAAGGAACCTGGGTCTCACCAGGGTGAAGAAGGTGCAGAAGATGGTGACGGAGCTGAAGGCGGCGATGTAGACGTGCATCTCGCGGTGCTCCTTCTCGGTGAACAGCGGGTTCTGGCACTGGATGCCACAGCCCTCCACGTCCTCGTACCAGCTCTTGGGGTTGTCCGTCCTCACCAGCGGCGCCTCGCACTGCCCCGAGCTGTTGAATTTGATGTTCTGCACCTCGTTCTGCCAGAGGGGAAACCAGGCCGTGAGGAGGAGGAGGAGACACCCCCGTGGCCAAGATGGACATCAGTCCCCTGTGGAGGGCAGGGGACAGCTGGGTTCCATAGAATCACCATGGAATTATGGAGTGGTTTGGGTGGGAAGGGACCTCAGAGCCCCTGCAGTGCCACCCCTGCCATGGCAGGGACACCTCCCACTGTCCCAGGCTGCTCCAGCCCCAGTGTCCAGCCTGGCCTTGGCCACTGCCAGGGATGCAGGGGCAGCCCCAGCTGCTCTGGCAATTCCAGCCCAGCCAGGAATTCCTCATTGCCAAGATCCCATCCATGGCTGCCCTCTGGCACTGGGAGCCATTCCCTGTGTGCTGTCCCTGCAGGCCTTGTCCCCAGTCCCTCTGCAGCTCTCCTGGAGCCCCTGCAGGCCCTGGAATGTGCTGGAAGCTCTCCCTGGAGCCTTCCCTTCTCCAGGCTGACCAACACCAGCCCCTCTCTCCTGCAGAGAGTGACTCCCCCGTGCCCGTGCCGTACCGGGCAGCCCTCAGGGAAGCGATCCGTGGTGCACTTGAGGAAGTCGGGCCAGCCGCGCTCGCGCTCCACGATGGTGCAGGGTGCCCGCGTGGCCTGGCACAGGGTCTGGCTGGGCAGCTCCACCTGCCCATCCTCGCACTTGGGCATGTAGACAGCGCACAGCAGGGGCTGGATGACGTCCCAGCAGCGCGGGGCATTGCGCAGGCCTGCGGGGAGGGGACAGCACCGTCACCTCCCCTGGCACAGCCACCTCCTGCTGTCCCCACAGCACTGGGACCCCTCTGTGGGACCCTCCTGCTGTCCCCACAGCACTAGCGCCCCTCTGTGGGACCCTCCTGCTGCCCCCCACAGTACCCACACAGCACTGGGACCCCTCTGTGGGGCCACTGTGCCCATCACCAGGGCTGCCCCTCCATACTGCACCTCCATACTGCTCCTGTCCACACTGTGCCCACCCCCAGCCCCTGATAAACCGTTTTCTGTACTGCACCCATCCCCAGACTCCTGCTGTACCCATCTCTGAGGCCATTCCATCCTGTTCGCCCTCTACACCACACCCTCCCTGTACCCCCATCTCGAGCTCCCCTCCACACTACATGATCTCCACTCCTCTGCTGTGCAGTTTTCTGTACTGTGCCCATCCCCAGACACCCACAATGCTGCTCCACTCCATGCTGCTCCCATCGCCAGTCCCTTTTTAACCAGATTTCTGTACTGTACCCATCTCCAGTTCCCTTTTCAATCAGTTTTCTATACTGTACCCATCTCCAGCCCCTTTTCAATCAGTTTTCTATACTGTACCCATCTCCAGTCCCTTTTTTCATCAGTTTTCTATACTGTACCCATCTCCATTCCCTTTTAAACCAGTTTTCCACACTGTACCCATTTCCAGTCCTCTTTTAACCAGTTTTCCACACTGTACCCATCTTCAGTCCCCTTTTAACCAGTTTTCTATACTGTACCCATCTCCAGTCCTTTTTCATCAGTTTTCTATACTGTACCCATCTCCAGTCCCTTTTAAACCAGTTTTCTACACTGTACCCATCTCCAATCCTTTTTCATCAGTTTTCTATACTGTACCCATCTCCAGTCCCTTTTAAACCAGTTTTCTACACTGTACCCATCCCCAGTTCCCTTTTCAATCAGTTTTCTATACTGTACCCATCTCCAGTCCCTTTTTTCATCAGTTTCCTATACTGTACCCATCTCCAGCCCCCTGCTAGGCACTTTTCTGTCCTGTACTCATCCCAAACCCCCTCTACAAAGTTTTCTATACTGTACCCATCTCCAGCCCTTTGCTATAAAGTTTTCTACACTGCACCCATCCCCAGACCCCCTCTACAAAGTTTTCTATACTGTACCGATCCCCAGCCCTTTGATATACATTTTTTTGTACTTTACCTATCCCCAGCCCCCTGCTAGGCACTTTTCTGTACTGTACCCATCCCCAACGCCCCTCTACAAACTTTTCTATACTCTACCCATCCCCAGCCCCCCACACTACACCCAAACCCCCTCCAAGCTCTCCCGCCTTCTCCGCTCCCCATCCCCCTCCAGCCCCATCCCGGGCCTCTCCCGCACTCTCCCCGCTCCCGGTGCCGTCCCGTCCGTACCGGACCAGAGCAGCAGCTTCCCGTGCGCCTCCTCCTGCGAGGCGGAGTCGGTGGCCAGCAGCGTGGAGGTGGCGGCGTAGGGCAGCGCGGAGCCCAGGCAGGCGCCGAAGCGGAGCCGCTCGCAGGGCGCGGGGCGGCGGCAGCGCGGGGGCCCGGCCGAGGCGTTGGGGGCGGCGGGGCAGCGCCCGCCCAGGGCCAGCGCCAGGGCCAGCGCCAGCGCCCAGCGCCGCCCGCCGCGGCCCGGCCACATCGCGGCGGTGCTCGGCGGGCTTAGGGCGGCTCGCAGCGGGGCGAGGGGCCCGCCATGGCCCCGCCGCCTTTGTTGGGCTCGCCGGGAGCGAGCGGAGCGGCCCCGCTGCTGCTGCTCCTCCTCCTCCGCCGCCGCCGCCGCCCGCGGCCCGGCCCGGCCCGCGCCCCCCGCCGGGGCGGGCTGAGGGAGGGACCGCGGGGGAAGCGCTGCGGAGGGTAAGAGACGCGATTTGTGAGGGGAAAGTATTTTTTTTCTCGGGAGGAAAGAGTCCCCTTCTGTGAGGAAAAAGTTCCTCTCGTGAGGAAAGAGTCGCTTTTGGTCAGGAGAAGTTTCCTTTTTCTGAAGAAAAGTTCTCTTTTTCTGAGGGAAAGCTCCTTTTGGTGAGGAAAAGTTCGTTTTTATGAGGAAAAGTTCCTTTTTACGAGGAAAAAAGTTGCTAAAAAGTGAGGGAAAATGATTTTTTTGGGGGGGAAGAAAGAGTTTCTTGTGAGGAAAAAGTTCCTCTCGTGACAAAAGAGTCACTTTTGGTCAGGAAAAGTTCCTTTTTGTGAGGAAAAGTTCCCTTTTTTGTGAGGAAAAGTTCCTTTTTTTTGTGAGGAAAAGTTCCTTTTTTTATGAGGAAAAAGTCGCTAAAAAGTGAGGGGGAAAGTCGCTAAAAAGTGAGGGAAAAGTTATTTTGGGAGGAAAATCTCCTCACAAAAGGCCTTTGTGAGGAAAAAAGTGGCTTTTTGTGAGAAAAAGTCACATTTTGTGGGGAAAATATTCCTTTTTCTGAGGGGAGAAGTTCCTTTTTGGGAGGAAAAAGTCACTCCTGTGAGGAAGAAGTCCCTTTTTGTGAAGAAAATATCCCTTTTGGGAGGAAAAAGTCACTTTTGGGAGGAAAATGTTCCCTTTTCGTGAGAAAAAAATTCACTTGTCAGGAAAAAGTCACCTATAGTGAGGGAAAAGTTCCTGGTTTTGAAGAAAAAGTCTCTTTTTGCGAGGAAAAAGTCACTATTTGTGAGGGAAAAGTTCATTTTTATGATTAAAAGGTCCAATTTTCGAAGGAAAAAGTCACATTTGTGACAAAACCACTTTATATGAGGAAAAATATCAATTTTGTGAGGGAAAAGTTCCTTCTTGTGAGGAAAAGATCCTTTTTTTTTTTCCTGTGAAATAAAATGTCCTTCTGATGAAAAGGCCTTTGTGAGTGAAAAGTTACTTTTTGGAGGTGAAAAGTTGCCTTTGGGGGGAAAGAAGCCACTTTTGGGAGAAGAAAAGTTACTTTTTTAAGGGAAAAGTTACTTTTTGGGGAGCAAAAGTTACTTTTCTGGGACAAAATACACTTTTTTCTGGGGGAAAAAGGTAGCTTTTTTGGGGGGGGGTACTCTTTTTGGGGAAAAAACAATTTTGGGGGAGAAAACTTGATTTTTGTGGAGGAAAGTTCCATTTTTTAGGGGTAAGTTACCTTTCTGGGGGGAGAAAATCAGTTTGGGGTGGCACAAAAGACACTTTTGGGTGAAGAAAAGTTGGTTTTGGGGGGGAAAAGATGGGGTTTTGGAAGGGGAAAAGTATTTTTTGAGAGCAGCTACTTCTTAGAGTAAACTTGCTTTTTCGGGGTGAGAAGCAGCCCTTCAGAGGGGAGGTTTTGGGGGAAAAAAGTTTTGGAGGGGGAAAAAAATCACTTTTTTTGTGGGGAGGTGCCATTGCTCAGAGAAGCAATCGCTTTTGGGGCAAGAAATCACATTTTGGCGGGGGGATGAGGCGGATTTTGAAGGGGGAAAAAAGCCAAAAAAGGGTTTTTTTGTACGGGAGAGAAGCCTCCCGGCCGCACACAAAGAGCCGGGCGCTGGGCCGCATCCCGGCTCCCTCCGCGGGACGGACCACCCAGCCCGAGCCGAAGGGAACATTAAAACGAAAAAAAAAAAAAAAAAAAGCCAAACTAAAAACCCAACCCCAAAAAACTCCACCCACGGGTTTGCGACAGCTCCGAGGGGCCGGGCCAGGCTCCTCAGCCGCGTTCCCCCGCTCGTTTTGGGGTCTCACACCAGCACAGGGCCTGGCCTGGCCTCTGTCTGTCCCCAGAGCCACCGCGGCGTCCCCTGCTGCCTCTGCAGCCCGGCACAGCCCACAGCGTCCGGCCTCGTGTCTTTATTGTCCGGGAAAGGCACGGAACGGGCACAGCCCGGCACCTCCTCGGCCCCCTCGGCCGGCCGTGCTGTGCCCTCGGCTGTCCCCGCGGCCAGCCACACCGAGACGGACACCCGGACACGGCGGCAACGTCCCCGGCCCCGCAGCCCGGCCTGGGCGAAGGCAGCTCGGTGCACGGACAGACAGACAGACAGACAGACAAACGTCCTTCTCCAGCGCACGCGGGGAGGGCAAAGCACATCCCAGCGCGAAGCTTTGTGCGCCAGCAGGACGGACGGACAGATAGCGATTCCCCGGCGCTGCTTCAGCTCAGCACCTCCAGGCCGAGCTCAGCACCGGCTGCCAAAGGCACAGAGTTCTCTGCGCGGCCACCGCAGATCTGCATTCCCTCTCCTCCAGCGGAGCCCTTCAGGCTGTCCCCGCGGATCCGGGGCTCGGGAATGGCCCCGGAGCGCCGCGGGGAGGGTGCGGGCTCAGGACCAGGGGTCTGCCCGGTGCTGCTGGCTGTAGAGCTGCAGCTTGATCTGGTCGTGGATCTGGTTGACGAGGAGCCGCGCCAGGACGATGCCCACCAGCTGGAGGGGAGAGGGATGGGGAGGGAAACAAGAGAGGAAGGGAGTGGGAAAGGGAGAGGGATAGGGAGAGGAAAGGGGGATAGATAAGCAGAGGGAGGGGAGAGGAGGAAGGGGACATGGAGGAGAGGGAGAGGGCAAGTGAGATAAAGGGATGGCAAAGGGGAAGGAGAAGGGAGGAAGAAGAGGAAGAGGAGAGGAAGAGGGAGGAAAAGGGAAGAGAAAGAGGAAGGGGAACAAGGAAGGAAATGAGAGAGGAAGGGGAAAGGGAAGAGGAAGCAGGGAGAGAAAGGGAGAGGAAGGGAAAGGGAAGAGGGAAGTGGGAGAGGAAGAGGAAGGAGAGAAAAGCAAGAGAAAGAGCAAGAGGGATGGGGGCGAAGGAGGTTCTGAGCAACACCAGGCAATGTCACCTCATGCCGGACATTTGCATCACTCCCCCACCCCAAATCCCATCCCAACTCCCCCATCTCACAACCAGCCACCATTAAGGCAGCTCCCCAAAAGAGCTCCACAAAGCGGAGCTCTGGGGCAGCCCCTTGTCCCTGCAGTGCCCCGGCCCCATACCTGGGGCAGGGCCAGCCCCAGGGCGATGCCCCCCAGCAGGAAGAGGTTGCTGTGGGTCCAGTTGACCAGCTTGTCGATGCAGCCGTTGGTGTGGATGAAGGCACTGGCCTCCAGGTAGCCCCTGGCCTGCATCCCGTGGCCACACATGGTGTTGATGACAGCCTGGGAGAGGGGACAGAGCACAGAGGGGCTGGGGACAGAACAACTGGGCTCCCTGCTCTTGGGGGGCAGCTGTGCAGTGACCAGGCCCCTGCCTTGGTGGGGTGTCCCTTCGTTGGTGTCCCATGCTGTCCCTCCAGAGCCACCTGGCCCCAAAGAGCCAATTCCAACTCTGGAGAGGAAGAATTCTCCCCCACCTCATCACAGGAGCCCCCAAACCCAGAGGGTGGGATGGGGGAGCCCAAACCCAGAGGGTGGGATGGGGGAGCCCAAACCCAGAGGGTGGGATGGGGGAGCCCCCAAACCCAGAGGGTGGGATGGGGGAGCCCCCAAACCCAGAGGGTGGGATGGGGGAGCCCCAAACCCAGAGGGTGGGATGGGGGAGCCCCCAACCCAGAGGGTGGGATGGGGGAGCCCAAAACCCAGAGGGTGGGATGGGGGAGCCCCCAAACCCAGAGGGTGGGATGGGGGAGCCCCCAAACCCAGAGGGTGGGATGGGGGAGCCCAAACCCAGAGGGTGGGATGGGGGAACCCAAACCCAGAGGGTGGGATGGGGGAGCCCAAACCCAGAGGGTGGGATGGGGGAGCCCAAACCCAGAGGGTGGGATGGGGGAGCCCAAACCCAGAGGGTGGGATGGGGTCCATATGTGTTCCCACCCCTTGGGCAGGGCTCCAGGCCCAGCCCAGCCCCCAGGGCAGGGAGGACAGGCTCGGGGCAGGGTCCCCTCCCTGGGGCAGGGAGGACAGGCTCGGGGCAGGGTCCCCTGAGGCCACCCCAGGACAGACCTGGTCAGTGTCGTGCAGGCAGCAGGAGAAGGGCACGGAGCAGCGCTCGCGGCTGGGGTTGGTGGCCGTGCAGTTGAAGTACATGTTCTGGGACCAGTCCTTGTAGGAGACACCCCCGCAGCAGCTGAACTGAGAGCAGGACACGGCGCTCAGCGGGGAGGGGACCCCAGCCCACGGCAGGGGCACAGGACACTCAGGGCTCTTTGTGCCCCCAGCCCTCCCCAGCCTCCCCCTGCCCAGGCAGGACATCACCGTGAACATCTTGGAAGAGCCATCCAACATCCCCAACCTGTGCTACCCCACAGATTGAAGCCTGACATGGGAAATGGGGACACCCCGACCCTGCAGGCCCCCCATGTCACCTCCTTCTGCCCGAAATCGATGAGGTTCTGCAGGTCCAGGTCATCCCGGTAATGCACGATGGCCCCGTTGATGATCTCGCTGACCTTCCCGCGGGCCTGGGGGACAAACGGGGGACAGCAGCGAGGCTGCCACCCAGCAGGACAGGACTGGGGTCACCCAGCACCCCCGCTGCCCTCCCTTATCAGTACCTTATCAGAGAACACAAAGCCCAGCACGCCGGCCGCCAGCTGCAGGAGGAAGATGATGGTCAGGCAGACGGAGAACTGTGGGAAGAGGAAGGTGACGGTGAGAGGAAGAGGAAGGTGACGGTGAGGGGAGCACCGAGACGCCGCCAGGGCCCCCAGCAGGGTCCCCACTCCCGGCAGGACTCACCACCTGCAGCAGGCAGATGTTCTCCCGCAGGGAGCCCACGCAGCCGCAGAAGGTGATGAGGAAGGTGAGGACGCCCACCGCGATGAGGAGGATGGCAGGGTCCACTGCCAGGCACGCCATGGCCGCCTCTGTCACCACGGGCGAGCTGTCACCACACTGCCAGCACCCCCGGGACCCCACGTGCCACCCCCACCGCGCTGGTGGCTCGGAACCAGCAGGGCTGGGGAGCCCCCGAGCTCACCTGCGTGCTTCAGCAGCCGGGCGTACACCCCCACGGCCACCATCACCATGGAGATCACCTGCAGAGGGACACAGGTGACCCCACAGCTGTCACCACCCCCGTGGCACACCCACGGCCCCACCTGCAGCCCCCCAAAGCCAGGGATGCACCCGAGCTGCAGCCGCTGCCTCAGTTTCCCCTTGTTGCACACACCGTGTCCCCTCCCACTGGGAGGTCACATCTGTCCCCACCTCCCGGGAGGCCACATCTGTCCCCACCTCCCTGGAGGTCACTCGCCAGCCAGTGCTGTTCCTCTGCAGGTGGCTGGACACAGCAATGTGGTTTATGGGAAGTGAGAAACTTCCTCAAAAATAGGATTGCAAACACGGAAATAACCCACAAACAGTCCCTGCAAAAAAAACCCCACAAAAGCATTAAAAACCCCCAAACATTAAAAAAACCCAAACCTCCCAAGCAGTACAAAAGTCTCCAAAATGTTTTTTAAAAGTCCCTGAAACATAAAATAATACTCAAAATATAAAACTTTTCAAAAACATAAAAATCCCTCAAAACATTAAAAAAAAAACACAAAAAGGCCCCCAAACATGGAAAACTGTGGCTTCCCTGCGGGAGATGTCCCTGAGGAGGGCTGGGGACAAGAGGGGCCTCTGTCCCCCTCTCTGGGGGGTTGTCACCTGTGAGGGGCCAGGAAGGGTCCCGGTGAAGTGCTGGGGACCCAAAGGACCCCAAAAACTCTCGGGAATGGGGAAACCCCTTCTGTAGGTTCTGGAATGGGGGATCCCAGTGGGGTCCAGGGCTGGGGACATTCCCAGCGGCCAGGAGTCCCTCAGGAATGGGGGGACACTCAGGTTGGGGGGCCCCAGGGATCCCGAGGAGAGCGGATTGCAATGGGGACCAGGGCTGGGGACAGCTCCAAAGCCAGGGGGTTCCTGGTGGGATCCGGGGGATGGAGGTGGGCTGGGGGAATGCAGGGTCCCAAATAGCTCCAGGGCTGGAGAGAGGACCGGGGATCCCTCGGGATGGGGGATGCCAAAAGGGTTCCGGGGATGGAGACATTCCAAGGGCTGCGGGGTCCCGGAGATGGGGGATCCCA
Source organism: Diglossa brunneiventris (assembly GCA_019023105.1). Lineage (NCBI taxonomy): Eukaryota > Metazoa > Chordata > Aves > Passeriformes > Thraupidae > Diglossa > Diglossa brunneiventris. The sequence goes on along the minus strand of CM032353.1, from coordinate 72,092,685 downwards.
ATAGGGATCAAGAATGGAGACATTCCCAAGGGCTGGGGGTCCCGGAGATGGGGGATCCCAATAGGGATCAAGGATGGAGACATTCCCAAGGGATGGGGGTCCCGGGGATGGCGGTGTGCCAATGGGGTGCAGAGATGGGGCCAGCCCCCGGGACCGGACGTCCTTCGGGAGCGCGGTGTGCCGGTGTCCCCGCACTCACCCAGAAGAGCAGGTTGAAGAAGAAGAGCATGTACTTGGCCACCGGGCTCACGAAGGAGAAATCGTCCCCGAGGGGCCCGGCGGGGACCGCCGCCCGCTTCGCCATGGCCGAGCGGGGCCGAACGGAGCCGAGCCGAGCCGAACAGGACTTGTCCCCGCTTCGCCCCGCGGCGAGTGCCACCGAGCCCGCCCCCGGTGCTGTTCCCTTTCCCGCCCACTCATTGGCTGGATCTTCCTCACTCTGCCTTCCCATTGGATAACCACCCCGTCACTCAGCCCACGGGTCCCGCCCTGCCATGCAACACCTGTCCGTGATTTACAGGGCCCCGTGGTGGGCGTGTCCATGGGCGGGGCCAGCCCTGCCCCGCCGCCAACAGCGCCGCCCAGCGGCCGTGAGGGAACGAGCGCGCTTGGGGACCCCGGGACCCCACAGCCACCCCTACATGGGGACACCCGCATGACCCCACAGCCACCCCTAAATGGGGACACCCCCATGACCCCCACAGCCTGTCCCTAAATGGGGACATCCCGGGACCCCACAGCCTGTCCCTAAATGGGGACACCCCATGACCCCACAGCCTGTCCCTAAACGGGGACACCCCGGGACCCCACAGCCTGTCCCTAAATGGGGACACCCCATGAACCCACAGCCTGTCCCTAAACGGGGACACCCATGACCCCAGAGCCACCCCTAAATGGGTACACCATCATGACCCCCTCCACCTGTCCCCAGCCGGGGACACCCCATGACCCCACAGCCACCCCTAAATGGGGACACCGCCATGACCCCACAGCCTGTCCCTAAATGGGGACACCCTGTCATCCCCCACACCCCAGCCCTGCAATCCCCCACCCCAGCCCCCTGTACCCCACATCCCCCTCCCAAGCCCCCTGGTGGGTGGGAAGGAGGGATCACCCCCACTCTGGAGCAACGCTCTTTATTTGGGGTCTCCGGGTTTGTCCCCCCCAGCCATGGGACCCTGGGGTTTGGGTGTCCCAGGGAGGGCAGGGGGACCCTGCACTGTCCCCTGCCCATCCCTGGGGGTCCGAGCAGGGCCCCCCACCCCAAACCATCGTGCACCCCCCAAACCCATCCTGCACCCCCACCCCAGAGCATCGCCCCCGCCCTGTCCCCCATTTGGGGCAGTCGGAACTGTGTCCTGCCCCAGTGTCACGGGAGGACCTGTCCTGCTGGGGTGGCCTCAGGCGTTGGCACTCTTGATGTCACCCAAGGCCACCTCTCCTTCTTCCCCTGCAGCCACGTCTGCGGGTTCCTGGGCTGGGCCCCGCGCTGAGGGGACAGAGAGTGGGGACACGGGACAAGCCTGGCCCCACACAGCACTGTCCCCATCCCCGTCCCTGTCCCCATCCTTGTCCGGTCACCATCCTTGTCCCATCACCATGAGGACACTTGTCCTCATCCCTGCCCTGTCTTCATCCCCAGCCTCACCTCCTCCATTCCCTCCCCATCCCCATCCCCATCCCCATCCCCATCCCATGGATCCTGTCCCATGGATCCCAACTCATCCCATCTCATGGATCCCATCTCATCCCATCCCATCCCAGCCCATCCCATCCCATCTCATCCCATCCCTTGGATCCTGTCCCAAGGATCCCATCTCACCCCATTTCTTGGATCCCATCCCATCCCATCCCATCCCATCCCATCCCATCCCATCCCATGGATCTCATCCCATCCCATCCCATCCCATCCCTTGGATCCCATCCCATCCCATCTCATGGATCTCATCCCATCCCATCCCATCCCATCCCATCCCATCCCATCCCATCCCATCCCATCCCATCCCATGGATCCCATCCCATCCCTCGGATCCCATCCCATCCCATCCCATGGATCCCGTCTCATTCCATCCCATGGATCCCATCCCATCCCATCCCATCCCATCCCGCCCCATCCCATCCCATCCCATCCCATCCCATCCCATCCCATCCCATCCCATCCCATCCCATCCCATCCCATCCCATCCCATCCCATCCCATCCCATCCCATGGATCCCGTCTCGTTCCATCCCATGGATCCCATCCCATCCCATGGACTCTGTCCCATCCCATCCCCACAAGGGAACTGGAAATCCCCTCCTCACACAGAATCCCATCCCCAGTGAACCAGGGGGTCTCCAACTGCCCCCATCCCTATAACACCCCCCCATTTGTGCCCCCACACCCCCCTTGTGCCCCCCACACCCCCTTTGTGCCCCCCACCCACCTGGGCGCCCCCAGCAGTGGCCCTGGCAGCGGGCACACACCAGCACCCCGATGGCCACCGCGGTGAAGGCGGCCGTGAGGACACAGATCACCATGAGCATGTCCGGCTCCGCGGCCTTGGGGACCTCTGCGGGGTGACACTGGCACATGGGGACACCAGCTGGGCCACCCCACCCTCCCTGTGCCGTGCCAGGCTGGGGGAACCCCAAACTGCTCCGGGGGAGCAGCTGGGGACAGACAGACACACCAGGGACAAGGGACAGACACACCAGGGACAAGGGACACGTCAGGGCATGTGGGGACCCCAAACTCACTAGGGGAACAGGGCAGGGACACCTGGCACTGCCAAGGTGGGACAAGGGACAGACACCTTGTGGGGAACGGGGCAGGGACACCTGGCACTGCCAAGGTGGGACAAGGGACAGACACCTTGTGGGGACCCCAAACCCAGCAGGGGAACAGGGCAGGGACACCTGGCATCACCCAGATGGGAACAGAGCTGGAGCAGGTGACAGATGCGCCAGGGAACTGGGGACATCCCCAAATTCTGATACCGTCCTGATGGGGACAGGGAATGGGGGGACCTCAAATTGGGGTGAAGAGTGTGGGGCACCACCCAGATGGGGACAGGGATGGACCAGGGGACAAGGCAGGTGACAGACACAGCAGGGAATTGGGCACCCCCAAATTGTGGCAGCACCCAGATAGGGACAGAACTGGACAGAGCAGGGAACTGAGGGACCTCAAAAGGGACAGTGCCACCCTGCCCCACTGACCTGCCACCGCGGGCTGCAGCACCAGGGAGCTGAGGGACCCCAAAAGGGACAGTGCCACCCTGCCCCACTGACCTGCCACCGCGGGCTGCAGCACCAGGGAGCTGAGGGACCCCAAAAGGGACAGTGCCACCCTGCCCCACTGACCTGCCACCGCGGGCTGCAGCACCAGGGAGCAGAGGAGCTGCGGGGCGGCGGCGCGGGCGGCGTAGCAGGAATAATTCCCGAAATCGGGATCGCTGAGGTTCCTCAGCAGCAGGGACACGCCGCTGTCCCCTGTCCCCGCGGCGCAGAAGGCCACCCTGCCCCTGAAGCGGCTGTCGGGCTGCACGGGCGGCTGCCAGCCCGGCTCGGGGGGCGGCGGCTGCCAGCCCAGGCGGTGGCTGAGCACGGGGACAGCGTGGTGGCCGCCGGCCTGGTGGGTGCAGCTGAGGGTGACCCCGCGCAGGTCACCCCAGGGCTGCGTGCCGCAGGGCAGGCAGGCGTCCTCGCCGATGGCCGCCGTCACCGTGACGGTGACAGGAGGCTGGTCTGGGAGGGGACACGGCGGGGTCAGCGCGCGGTGACACCAGGGATGGGGTACAGGGGCCACCCGCGGGACAAGGGGGCTCTGAAGGGGACAGGGGACATCTGGGGGGACACGGCCGGTGGCGCCAGGACTGGGGGCTCGGTAAAGCCAGGACCGGGTGTTCGGTGATGCCACGGCCGGGGGCTCAGAGGAGCCAGGACCGAGGACTTGGAGGTGCCAGGATCGAGGGCTCAGAGGAGCCAGGATCGAGGGCTCGGTGGTGCCAGGACCGAGGGCTCGGAGGTGCCAGGTCCTGGTGCCAGCACCGAGGGCTCGCTCGGTGGTGCCAAGCAGCCGCCCCGTGAGTCACCGCCCTGCCGGGAACGGCTCCCCCGCCCTCCCCTCGGGGTCCCCGCCGCGGTCTCCGCGCAGGGGAGGAAAGGGGGGTTGGGAAGGGGGTCCCGGGCAGCGGGGGCTCTGCCCGGACCCCCACCCCGCTGCCCGTGGGTACCTGCCCGGGCGAGGAGGGGGCACAGAGCCAAGAGCGCCAGGACGGGGAGCAGCGCCATCCTGCCGGCATCCGGAGCGCGCAGCGCCTGGGGGAACGGCAGCCTCAACAGCCGCCACCCCAAAACCCTGGGGGCAGCCCAAACACAGCCCCCCATGGCGAGGGAGGGACCCCGGGGGGATCCAACCCCCCACACCCGCTGTGAGCAGGGCGGGTTATGGGGCTGGGGGCTGGGCAGGTATAGGGCATGGGCGAGGGGATTATGGGGCTGGGGGCGGGGGCTTATGGGGCAGGGGGCTGGGCAGGGGGCGGGGGTTTATGGGGCTGGGGGCTGAGCAGTTATAGAGCATGGGCGAGGGGATTATGGGGCAGGGGGCTGGGCAGGGGGCGGAGGTTTATGGGGCTGGGTAGTTATAGAGCATGGGCGAGGGAATTATAGGGCTGGGGGCTGAGCAGTTATAGAGCATGGGCGAGGGGATTATGGGGCTGGGGGCTGAGCAGGGGGCGGGGGTTTATGGGGCTGGGGGCTGAGCAGTTATAAAGCATGGGCGAGGGGATTATGGGGCTGGGGGCTGGGCAGGGGGCGGGGGTGGGTGTAGGGCAGCGCGGTGGGCAGCAGCCCCCGGCCCCCGGGATGGTCGGACCCCCGGCCGCCCCCGGCCCCTCCCGGGGAGAGGGGACACCCCCCGGCCCCGGCCCCTCCCGGGCAGAGGGGACACCCCCGGCCCCGGCCCCTCACCGTGGCTCCGCCGCCGCCCGCCCGAGCCGCGCTCAGCCCCGGCCCCGCCCCGGCGCCGCCGCCCGGCCCCGCCCCGGCTCCTCCCCGCCAGATGTGCCTCGGTCATCCAGATGTGCCCCTCTCACCCAGATGTGCCCCTGCCAGCTGTGCCACTGACAAGCTCAGATGTGTCCTGCCCGGCTGAGCCCCATCCAGATGTTGATGCCCACCCAGCTGTGCCCGTCCCCGCCCAGAAGAGAAATAAAGCAAAAGATCTGATCCCATTTTTAATAATATATTCCACACAAGATATCCAGACAATTTATTAAGTTTTAAAAGTTTGTATTAAGTTTTTTCCTATTAAAGTTTTTTAACGTTTATATTTTGATGGATGAAAAGTGTGTGTAGGACTTTATCATATATGCAAATAAATTAATATTGCATAAAGGATATAGACACATTACATGTTTTATATTATATGCTATTTATATTATGCAGAAAATGGATCTTAACATGATATGGTATAATAATAAAGAATAAAATAAAATAAATAGGAATATAATATAATATAATATAATATAATATAATATAATATAATATAATATAATATAATATAATTAATATGTGTTAAAATAGAACAAAACACTATTAAATCTCTTTCCACATACTACAAGGATTGGTGCCTTTGCTTCTGTAAATATACGCTATTAATGTAATAATATATTAATATAGTAATATACTAATGTATTAATATATAATTAATTTATTTGTGTATAACAATATATTAATGCATCGATATATAATATTCATATCAATATATAATATATAATGTATTAATATAAAATTAAAATAACAATATATATAAATATGCTTACATTATATAACTAGCAAATTATTACAAATCATATATATTAATATCATTACATTAAATAAGCATTATTTTATGTATTCATAAATATTTGTAATAGTATTAGTGGCAATTAACACCATGACGCTACAGCGAGGTTAACACCAAGGCAAACGAATATGGAATACCATTAGTCATTATAAATTACATCTAATGAAGCACCAAGAGCTCTAATGGTTCATTATTTATGGGAGCATCGATCTCGGAGTTCCATTTTGAGGCGCCACCATCCCGAGGCCAGCCGGGCTGCGCGGGCCCAGCGGGAGGTGGCCCTGCCCTGGCACGGGTGGCACCGGGCCCAGAGGGAGGTGGCCCTGCCCTGGCACGGGTGGCACCGGGCCCAGTGGGAGGTGGCCCTGCCCTGGCATTGGTGCCACCGCGCCGTCGTTACGGTCCCTGCCACCTGCACCGTTCCAAGGTTCCAGCCCCTCTGTGACATCACTCCGGCCTGCTGGCAGCAGAGGTGACAGCTCTGCTCTGGCTCTGCCGCCTGCTCTGCTGGCACCGATGGCTTTGCTGAGGCTGCTCGTCCTGCTGGCCCTGGCCGGGCCCGTGGGGGCACCTGGGACACCTGCAGGTCAGTGGCCCCGGGGGGCTCGGGGACACTCGGGGCTTCCCTGGCACAGCCTGGGTACAGAGGAGCCCCTGGGGGTCCCTGTCCCTGCTGTGCCCGAGCAGGGCAGTGATGGCTTTGTGCTTCCAGGGGAACCTGTGGGCTCCGGCCCTTGGATTTTGACCACAGCTCCGTGTCTGCCAACTACGACCACTCTGATGGTGACTATGCAACCTTGGGTTCTTCTGATGTCACCTCCCTGGACTTAGACAGCCCCGGTGTCCCCTCAGGGGCCTGGCCTGGCATTGTCAGTGTCCAGGCCACCCTGGAGAACGGCACATGGCACATGTGCTCAGGGGCCCTCATCAGCCCCCAGTGGGTGCTCACGGTGGCCCAGTGCTTCTTCAGGTCTGGGTAAGGAGGAGCAGGGACAGGGGTGTCCCCACAGCAGGGACAGCTGTTGGGCTGCCGCATCCCACGGCCCTGCTCCCTGTCACCCCTCTGTCCATCTCCTGCTCCCCAGGGACATCTCCATTTACAAAGTGGTGATGGGGACCACCGATGTGGCCCAGCCGGGCCCCGAGGCTGCAGTGAGACGCATCCAGAGGCTCCTGAAGCACCAGAACTACGTGGCTGCCACAGCCATGAACAACATTGCCCTGGTGGAGCTGGACCAGCCCGTGGAGTGCAGCGACTACATCCAGCTGGGCTGCGTGCCCGACAGCTCCCTGGCAGTGTCCGAGCTGAAAACCTGCTACATCGCGGGCTGGAGAGCCGCCCCGGACAGCGGTCAGTGCCCACCCGGGGCAGGGCCGGGCCCAGCCGCGGGCACACGGCCCCGGGCAGGGACACGGCCCCGGGCCGGAGGCTCTGCGGGGGCACGGCCCGGGCCCAGCCCGGGGGCTTGGCCCTGAGCGCGGGGCTGTGCCCAGGGGCCGCTGCTCAGTGCCCTCTGTGCCCGCAGCCCCCAACCCACGCCTGGTGCTGCAGGAGGCCAAGGTGCGGCTCATCGACGTCCAGCTGTGCAACAGCAGCCGCTGGTACGGGGGGGCTGTGCACCCCCAGGACCTGTGCGCGGGGTACCCGCGGGGCGGCATCGACACCTGCCAGGTGGGGCTGGGCCCGGGCTGGGCACAGGGACCCTGAGCCAACCTGGGCCCCATGGAACCCCCAGAGCCAGCACAGGGACCCTGAGCCAGCCTGGGCCCCATGGAACCCCCAGAGCCAGCACAGGGACCCTGAGCCAACCTGGGCCCCATGGAACCCCCAGAGCCAGCACAGGGACCCTGAGCCCCAACATGGCCCCATGGAACCCCCAGAGCCAGCACAGGGACCCTGAACCCCAACATGGCCCCATGGAACCCCCAGAGCCAGCACAGGGACCCTGAGCCCCAACATGGCCCCATGGAACCCTTCAGAGCCAGCACAGGGACCCTGAGCCAACCTGGGCCCCATGGAACCCCCAGAGCCAGCACAGGGACCCTGAGCCCCAACATGGCCCCGTGGAACCCCCAGAGCCAGCACAGGGACCCTGAGCCCCAACATGGCCCCATGGAACCCCCCAGAGCCAGCACAGGGACCCTGAACCCCAACATGGCCCCGTGGAACCCCCAGAGCCAGCACAGGGCCCATGGAACCCCTCAGAGCCAGCCAGGCCTCAAACATGGCGTGGCCCCATCTGGGCCTGGCCCGGTGCCCTCCCAGCCCCGTGTTCCCACCACTGACGGGTGTCCCTTGCCCATCCCCGTGTCCCTGTCCTGTCCCATGTCCCAGGGCTGTCCTGCCCTTCCCCAATCACCAGATCCCTCTCCTGTGCCTCCGTGATGCCCTTCCCTCCCCCTTCCACCATTGAATCCCCTCAGGCCCAGCCCAGGCCAGCCCCAGTCCCACCCCTGACACTGCTCCCTGTCTGTCCCCATCCCCCTGTCCCTGTCCCTGTCCAGGGGCTCCTGTTCCCTTTCCCATGCCTGTCCCCATCCCCATGTCCCTGTCCCTGTCCAGGGTCTCTTGTTCCCTTTCACATCCCTGTCCCCATCCCCATGTCCCTGTCCCTGTCCAGGGGCTCCTGTTCCCTTTCCCATCCCTGTCCCCATAACCCCAATGTGTGGCTGTGACCCTGGAGCAGCTCTTGACCCCTCTCTCCTGTGACAGGGGGACATCGGGGGTCCCCTGGTGTGCAAGGACCACATTGGTGACTACTTCTGGCTGGTGGGCCTGGCCAGCTGGGGCAAGGGCTGTGTCGGAGAGAAACGCCCCGGAGTGTTCGCCTCCACCCAGCACTTCCGAGGATGGATCCAAGTCCAGATGGGAATGGTCCCATCAGACCCCAGCCCCACACCTACAGAGCCACCCCTGACCCCAGCCCCAGCCCTGATGCTGTCCCCAACCCTGACCCTGACTGTCATCGAGACGACACCAAAGCCGGAATCGGAGAACTTCATAACGGTTTCATTCCCAAAATCGATCCTGCTGAAATTCTTCGGGAGTCTGCAGAAGTTCCTGGAGTTCCTAAGGGACAAATTGCGTTGATGAGGAGGGGCAGCAAATCCAGTTCTGGCTGCAGAGGATCTCCAGCAGCCCCAGCTGGGGCCGTGGCTGTGGGGCCAACCCAGCCCCGGTGCCCAGGGCTGCTGTGCCCTGCCCACGCTGACCCCTGCGCCCACCCCGATGGTGAATCCAGTTTGTTCTTCAATTAGAGTTGTTCCAGTTCCAGTTAGCCATGGTGTCCAGTTTTGTCTCCTGGGAAAAACAGGGATGGGACAGTTTGGGGGGAAAGGGCGGGGTTGGGTCTGGTTTGGGGAAGACGAGGGGGAGCCAGGGAGGGGAGGGGAGGATGGGCCTGGAGGTGGAGAGAGGGAGAAACTGCTCCAGCCCAGGTTCCCCAGCACAGCCTCAGGTGTGCCAGTCCCGGGAAAAGTCCTGGAGAGGGACAGCAATGGGGACAGCTGGAGCTGCCATCCCGGGCTCCTGTGGAGGTGCTGGAAGTGCCACCCTGAGCTGCTGCTGCTGCCACCCAGGGCTGTCCCCTCTGTCCCCAACTCGTGTCTCTGGGCCCCCATCCCACTTGCCCCACTGTGCCCTCGGTGCCAGTTGGGTTCCCTGGATCTGGGACATTCCCTCTGCTCCAGAGGGATCCCAAAGGTCCCCCCAGCCCAAGCCATGTCTGGGTTCACAGCTCTGTGCTGCCCTCCCCCCACCCGAGGCCACCGTGCCCCGCACATGGAACCGGCCCCTCTGTGACATCACCCCGGCCTGGTGGCACCGTGGGCACCGCCAGGGCTCTGGGTGTCATCAGAGGTGACAGCTCTGCTCTGGCTCTGCCACCTGCAGTGCTGGCACCGATGGCTTTGCTGGGGCTGCTCGTCCTGCTGGCCCTGGCCGGGCCCGTGTGGGGCACCTGGGACACCTGCAGGTCAGTGGCCCCGGGGGGCTCGGGGACACTCGGGGCTTCCCTGGCACAGCCTGGGCACAGAGGAGCCCCTGGGGGTCCCTGTCCCTGCTGTGCCCGAGCAGGGCAGTGATGGCTTTGTGCTTCCAGGGGCACCTGCGGGCTCCGGCCTTTGGCATTTGACCACAGCTCGCTGGTTCGGGAGTACGACCCCACAGACGATGATTACACACCTTTGTCATCTTCTGATGGCACTGCCGTTGATGTGGCCAGCCCCGGTGTCCCCTCAGGGACCTGGCCTGGCATCGTCAGCGTCCAGGCCACCTGGGACAACGGCACGTGGCACATGTGCTCGGGGGCCCTCATCCACCCCCAGTGGGTGCTCACGGTTGCACGCTGCTTCATGGACACTCAGTAAGGAGGAGCAGGGACAGGGGTGTCCCCACAGGAGGGACGGGGATGTCCCCAAAGGAGGATCAGGGATGTTCCTACAGCATGGACAGGGGTGTTCCCACAGGAGGGATGAATATGTCCCCACAGCAGGGCCAGGGATGTCCCCCCAGCACAGGGAGGTGCCCAGAGCAGGAGGGGAGTTGTGCTGCCGCAGTCCCCGGCTCTGTTCCATCAGTTCCTCCTCCATCTCCTGCTCCCCAGGGACACCTCTGCGTGGAAGGTGCTGATTGGGGCCACGGATCTGGCCCAGCCGGGCCCCGAGGCCCAGCGTCGCCGCATCAGGAAGGTCCTGAAGCACCAGGACTACAGCGATGACTTGCCGGGCAACAACATCGCCCTGCTGGAGCTGGACCAGCCCGTGGAGTGCAGCGACTACATCCAGCTGGCCTGTGTGCCTGACAGCTACCTGCCCGTGTCCGAGCTGAAAACCTGCTATGTGGCAGGCTGGAGAGCCCCCCCAGAGAGTGGTCAGTGCCCACCCGGGGCTGGGGACAAGTTGGGGACCACAGGGACGTGGCTGGGCGGGCCGGGGGCAGAGGCCAAAGCTGCAGGAGCCAGGGCCTCTGTGCCTGGAGCCCTGGGCAGGGACACGGAGGGGCAGGGGCACAGCCCGGGCCTGGGCCAGGGGCTCTGCCCAGGGACGTGCCAGGTGCTCAGTGCCCTCTGTGCCCACAGCCCCGACCCCAGCACCGGGCCTGGTGCTGCAGGAGGCCAAGGTGCGGCTCATCGATGTCCAGCTGTGCAACAGCAGCCGCTGGTACGGGGGGGCCGTGCACCCCCAGGACCTGTGCGCGGGGTACCCGCGGGGCGGCATCGACACCTGCCAGGTGGGGCTGGGCCCGGGCTGGGCACAGGGACCCTGAGCCAACCTGGGCCCCATGGAACCCCCAGAGCCAGCACAGGGACCCTGAGCCCCAACATGGCCCCATGGAACCCCCAGAGCCAGCACAGGGACCCTGAGCCCAGCATGTCCCACCCTGTCCTTTATCCCTGGGTGCCCCTTCCCTTTCCCATCCATGGATCCCTGTCCCGTGTCCCAGGGCTGCCACTCCCCATTCGTAGGTCCCTGTCCCAGTGTCCCCTGTCCCCAGATCCCATCCAGTGTCCCCATAACCCCGAGGTGTGGCTGTGACCCTGGAGCAGCCCCTGACCCCTCTCTCCTGTGGCAGGGGGACACCGGGGGTCCCCTGGTCTGCAAGGACAACACCGGTGACTACTTCTGGCTGGTGGGCCTGGCCAGCTGGGGCAAGGGCTGTGCTGGTGACAAGCGGCCCGGGGTGTTCACGTCCACCCAGCAGTTCCACGACTGGATCCAGATGCAGATGGGAACGGTCCCACCCAAAAGGGAGCCTCCTCCGCCCGAGCCACCCACCCCCACCATTGAGATAGAGCCACCAGAACTGGAACCAGAACCAGAACCTGAACCGGAACCACAACCACAGCCGGTACCAATACCGGTACCGATACCAGAACCAGAACCAATACCAGAACCAGAAGAAGAGGAAGAAGAAGAAGAACCAGAACCAACACCACCACCGCCTAAGTTTATAACGATTTCATTCCCAAAAGCCATCCTGATGAGGTTCTTCACGAATCTGCAGGAGTTCCTGGAGTTTCTGCGGGACAAACTGGATTGAGGAGGATGGGGAGCAGATCCAGTTCTGGTTGTGGGGGATTACAGCCATTCCCTGCTGGAGCCACGGCTGTGCCAAAGCCACCCCCGGTGCCCAGATCTGCTCTGCCCTGCTTGTTATCCCCCCTCCACCCACCCACCCCGGTGATGAACTTCAGTTTGTTTTTGAAATAGAGTTATTCCCAATTATCCTCATTTTCAGTCCGGTTCAGTCTTCTGCTCACAACAAGGATGGGACAATCTGGGGAAAAAAGGGTGGGGTTGGCTCCTGGTTTGGGGGGGATGAGGGGCAGCCAGGGAGGGAGGGAGAGGAGGATGAGCCTGGTTCTCCACCACCTCCAGCACCTTCTGAGGAGCTCTTAGGATGGCTGGGACAGGGTCAAAACTCCCACCCTGAGGGGTCATCCCTGCTCATGGGCCACCAGGAACTCGAGGGCTCAGCAGAAAAACCTTCAGTGATCCCAGGAATACCCTATAACTCATGGGGTTCCATCATCCTGTTTGTAACTCCTCACCCTGGGGGAGGTACTGGATATTCATGCCTGGACTTTAGGGGATGTCATCCCAAGGTTTGGGGACCTGGGACACAACCACCACCTCTGGATATTCCTGCCTGGATTTTAGGGGACGTCATCCCAAGGTTTGGGGACCTGGGACACAACCAACACCACTGGATATTCCTGCCTGGACTTTGGGGATGTCATCCCAAGGTTTGGGGATTTGGGACACAACCACCACATCTGGATATTCCTGCCTGGATTTTAGGGGATGTCATCCCAAGGTTTGGGGATTTGGAACACAACCACCACCTCTGGATATTCCTGTCTGGGCTTTAGGGGATGTCATCCCAAGGTTTGGGGATCTGGGACACAACCACCTCTGGACATTCCTCCCTGGATTTTAGGGGATGTCATCCCAAGGTTTGGGGATCTGGGACACAACCACCACCTCTGCACATTCCTGCCTGGATTTTAGGGGATGTCATCCCAAGGTTTGGGGATGTGGGACACAACCACCACCTCTGGACATTCCTGCCTGGATTTTAGGGGATGTCATCCCAAGGTTTGGGGATGTGGGACACAACCACCACATCCAGAGGGATCCCAAAGGTCCCTTCAGCCCAAGCCATGTCTGGGTTCACAGCTCTGTGCTGCCCTCCCCCCACCCGAGGCCACCGTGCCCCGCACATGGAACCGGCCCCTCTGTGACATCACCCCGGCCTGGTGGCACCGTGGGCACCGCCAGGGCTCTGGGTGTCATCAGAGGTGACAGCTCTGCTCTGGCTCTGCCACCTGCAGTGCTGGCACCGATGGCTTTGCTGGGGCTGCTCGTCCTGCTGGCCCTGGCCGGGCCCGTGTGGGGCACCTGGGACACCTGCAGGTCAGTGGCCCCGGGGGGCTTGGGGACACTCGGGGCTTCCCTGGCACAGCCTGGGCACAGAGGAGCCCCCGGGGGTCCCTGTCCCTGCTGTCCCCGAGCAGGGCAGTGATGGCTTTGTGCTTCCAGGGGCACCTGCGGGCTCTGGCCCATGGTTTTGAACGAGACCTCAGCGATTCCCGAGTACAGAACCTCACACTCTGCCAAGGGCACAACCCTCGATGTCAACCCGGGGGCCTGGCCTGGCATTGCCAGCATCCAGGTCACACTGGAGAATGGCACGTGGCACATGTGCTCGGGGGCACTCATCAGCCACAGCTGGGTCCTCACAGCCGCCAGCTGCTTCGTCGGGGCCGGGTAAGGGACAGGGATGTGACCCCAGCAGGGACAGGGATGTCCCCACAGCATGGATGTCCCCTTGGAAGGGTCAGGGATGTTCCCTTAGCAATGTCAGGGATGTCCCCTGGCCAGGTGCCCAGGCTGCACCACCATGTGCTGCTCCATTGTTGTATCCATTCCCTGCTGTGGGAAGCAGAGGGCTGGGAGCTGCTGGGCTGTGCCAGCCCTGTCACTGCTCCTGTCACTGCTCCCTGTCACTGCTCCCTGTCACTGCTCCTGTCACTGCTGTCACTGCTCCTGTCACTGCTCTCTGTCACTGCTCCCTGTCACTGCTCTCTGTCACTGCTCCTGTCACTGCTACCTGTCACTGCTCCCTGTCACTGCTCCTGTCACTGCTGTCACTGCTGCCTGTCACTGCTCCCTGTCACTGCTCTGTCACTGCCCCGTCACTGTTCCCTGTCACTGCTCCTGTCACTGCTCCCTGTCACTGCTCTCTGTCACTGCCCCCGTCACTGTTCCCTGTCACTGCTCTCTGTCACTGCTCCCTGTCACTGCTCTCTGTCACTGCCCCCGTCACTGTTCCCTGTCACTGCTCCCTGTCACTGCTCCTGTCACTGCTCCCTGTCACTGCTCCTGTCACTGCTCCTGTCACTGCTCCCTGTCACTGCTCTCTGTCACTGCTCCCTGTCACTGCTCCTGTCACTGCTCTCTGTCACTGCTACCTGTCACTGCTGCCTGTCACTGCTGTCACTGCTCCTGTCACTGCTCCCTGTCACTGCTCCTGTCACTGCTGTCACTGCTCCTGTCACTGCTCCCTGTCACTGCTCCTGTCACTGCTGTCACTGCTACCTGTCACTGTTCCCTGTCACTGCTCCCTGTCACTGCTGCCTGTCACTGCTCCCTGTCACTGCTCTCTGTCACTGCCCCCGTCACTGTTCCCTGTCACTGCTCCTGTCACTGCTGTCACTGCTCCTGTCACTGCTCCCTGTCACTGCTCCCTGTCACTACTCCCTGTCACTGCTCCTGTCACTGCTCCTGTCACTGCTCCTGTCACTGCCCTCTGTCACTGCTCCTGTCACTGCTCCTGTCACTGCTCCCTGTCACTCCATGGCCTCCAGGAATGTCCTCAACTGGAAGGTGGTGGTTGGGGCCACGGATCTGGCCCAGCCAGGCCCTGGAGCCGAGGTGTTCCAGATCAAGCAGCTCCTGAAGCACAAGAACTACGACCCGGTCACGGCCCGGAACAACATCGCCCTGGTGGAGCTGGACGAGCCCGTGGAGTGCAGTGACTACATCCAGCTGGGCTGCGTGCCCAAAAGCTCCCTGGCAGTGTCCAAGCTGAAAACCTGCTACATCGCGGGCTGGAGGAACACCCTGGACAGCGGTCAGTGCCCGCCCAGGCGCCCCGGCCGTGCCCCTGCAGAGCCCCTGGCCCAGGGACACGGCCCCAAGCGCGGGGCTGTGCCCAGGGGCTGCTGCTCAGTGCCCTCTGTGCCCGCAGCCCCCAGCCCACACCTGCTGCTGCAGGAGGCCAAGGTGCGGCTCATCGACGTCCAGCTGTGCAACAGCAGCCGCTGGTACGGGGGGGCCGTGCACCCCCAGGACCTGTGCGCGGGGTACCCGCGGGGCGGCATCGACACCTGCCAGGTGGGGCTGGGCCCGGGCTGGGCACAGGGACCCTGAGCCAACCTGGGCCCCATGGAACCCCCAGAGCCAGCACAGGGACCCTGAGCCAACCTGGGCCCCGTGGAACCCCCAGAGCCGGCACAGGGACCCTGAGCCCCAACATGGCCCCGTGGAACCCCCAGAGCCAGCACAGGGCCCATGGAACCCTTCAGAGCCAGCCAGGCCTCAAACATGGCGTGGCCCTGTCTGGGCCTGGCCCGGTGCCCTCCCAGCCCCGTGTCCCCGCCACCGACAGGTGTCCCTTGCCCATCCCCGCATCCCTGCCCAGTGTCCCCTTGTCCCCAGGCTGGCACTGTGCCCACAGAGCGCACCCAGTGCTCCCGGCAGCCCCCGGTGTGGATACCCCGGAGCTGCCATTCCGGCCCGTCCCTGCTCCCTGTGCACGGTTCGGGCAGAGCCCACCCTGAGCCAGCCCCATCCTGGTCCCAGTGAGGGCCTGGGGGCTCCAGCAGAGCTGGGAATGTGGGTCAGGCAGGGGCTGGGAGAGAGGATCCAACCCTGGCACAGCCCCTGACCCCTCCTCTCTCCTGGCGCAGGGGGACATTGGGGGTCCCCTGGTCTGCAAGGACAACGTTCAGGAGAACTTCTGGCTGGTGGGCCTGGCCAGCTGGGGCAGGGGCTGTGCCAGGGCCAGGAGGCCTGGCATCTTCACCTCCACCCAGCACTTCCTCTCCTGGATCCATGCCCACGCCGGCCCCAGCCCGACAGAGCCGGCACCGGCGCCAAAGGCCACCCTGAACTCGCCAGAGCCACCAGGACTGCAGCCACCAGAACCAAGGCCACCAGAGCCGAAGCCATCACAACCGAGGCCACCACAACCCAGGCCACTAGTACCAGAGCCAGAACCAGAACCAGAACCGGAGCCAGAACCTGAGCCTGAGCCTGAGCCAGAACCGGAGCCAGAACCGGAGCCAGAACCGGACATGGACATTTCCTTCCCAAAACACACCCTGAAACGATTCCTCAGGAAGCTGCAGGAGGTGCTGGAGCTCCTGAAGCACAGGACAGGGTGAGGGGAGGGGCAGCAGGTCCAGTTCTGGCTGCAGAGGATCTCCAGCAGCCCCAGCCGGGGCCGTGGCTGCGGGGCCAAGCCAGCCCCGGTGCCCAGGGCTGCTGTGCCCTGCCCATGTTCCTGCCCTGAGCCCGCCTCACAGATCCCCCTATTGATTTAATCCTTGGATTAAAGCTTTAAAGTTGTGTTGCCCCTGGTGGGGGTTTAGGGAGGCAATTCTCCAGTGTAGTGATCCTAAAACCAAACCCATGCTCCTTCCCCTTCCACAAAAGGCAAAGATGAGGGGTTAAAAACAATTTACTGCAAACAGCCATGAGATAGGGAATCAAACAATTATTTGCAGCAATAGTAATTAGAGAAAGTGTAAGACAAAGCAGTGATTTACATAGAAATCCTGTGGCAACACCTGACCACGTTTTTCCTGGAAGTAATGCCCTTGCCCATGGAAGTGAGAGGGGACACAGTGCCGATGCCACCGCCTGGGGGTCCTGGCCATGCCCCACTCCCAGCTACTGCAAAAAATTATTCCCCTGGCCAAAATCACACACCGATTATCCACATTTTCAGCCCAGTTCAGCCTCCTGGAAAAAACAGGGATGGGACAGTTTGGGGGGAAAGGGCAGGGTTGGGTCTGTTTTGGGGGAGATGAGGGGGAGCCAGGGAGGGGAGGGGAGGATGGGCCTGGAGGTGGAGAGAGGGAGAAACTGCTCCAGCCCAGGTTCCCCAGCACAGCCTCAGGTGTGCCAGTCCCGGGAAAAGTCCTGGAGAGGGACAGCAATGAGGACAGCTGGAGCTGCCATCCCGGGGTCCTGTGGAGGTGCTGGAAGTGCCACCCTGAGCTGCTGCTGCTGCCACCCAGGGCTGTCCCCTCTGTCACCAGCTCGTGTCTCTGAGGCTGCCAGGACCCATCCCACTCCTCCTGCTGTGCCCTTGGTCTCCACTGGGATCCCTGGATCTGGGACATTCCCTCTGCTCCAGCAGGATCACAGCTCCCAGGAGCTGTCCTGGGTCTGGGGAAGGTACTGGAGTGTCTGGAGAAGGATCCTGGAACGGGTCAGGGTCCTGGAACGGGTCAGGATCCTGCCCAAGCCCTCCCCTGGAACATCCCACACGGAATACGGGGCCCTGCTCCTTTGGGGTCGCCCTGACCCCCTTCCACCCCATCTCCCCACAAGTCCAAGGGGTCCCCGAGCCGTGGGGCAGCCCCGAGGCCAAGCTGGGTTATTGGAGATGGGGCCAGGAGCCTTTGGGGTGTCCCAACTGCGGGGAGCAGCGGCAGCAGGAAGGTTTGGGGCTGCAGCCGGGGTTGCAGCAGGGCTGCAGCGAGGGGTCCCGGCCCTTCCTGATCTGGCTGTCCCCGAACTGCAGGCGCTGCTCCAGCAGCACCTTCTGCATGGCGATGTCCTTGAGCGCCTGCAGCGCCTCGGGGTCGGGCTGACCCTGCAGCAGGTCGTAGTTCTCGGCCGGATCCGCCTCCAGGTCGAAGAGCAGCGGGGGCAGGTGCGGGGTCAGCGGGGTCAGCCCGTGGCACGCCTGGTCCGGCGTGGTGCCGCTGTGGAAGGAACCTGAGCAACAACCCCCGGCTGAGCTCACACCCTGCTCCCGGAGCTCCGCGCAGACGGAGCTCACCCCAAAATCCCCCAAAAACCGCCCCAAATGCAAGCGCTGACCTTGGGTGAAGTAGTGCGCCTTGTACTTGCCCAGGCGGATGGCAAAGGGGCCGTGCAGGGGGTCGGGGGCCGGCGGGAAGAAGAACACGGCCCGGCGGGGGCTCTGCGGACAGCGGCGTCAGCGCGGCCCCGGAGCCCCGGAGCCCCTGGAGCCCCGGTACCCCTGGCACTCCCGGAACCCCGGTACCCCCGGCACTCCCGGAACCCCGGTACCCCGGAGCCCCTGGAGCCCCCGGTACCCCCGGCACTCCCGGAGCCACAGGAGCCCCTTGGAGCCTCCCGTACCCCCGGCAGGGACCCGGCCCCACCGCGGAGATGGGGCCGGTAGAGGGCACGGAGCCCGCCGGGCAGCCTGGGCACGGCTGGCAGCAGGGAGCAGCTGCCAACCATGGGTCTGCCCCGGGCCCGGCCGCCCCTGCTCCTCCAGGTTATGTTATACTGCATTATATTATATTATATTATATTATATTATATTATATTATATTATATTATATTTATATTATATTATATTATATTATATTATATTATATTATATATATTGCTATATTATATTATATTTTATAAAATACATTGTAAAATATACCATAAAAGAAATTACATTAAAATATTATAAAAATATAATAAATATATCATTAAATACATTAAAATATTATAAACCAGTATTAAATATTATAGCATTATTATAAATGTTAATTGATAATAAATTATAATTATAATATAATATTATAATAAATTATAATTATTATATTTGATTTTAAATAAATTAATGAGAATCAGCTTTTCTCCAGGGAAAATCTGGGCTATTATATTATATTATTATTATATTTATATATATTATATTATATTATATTATATATTGTAAAAGAAATTATAAAATATATTATAAAAATCTAATAAAATATATTATAAAATACATTATAAAATATATTATAAAATACATTTTAAAATCTTATTAAATATTATTAAAATAATATTAAATATTATAAAATTATTATAATTGTTAATGGATAACCAATGACAATTATAATAATTATAATCAAGTATAATTATTAGAATTTATTTAAAATAAATTATTAAAAATCAGCTTTTCTGCATGAAAAAAATCTGGGTTATTATAATAATATACTAGTATATATTATTATATTATATTATATTATATTATATTATATTATATATATATTATATTATCTATTTAAAATACATTTTAAAATATTAGAAAATATTACTAAAACAATATTAAATATTATAAAATTGATATAATTGTTACTTGATAATAAATTATAAATATAATATAATATTTTATAATCAATATAACTATTATAATTGATTTTAAATAAAGCAATAATCAGTTTTCTGCATGAAAAATCCAAGTTGTTGTTATTATTATTATTATTATTATTATTATTATTATTATTATTATTATTATTATTATTATTATTCAGTTATTATTATTCATTATTTACAATTCAAATAAATGAATGTGAATTATCCTAAATAACTCTAAACAAACCACCAAAGTCCATCTCAGCAGGACTCACCTTCCCGGCCCCGAAGAGCAGCGGGCTCAGGTCGAAGCCGTCCAGGGCCACCTTGGGCAGGGCAGCGCCAGCCAGGGCGCCCAGCGTGGGCAGGATGTCCAGCGTGCTGGCCAGCTCGTGGGTCACCCCTGCACGGGGACAGCGTGACCCTGCTGGCCCGGCTCCGTCCTGGCTCCGTCCCGGCTCCGTCCGGCTCTGTCCCGGCCCAGCCCAGCTCACCTGGCGCGATCCTGCCCGGCCAATACGCCAGGGCCGGCTCCCTCATGCCGCCCTCGTAGGTCGTGCCCTTGCCACACTTGAGGTGCCCAGCGCTGCCCCCGCGTGCCATGCGCAGGGTGGAGGGGCTGGGGACAAGGACCCGCTGTCACCAGGGGCCAGAGGGACTCTGCCACCTTCGGGGGCGGCCGAGGGCTGTGACACACCCCAGAGGGGCACCCCACGGTGGTGTCACCACACAGAGGGAGCTGGGGGACTTTGGGGGTGTCACATGCCTGGCACAAACCTTTAAGGGACATTTGGGGGTGTCACATTGGTGACCCCAACCCTGGGGGACATTTGGGGGTGTCACACTGCTGGCCCAAAGCCTGAGGCATATTTGGGTGTCACATGCCTGGCACAAACCCCTGGGGGACATTTGGGGGTGTCACACGCCTGGCCCAACCCCTGGGGGACATTTGGGGGTGTCACACGCCTGGCCCAACCCCTGGGGGACATTTGGAGGTGTCACACGCCTGGCCCAGCCCCTGGGATGTTCCTGTCACAGAACACCGAGCTCACACTCTAAGTCCCCTCCAGAGCAGGAGCCGGGGGTGACACCTGGCAGTGCCACACGGGTGCCAGCCGTGCCAGCCGTGGCCGTGCCAGCCCCTCACCCGTTGTCAGAGGTGACAAACACCAGGGTGTTGTTCTCCAGGCCGTTGTCCTGCAGGGCCTGCAGCAGCTGTCCCACGGAGCCATCGAACTCGGCCAGGGCGTCCCCGAAGGGTCCCCGGCGCGTGGTGCCCGCGAATTCCCGGCTGGCAAACTGCGGGTAGTGCGTGTGCTGGGGGGAGAGGGCACCGGGATCAACCCCCGGGGCTGCAGCCCTGCCGGCACAGCCAGGGACAGCCACCCCCCGCGGGGAGGTGACAAAAGCCACCAGCCCAGAGCAGGTTTGTCCCCCGGTCTCAGCGGTGGCACAACGGGGAGCTCTGGGGTGGGAACTTTTCCCTGGGGATGGTTCAGGGAAGAGAGGAAAGCTGCAGGAAGCAGCAGCCTAGAAGCACCATCCCATAGGATCGGGAAGAGCAAGCCCAGGTCATCCAGGAGCAGATTTTGGGGTGGCAGGAGGGGAGATGCTGCCTTGTTCTCCCCATGGGACTTGGGCTCCCTTCCCTTTTCCCTTTTCCCATTTCCCTTCCCTTTTCCCTTTCCCCACCCTTCCCTTCCCTTCTTTTTTGTTTTCCCTTTTCCCTTCCCTTTTCCCTTCCCTTCTCCCTTTCCTTTCCTTTTTCCTTTCCTTGTTCCTTTTTCCTTTCCTTTCTCCTTTCCTTTCTCTTTTCCTTGTTCCTTTCCTTTCCTTGTTCCTTTCCTTTTTCTTTTCCCATTTCCCTTCCCTTCCCCTTTTCCCCACCCTTCCTTTCCCTTCTTTTTTGTTTTCCCTTTTCCCTTCCAATTTCCCTTCCCTTCTCCCTTTTCCCATCTCTTTTCCCTTTTCCCTTCCCCTTCTCCCTTTCCTTTCCTTTTTCCTTTCCTTTCCTTGTTCCTTTTCCCTTTTTCCTTTCCTTTCCTTTTTCCTTTCCTTGTTCCTTTCCTTTCCTTTTTCCTTTCCTTTTTCTTTTTCCTTCCCCCTTTCCCCTTCCCCCTGGCCCCCCATCCCCGCCGGGCTCCCGGCCATGCCCGCTGCGCACATGGGACGCGTAGTAGAGCAGGAAGGGCTGGTTCTGCCGGGCGCAGCGGGCGATGAACTCGCGGCAGAAGCGGCCGTAGAGCGGCACCAGCTCGGGGAAGGACAGGGGCTGCTGCACGATGCTCTGGTTCCAGAGCAGCGGCACCGCCACCACGCCCTGGTCACACGTCCCGAAGCACTTGGTGTCGGGGGGAAAGCACGTCAGGTTCTGGCAGGGACCCTGCAAAACACACACGGGCTGGGAGTCCGGCTCTGGCACAGTGCTTTGGGTTCGTTAATCTAAAGGTTTTTTTTTAATTTTTGAGATTTTAATTTTTTTCTATTTTTCTAAATTATCTACAAATTAATTCCCACGCTGAGCTTCACATTAAGGGATGGTGAGCTCTGTGCACAGAGCAGGGAGACAAAACAATTCCTGCTCCAGCTGGGCACCAAGGACAAATGACCCAAATCTCAGCCCAGGAGCACAAACCCCGTGGGCTGCAGAGAGAAAAACAAGCAGGGTGGGACTGCAGGGGCTAAAGCTGCAATGGGACAATGAACTGCAAGGTGCAAATGGAGCAGAACTGATCCCAGGGAGAGACCCCGGGAGCGCTCGTGCATTTTGGGGCCATTTTGGTTCATCTTGGGTGCAGCCCTGGCTGGGCTCTGGTGCTGCCCAAGGTGCATCCATGGAGGAGATCCTTTTAATGAATTCCTACTATATTTATTAAATAAATATAAAATATTGTTTAATATTATCTATTAAATTACTTATTTAATATTATATAGCTATATTACATATATAAGTATATATATTTATATAAGTATATATACTAAAATATATATACGAATATAACATATACTTATATATAAGTCTATTATATATTATTAAATTTACTTATTTAGTATTTTATAAGTAAATTTAACTATTAAATTTACTTATTTAATACATTTTATTTATAATATAATATTTTGGTAATATTACATAATATATATTATATATATATATATATATTATTATATATATATTATATAGTATATAATATGTATTATATAATATGTATTATGCACAATATGTATTATATAAAATATGTAATTAATTATATAACATATATTAATAATATTGATAATATTTTATTTATGTGCATGTTTCTATAATATTTCATTCATTTATTTAAATATAAATATTTAATATTTATCTAAATTAAAGAGATAATAAACAAAATAAATAAAGTATATTTTAAAAGTTTTTAAATTCTAAATTTATCAATATTAAATATTAAAAATGGATTTATCCGCCTCTGTTCCAGCTCAGCCCTCTGAAGGCACCATCCCCACTGTCCCAGCAGCCCAGGGGGCTTTGCCCACCCCAAACCCGCGCCAGTCCCGCGCCGCTCGCGGTCCATCCCCGCAAATCCCGGCTCACCTGGTCGTGGGAGTAGGGCACTCCCAGGAAGTGGTCGAAGCCCTGGTGCACGGGCAGGAAGGAGCCGTTCTGCCCGAAGCCCAGGTGCCACTTGCCCACCATGGCCGTGGCGTAGCCGCGGTCCTTGAGCAGCTCGGCCACGGTGAGCTCGGCCAGCGGGAGCCCGCCCCGGGAGCCGGGATCGAACACGCCCGGGTAGATCCCGGAGCGCACCGGCAGCCGGCCCGTCAGCAGCGCCGCCCTGCAGCGGGACACGGGCACGGGCAAGGGACAGCGGGGACAGCCCGGGGACACGGACACGGGCAAGGGACAGCGGGGACACCGCGGGGACAGCACCGCAAGCGTTAATCGCGGGACACGGAGGGTTCATCCCCGCCCGTTTATCGCGGGACACGGGGGGTTTGTCCCTCCATCTATCCCGGGACACCGCAGGTTCATCACTGCCGGTTTATCCCGGGATACGGCGGGTTCATCACCACCCGTCTATCCCAGGACACCGAAGATTCACGACCGCCCGTTTGTTCCCGGGACACGGAGGTTTGTCCCTCCATCCCTCCCGGGACACCGCGGGTCCATCACCGCCTGTTTATCCCGCGACACCGCGGGTTTATCCCCCACCCCGTCCCTCCCGGGACACGGCAAGTTTGTCCCCCCGTCCCTCCCGGGTCCCGCAGCTCCATCCCCGCCCATTTATCCCGGGACATCCAGCTCCACCCCGCCCGTTTATCCCGGGACACCCAGCTCCACCCCACCCGTTTATCCCGGGACACCCAGCTCCACCCCGCCCGTTTATCCCGGGACACCCAGCTCCATCCCCGCCCATTTATCCCGTGACACCTCAGCTCCATCCCCGCCCGTTTATCCCGGGACACCCAGCTCCATCCCCGCCCGTTGATCCCGGGACACCTCAGCTCCATCCCCGCCCGTTTATCCCGGGACACCCAGCCCCATCCCCGGGTTGCGGTTCCCGCCGCGGGGGCCGTACCGGGACGGGCTGCAGACGGCGGCGCTGCTGTAGAAGTCGGTGAAGCGCAGCCCGCGGGCCGCCAGCCGGTCCAGGTGCGGCGTGGCGGACGAGGGGTGCCCGTAGCTGCCCAGGTCCCCGAAGCCCAGATCGTCCGCCAGCACCAGCACGAAGTTGGGCCGGGCGGCGGCGGCGCCCACCGGCGGCAGCAGCAGCAGAGGCAGCACCAGCAGCCAGGGGTGGTGTGGGCCCTGCGGCCCCATGGCGCGGTGTCCCCCCGTGTCCCGGTGCTGTCCCTGTGCTGTCCCGGGATGTCCCCGCGCGGTCCCGGGGCGGTGCCGGCAGTGCCCCAGCCGATCACGTGACGCACATGGCGGCCCCGGGCCGCGGGGTGTGCTGGGAGTTGTAGTTCTGAGCGGCAGTGCCAGGCACGGGATGGGGCAGCGGGGAATGTCCCCAGGGAGGGACATCGCAGAGCACGGGGTGGCCTCTGGGCAGCTCGGGAATATCCCCAGGGAGGAGGCTCCCTTCAGGGCTGGGCACTGCCCAGGGCAGCTCTGCCTCCTGTGCAGGGGAATTCCTGGGATTTGTCCCTGCCCACTCCTCTGGTGCCACTGTTGGCACCCCCGGAGCAGAGCCTGAGCTCTGCTCCTACAGCAGGAGCAAGGAAGGTCCTTCCTGGCAGCCTGGCAGCCTCAGAGACAGAGCTGGTGACAGAGGGGACAGCCCTGGGTGGCAGCAGCAGCAGCTCAGGGTGGCACCTCCAGCACCTCCACAGGACCCCGGGATGGCAGCTCCAGCTGTCCCCATTGCTGTCCCTCTCCAGGACTCTTCCGGGGACTGGCACACCTGAGGCTGTGCTGGGGAACCTGGGCTGGAGCAGTTTCTCCCTCTCTCCACCTCCAGGCCCATCCTCCCCTCCCTGGCTCCCCTCATCTCCCCCAAACCAGACCCAACCCCGCCCTCTCCCCCCACATTGTCCCATCCCTGTTTTCCAGGAGACAAACTGGACACCGTGGCTAACTGAACTGGAACAACTCTAATTGAAGAACAAACTTGATTCACCATCGGGGTGGGCGCAGGGGGTCAGCGTGGGGCAGGGCACAGCAGCCTGGGCACGGGGCTGGGTTGGCCCCACAGCCACGGCCCCAGGAGGGAATGCTTGCCAGAACTGGATCAGCTCATCCCGCTGCTCAGGCTTTCTCTCCCTTCAGGAACTGCAGGAGCTCCAGCAGCAGGTTCAGGAACTTCCCCAGGATCTGTTGTTGGAATGAAACCTTCGAGTAATCCTCGAGTCATCAGGGTTGGGATTCATCTCATCCTCCAAGTCAGCGTCGGACTCTTCCTCCGGGCTCGGGAAGGGCTCGGGCGGAGGAGCGTCAGTTCAGGTGGGAGCAGCCCCATCTGCACCTGGATCCAGGTGTGGAACTGCTGGGTGGACGTGAACACCCCGGGCCGCTTGGCCCCGGCACAGCCCTTGCCCCAGCTGGTCAGGCCCACCAGCCAGAAGTAGTCACCGGTGTTGTCCTTGCAGACCAGGGGACCCCCGGTGTCCCCCTGCCACAGGAGAGAGGGGTCAGGATGGGCTGTGCCAGGCTGGGCCGGCCCTGCCCAACCCGACCCCTCCAGAGCTGTGTTCCTGGCTGGGTTCCAGGGCAAGGCCCTGCAGGCACAGTGCCAGCCTTGGGGACAAGGGGACACTGGGCAGGGACACGGGGATGGGCAAGGGACACCTGTTGGTGGTGGGGACACGGGGCTGGGAGGGCACCAGGCCAGGCCCAGAGGGGCCACGCCATGTTTGAGGCCTGGCTGGCTCTGAGGGGTTCCATGGGCCCTGTGCTGGCTCTGGGGTTCCACGGGCCATGTTGGGGTTCAGGGGTCCCTGTGCTGGCTCTGGGGGTTCCATGGGGCCATGTTGGGGCTTCAGGGTCCCTGTGCTGGCTCTGGGGGGTTCCATGGGGCCATGTTGGGGTTCAGGGTCCCTGTGCTGGCTTGGGGGTTCCATGGGGCCCAGTTGGCTCAGGGTCCCTGTGCTGGCTCTGGGGGTTCCATGGGGCCCAGGTTGGCTCAGGGTCCCTGTGCCCAGCCCGGGCCCAGCCCCACCTGGCAGGTGTCGATGCCGCCCCGCGGGTACCCCGCGCACAGGTCCTGGGGGTGCACGGCCCCCCCGTACCAGCGGCTGCTGTTGCACAGCTGGACGTCGATGAGCCGCACCTTGGCCTCCTGCAGCACCAGGCGTGGGTTGGGGGCTGCGGGCACAGAGGGCACTGAGCAGCAGCCCCTGGGCACAGCCCCGCGCTCAGGGCCAAGCCCCCGGGCCGGGCACGGGCCGTGCCCCCGCAGAGCCCCCGGCATGGGGCCGTGTCCTGCCCGGGGCCGTGTGCCCGCGGTGGGCCCGGCCCTGCCCCGGGTGGGCACTGACCGCTGTCCGGGACGGCTCTCCAGCCCGCGATGTAGCAGGTTTTCAGCTCGGACACTGCCAGGGAGCTGTCGGGCACGCAGCCCAGCTGGATGTAGTCGCTGCACTCCACGGGCTGGTCCAGCTCCAGCAGGGCGATGTTGTTCCGGGCCGTGCGGGGATCGTAGTACTGGTGCACCAGCAGGGTCTTGATGTGGCGCAGCTGGGCCTCGGGGCCCGGCTGGCTCAGATCAGTGGCCCCAATCACCACCTCCCACCTGGAGATGTCCCTGGGGAGGAGGAGATGGGTAGAGGGGTGACAGGGAGCAGAGCCAGGGACTGCAGCAGCACAATTCCCTTCCTGCTCTGGGTACCTCCCTGCGCTGTGGGGACATCCCTCACCTTCCTATGGGGACACCCCTGTCCCTGCTTTGGGTATATCCCTGATTCTCCTGTGGGGACATCCCTGCCCCTGCTGGGGGGACATCCCTGCCCCTGCTGGGGGGACACTCCTGTCCCTGCTCGTCCTTACCCAGCATGGGCAAAGCACTGGGCCACGGTGAGCACCCACTGGGGGTGGATGAGTGCTCCTGAGCACATGTGCCATGTGCCATTCTCCCAGGTGGCCTGGACACTGATAACCCCAGGCCAGGCCCCCGGGTGGACTCCAGCAGATCCAACCGTGTACTGGGCGCTGCCATCGGAAGAATCCAAGGAGTCGTAGTCGTTGTCCTGAGAATACTCAGCAACCACAGAGCTGTGGTCGAACGCCATGGGCCGGAGCCCGCAGGTTCCCCTGGAAGCACAAAGCCATCACTGCCCTGCTCGGGCACAGCAGGGACAGGGACCCCCGGGGGCTCCTCTGTGCCCAGGCTGTGCCAGGGAAGCCCCGAGTGTCCCCGAGCCCCCGGGGCCACTGACCTGCAGGTGTCCCAGGTGCCCCCCACGGGCCCGGCCAGGGCCAGCAGGACGAGCAGCCTCAGCAAAGCCATCGCAGGTGGCAGAGCCAGCGCAGCAGGTGGCAGAGCCAGAGCAGAGCTGTCACCTCTAGCGCCAGCAGGCAGAAGTGACATCACAGAGAACCATCGCTGGAACCTTGGAACGGTGCGGGTGGCAGGGACCGTAACGACGGCGCGGTGCCACCCGTGCCAGGGCAGGGCCCCCTCCCGCTGTGCCCGGGGCACCTTCAGGGACGGGGCAGCCGCGGCTCCCCGGGAACCGGGGCGGCTCCTGCAGGGCGGAGGGGTCGGATCGGGGAGGAGCGGCCATGGAGGGGCTGGGCCACGGGGATTTGTGTCACTCAGGGGCGGCTCCGGTGTCACCGCCAGTCCCAAATCCCAAAGATTTGTGTCCCGTGAGGGACAGCTCCATTGTCACCACTGCTCCCTGATCCCAAAGTCTGTGTCCTTTTGGGGCAGCTCCGGTGTCACCGCCAGTCCCAAATCCCAAAGATTTGTGTCCCGTGAGGGACAGCTCCATTGTCACTGCCACTCCCCGATCCCAAAGATTTGTGTCCCTTTGAGGTAGCTCCATTGTCATTGCTGCTTCCTGATCTCAGCTCTGATCCCAAAGATTTTGTGTCCTTTGGGCAGCTCATGTCACTGCTGCTCCCTGATCCCAAAATCTGTGTCCTTTTTGGGTCAGCTCCATTGTCACCACTACTCTCCAATCCCAGATCTGATCCCAAAGAGTTCTGTCCCCTCAGGGACAGACCCGGTGTCACTGCCACTCCTGGGTCCCAAAGATTAGGGTCCCCTCAGGGGCGGCTCCATTGTGATCGCTGCTCCCGGATCCCAAAATTTGTGTCCCCTCAGGGACAGCTCCATTGTCACTGCTGCTCCTGGATCCCAAAGATTTGTATCCCTTAGGAGCCGCTCCAATGTCACCACTACTCTCCAATCTCAGCTCTGATCCCAAAGATTTGTGTCCCTTAGGGGCAGCTCTGTTGTCACTGCTGCTCCCTGATCCCAGCTCTAATCCCAAAGATTTGTGTCCATTTGGGGCAGCTCCATTGTCACTGCTGCTCCCTGATCCCAAAGACTCGTGTCCCCTCAGGGATTGCTCCATTGTCACCACTACTCTCCAATCCCAGCTCTGATCCTAAAGATTTGTGTCCCCTCAAGAGCAGCTCCATTGTCACCACGGCTCCCCGATCCCAAAATTTGTGTCCTTTTGGGGCAGCTCCATTGTCATTGCTGCTCCCGGATCCCAAAGCTTTGTGTCCCTTTGGGGCCCCTCCCGGATCCCAGCTCTGATCCCAAATCCACCCCTGCCCCCCCTGGGACTGGGATCGCTCCCCACGGACCCCTTCGGGGCCGGGGGCGGTTCTGGGCGGGCTGCAGGTGACAGATGGCCCCGGGATGTCCCCGCGCAGCCGCTGCCACCCCGCAGGCGCCAGCTGGAGCTGTGCCCGGGCGCGTTCCCGACGCCGCTTCCCACAGACGCGTCTGCTCCGCTCCATCTGCGCCTCCCGCGGCGCCAGCAGCAGCAAGGGGAGGGTGCGGGGACGCTCCGGGAGCGGCAGGAACTGGCCCGGGATCACCGGGGATTCAGGCTGGAGCTCATCCGGGCCGATCCCGGGGGCTGCTCGGACCCTAAATCCCGGGATAAACCCACCCGGCTGGGATAAACCCATCCAGATGCACCCCTAAAGCCCGGGACAAACCCATCCAGCTGTACCCCTAAATCCTGGGATAAACACATCCAGCCAGGATAAACCCATCCAGATGCACCCGCACCCCGAAATCCCGGGATAACCCCATCCAGCTGGGATAACCCCATCCAGGTGGGATAAATCCCATCCAGCTGCACCCCTAAATCCCGGGATAACCACATCCAGCTGCACCCCTAAATCCGAGGATAACCCCATTCAGCTGGGAGAACCACACCCAGCTGCACCCCTAAATCCTAGGATAGCCCCATCCAGCTGCACCCCTAAATCCCGGGATAACCCCATCCAGCTGCACCCCTAAATCCCAGGATAACCCCATCCAGCCGGGATAACCCCATCCAGCTGCACCCCTAAATCCCAGGACAAACCCATCGGGCCAGGATAAACCCATCCAGATGCACCTGTACCCCTAAATCCCAGGATAGCCTCAGCCAGCTGTACCCCCAAATCCCGGGATAACCACACCCAGCTGTACCCCCAAATCCCGGGATAACCCCATCAGCTGTACCCCTAAATCCTGGACAAGCGGGGTTTTGGATATTCCCGAGAATTTTGAACATCCCACAATTTCTCTGTGTGCCTGTGCTAATTCCTTGTGTTCCTGGTGGTGTTTTGGGGCGGATTTTTTAAAGTTTTGGGGTGTTTTATTTTAATTTCTGCCATCACTGGGCAGTGCTGGGAATAATTTTTCCCTCTTTTCCCATCCCACATCCCAGTATCCACGGCTAAAATCCCCCTGAGCCTCTCACCTGGGCCGACCATTCCCACCTCGTCCCAGGGGGGATTTTTGGGGATTGTCTCCCACATTTCCAGGTTTTCCACGCCCAGGGAAGCCTGGAACGCGCACAGCACCCCTTGTGCCGGGATTTTGGTGGCGGCCAGAATTCCCAAATCCTTTTGGGAAGAGCCGCTTTCCCTCCCAGCAGTTCCCGGCGCTGGGAAGTTGTTCCTGTCCGGGTGCGGGCTTGGAATTCTCCGAACTTCCCGAGGTTCCAGCTCCGGCGCCCGCTCTAGGTGGCAGCAAATCCATGGCTGGGCGGGTCCCTCCTCCCCGTTTTGGGGCAGAATCCCGGGATTACGGAAACCCCGAGAGGATCAGAATCCAACTCCCAGCCCTGCACAGACACCCTGAAATCCCACCCGGGGCTCTGGGAATGTCACCGTTCCCTGGGGAGCCGGGGCAGCGCCCCCGGGGGAAAATGCTCTCCTTAAAATCCAGCCCGGGATCCAGGGCAGCGGCTGCGTGGGGACATCCCGGCTGCATGGGGACATCCCGGGATTTAGGGGTGCAGCTGGATGGGGTTATCCTGGGATTTAGGGGTGCAAGGTGGATGGGGTTGTCCCGGGATTTAGGGGTGCAAGGTAGATGGAGTTATGCAGTTGGAAGGGTTATCCTAGGATTTTGGGGGTATCCCAGCTGGGTGGGGTTACCCCAGGATTTATGGGTGTAGCTGGGTGGGGTTATCCTGGGATTTAGGGGTGCAGCTGGATGGGGTTATCCCGGGATTTAGGGGGGCAGCTGGATGAGGTCATCCTGGGATTTAGGGGTGCAGGTGGATGGGGTTATCCCAGCTGGATGGGGTTATCCTGGGATTTAGAGGAGTGGCTGGATGGGGTTATCCCAGGATTTATGGGTGTAGCGGGGTGGGGTTATCCTGGGATTCAGGGGTGCAGGTGGATGGGGTTATCCCAGCTGGATGGGGTTATCCCGGGATTTAGGGGCGCAGCTGGATGGGGTTATCCTGGGATTTAGGGGAGTGGCTGGATGGGGTTATCCCGGGATTTAGGGGTGCAGGATGGGGTTATCCTTGGATTTAGGGGTGCAGCTGGATGGGGTTATCCCGGGATTTAGGGGTGCAGGTGGATGGGGTTATCCCAGCTGGATGGGTTTATCTTGGGATTCAGGGGTGCAGGTGGATGGGGTTATCCTGGGATTCAGGGGTGCAGTGGATGGGGTTATCTTGGGATTCAGGGGTGCAGGTGGATGGGGTTATCCTGGGATTCAGGGGTGCAGGTGGATGGGGTTATCTTGGGATTCAGGGGTGCAGGTGGATGGGGTTATCCTGGGATTCAGGGGTGCAGGTGGATGGGGTTATCCCGGGATTTAGGGGGCAGCTGGATGGGGTTATCCCAGCTGGATGGGGTTATCCCGGGATTTAGGGGTGCAGCTGGATGGGGTTATCCTGGGATTTAAGGGGTGCAGCTGGATGGGGTTATCCCGGGATTTAAGGGAGTGGCTGGATGGGGTTTTCTGGCATTCAGGGCAGTGTGGAGCTGGCTGTGAAGGGACGTGGGCTCTGTCCCCGTGTGTGTCACCTGCTGAGGGCCACCTGCTCAGGCGTGGGGACAGCCTGGCCCGCCCTGCACAGGTCAGTGGCAACCTGAGCTGAGCCTGAGTGGGCCTTCCCTGGGTCCTGACCAAATTCCATCCCAAACCCTGCCTGGATCTTTCCTGGATCCTGTCTGGACCCTGCCTAGATCTTTTCCAGTTCCTGACCAAATTCTGTCCCAGCCCCTGTCTGGATCTTTCCTGGGTCCTGCTCAGATCCTGCCTAGAGCCTTCCCAGAGCCTGCTCAGATCCTGCCTGGGATTTTCCCAAAACCTGCCTGGACCCTCCCGGTCTGCCTGGACCATTCCCAAATCCTGTCCCGGACCTTTCCTGGGCCTGCCTGGATTTTTCCCAAATCCTGCCTGGATTGTTCCCCAGCCAGGTGCCCAGGGAACACCTGGAATGCTCCAGAGCAGGAGCTGGGAACTCAGGATGCCCAGGCAAGGTCCAGTGGGATCCCAGTGGGATCAGAGGGATGACCAGTGGGATCCAGGGAGATCAGAGGGATCCCATTCCCAATCCTGTTCCTGGTCCCGATCCCAATCCCATTCCCCATCCCAGTCCTCGTTTCCTGATCCCACTCCAATTCCATTCCCCATCCCATTCCCGTTCCTGATCCCACTCCCACGCAGGGTCGGCCCCATTCCCACCATCCCTGTAGGATTTGTTCCCACCATCCCATTCCCACCAGTAGGCTTTGTTCCCAGTAGGATTTGTTCCCAGTAGGATTTGTTCCCAGTGCCCTGGGGCTGCTGGAATTGTCCCGGCCCCTTGGAGACCTCCTGGAATCTGGGGGCACAGGGCAGCCTGCAGGGAGCGGCGCCTCCTCGGCTCTCCTGGAGGAAATCCGGGACGTTTCCCTCCACGAGGTAAAAAACCCCAAAAAATCCCAGTGAAAACTCTGGATCCAAACCGGGCCAAAGGACAAACCCGGGCGCTGCTCCAGAGCCGGGGGTGACAACGGTGACACAGAGGAGGAGGAAGGGACACAGATGCCTGGGAAGGCTGGAGAGCTGTCCTGGGGTGGATGTGTCCCCTCTGTGTCAGAGCTCCAGGACAGCTCTGGTGACAAAAGTGGGGACAATTGTTGGGCAGGGCTGTGGCAGGAGGGAGGGTGGCACTTGGGGACACTGCCCTGTGTGGCTTTGTCACACGCCTGAGCTCCTGCACATTGGGGGACAGGGGAAGGGGATGGGGACACAGGGGATGGGGGCACAGTGCAGGGGCATGGGGACAAGGAAGGGGCATGGGGACACACAAGGGGACAGGATATGGGGAGAGGGACATGCATGGCGACATGGGGGGTGACAGGGACACATGGAGGAACAAGAAAAGGAGGTGAGGGGACACATGAGAGGGCAGGGGACAGCTGGAGGGGCACACCAGGGCAGGGAGGGCTTGGGGACATTGGGGAGGGCAGGAAAAGGGAATGGGGACAGGAAAAGGGGGGATGGGGACAGCCAGGGTGGGCAGGAAAAGGGAGGATGGGGACATCCAGGGGGGACAGGAAAAGGGAGGATGGGGACAGCAGCTGGAGGGGTCTGGGGACACGCAGGGGATAGGGGGAGGGGACATGGGGACAGGCAGGGCGGGCAGCGGTGTGGGAGGGGGTGAGTCCCTCCTTCCGTGCCAAGGGTGACAGCGCTGTGAGCTGGCCCTGTGCCCGGCAGGAGCTGTGACCTTGTCCCCTTGTCCCCGCCCAGCTCCGGCACTGTCCCATTGTGTCCCCACCCACGCCTGGCCGGGGCAGTGCCACCGCGAGCGCCACAGCCAGGGCACCGCCTGTCCCCGTGTCCCTCTGTCCCCGTGTCCCTCTGTCCCCGTGCCGTGCTGCCGGCTCTGTCCCCGCCCGGGTCCCGCAGGAAGGGACAATCCCGGTCCCGCCAAGGTGTTTCCTGCCCTCCCGATAGGGCCGGGCAGCGCGTCCGGAGCTGGCACTGACCCCACAGCTGGCACTGACCCCAGAGACCCCAAAGCCAGGCACTGACCCCACAGCTGGCACTGACCTCAAAGGTCCCGGAGCCGGGCACTGACCCCAGAGC